>CM077101.1:9983545-10013927 GCA_039619505.1 Cimex hemipterus | reverse complement strand
ATATATATATATATATATATATATAATTGTTGATTTGTAATTGTCCAATTCGAAATTAAAAGATCTTGGTTCACAAAACCAAAAACAAAAATTCTTTGTAAACGTTGATGATTCTATTTTATTTAAATTAATATGAAGTAGTATATCTTGTAATGTATCACGATTTATGAGCCCCTTCTTCATTTATTCTTTTTTCATTATTCCTTTTATTTTATATTTACAAATATAGTTTGAAGTAAATATGTTCATATATGTTGAATTTGTCATTTGAGTCCCTTTTCGAGCCCAATGGCACCACTCCTTCACAGTAAAACCCTCTCAATCATCACTCAATGAGGTGTCTTCGGGCCCACTTTCCTTCAATCGATATGGAGGATTTTCGGGTAGAGTTGGAAGTGAGACTATCGTACTAATAGTTTATTGCTTACGTTCAGTGAGTGATAAATATTTTATCGCCTGTTTTCATGAGCTAATGTACAAACGGGATGTGTAGGTCGTTATGAATAGATTAATTTGAAACATTAAAAGAAATATTTATAATTTGACGAAGAATTTTAGTTCGAATTTATTGGAGATTTAGGAAATTAGAATCCATTGTTGAGCCAACACTTCACAACCTATGCCCAGACAGGTCTTATTATTGTCTTTTAAATTAAAAGGTCGTTTCCAATATATACAGACAGGCAACAAATTCTACCCACTTGTAATATACCTTTATTTGTATATATTTTATATATTAATCAAAGTTTCACGTTTTTAGCTTTTAATTGAATTTCTGTTTAATAAAGTAAAAACATGCAAATTGCAAAGTAAAATGAAAATACGAATAGAAAACAAAGGCGCACGGATAAAATTTGTTTTAATTAATTTTTAGATTATTAATTAATATTTCAATATCGCGAATTTCCTCCTCTCAACTTAATTACATCTCGAAGACGCCTCCGCATACTTTCTACCAGTCTGAAAATTTCTGTTTGCTGGAGGTTAGCTCATTTTCCAGGAAGAGACCTGTGAAGACGATGGAATGTATCATGAAGTGATGGACATGCTCTTTATCGTCATTTGAGGTTATCCCATAAATGTACAACGGGGTTCAAGACTGAAGAACTTGCTAGCCATACAAAGACTCTGATGTTTGGCTGTTGAAAGTACGTTTTTACTATGGAGTGATATGTGGACCGGGATTTTCGTGCATTAGAATCAGATTTCATTGAGGGTAGGCTAAGCACGTTGTTCCATAATGCACATGGCGAGTCGCCGTCAAAGACGCTCCACGAACAACGACAAATTCTGTGTGGCTTTCCATCGAAATTCCCCCTCATAACATCACTGAGCTAAGTTGAAAAGGTTGCGTCTATCTTTCGTTTCGTACCTTCTCCACACTCTTTCACGCTCATCTGGATATCGTAGAACCAATCTTCAATCATCCCTTCAAAGTACAACAGATCGTCGAAAGTCCAATGGCAGTGTCGCACAAATGCGAGCCGTGCAATTCTGTGTGTTCTGGTCAATTCTGGACCTCTTATGAAGCAAAAAGCCGTTAGTCTATGCTGATTTAATCTTCTTCATACTCAGGAAGTTTAAGAATTGAGTATTTATTATTAGTAGTTATTTATTAGAGTAGGTTTATTCTAACATTAATTAATAATTTAATTGTTAACTGTGAAGCGTATATTTTACTTTATAATTAAAATTTGATGCTAAGCGAGGAGGTACTGCTATACCCCGTCGGTATCGTATCTCTTTAAATTTAATTTATGATATCGAGCGACTTTAAATTAGGCCAGGGCACGATGAATTTAATCCTCATTTTTACCAGAAGCCGGAGAGTGAAAAGGTCGTTGAGAAAGTTTTCGATTAGGTCGGAAGCGTTAGATGGAGAAGGAAAAAATTAATTATTTCGATTAATGAAGTAATTCCGTCATTACGTCCTCGATCTATAATTCTCTCCCTACCCACCATTTGAGTTCTTATATTTACGAGCAACCACCGATTTAAAAAAATGACGATTGAGTGATTATATGCTGTCGCCGATATTTTAATAGCTTCCCTCTGGCATTCCGAAAACGATAAGCGAACAGTCTTTATAAAATAAATATCAATTGGGAAAAAAAAAGGATCTCTGGCCTGGTGTCACAGTACATGAATTACGACCGCCCGAAAAGATGAACACTGTATCTGTGACTTCCACCAATAAATATTAATCGCGTCGGTCCGCCTAGTTTCACTCGACAGTTTGTTGCCAGACGCATTTTGGCTTTTGGCCATCATTGGGACGTAGCAGCAAACGGTCTTGCTTTTAGGTTCGAAGTATTTATCTTACGAGTTTTTCGAATGTTGATACCGATGGTAGCAATAAGTTAAATAAATTAAAAATTTACCAGTCGAAATAATAAGAAGATCTAAGGGTAAGCGTAGCCAATCATATTAATATAGGAAAAGAAATACATAAAGAAGTAAATTGCTCCTCTCTCAAAAACCCTTCTCTCAGTTTGCATGTCAAACAGTAGTAGCTAATACAATGTTTCAAAAGTGCATATTTTCAATAACACAAATATTTCAAAGTTGAAATTGATTCGAAAATATTTTAAACAATTCTCAATTATCTTAAGTTTATTTTTTCACAATCCGTACATTAATGTTCCAATCCTTAATCACCAATATTCGAAAACATTTAATTATTTGTTCGAAAGGTTTACATTAACATTTGGTCGATAAGATTTAGAGGATGGTGCATTATTATACGTGAAAATGTAACTTTCTGGAGAGGTTAGAAACCGAATAAGATTTTATATAACCGGCTAAATTCTCTTCGAAAGCTGTCAAAAGATTAGATTCAGATCGAAGGGGAAGGAAGAAATTTGTAGCCAGAGGGCCCCGAAAATATCACAAAAATCAAAAGGATAAGTAGGTGTGAGGCAGATACGTATTCATCTCTTGCTGGAAGATTCTACATGAAATAAATCTAAATAAATTATGAAAAATACTACCAAAAACGTTTCTTTCTTTTGTGTACTATCGGTCATAATTTCAGAACTAGTTTCAAAAAATGTATTGAAAAGAAACGCGCTCAAATATTTCAGTCTCAAAAGAATATGAAAATAACTTATACTCCCCCTTCTTTCGAAACTATCGGATGCGAAATTCACTATTTTTTAAAAATATTCCCGCGCTTTGATTTATTATTTATTACTTCATTACTTTTACCATTATCATTTTTTTAAACCCTACTAGCTGGAGAAAATCCTGACGAATTTTACAAGAAATTTTAGTTTCTATACGTGAAAACCTTATTCTACAGGGCAGGCAAAATCTTAAACAATTTTTATTCGCAAACAGCGTTAATTCTTTTCTCTAACAAACGGCATTGGAGTGAATAAAAAATCAGAAATCCAAGTAGACGCCGAAAAAGACAGAAGATAGGAACCAAACTCGAAAGAGAGTACGAAGATTGTATGGGAAACTTGAAGGTGCGAATTCATGTACAACAGGAAAGTTCTAAATAAATTATAAATAAATAATAAATAAAAGAAATTGGTTTTACAGGTTGTATTATACGTAAGTAATTTAAATGAGAGGTAAAATAATCTGAATAAAATAATATGAAAATCGTGAATTTGACACTCGCTTTTCCCGATTCCAATCATTTTTTCAAAAATACTTCTATTCTCTGATTCGTTTTTTGTAATACCATTAGTTGTAGAAAAGCTTGAGCAACTTTGTAAGACAATGCTGTTTTTAAATTATATTATTATATTATTTTTTTCGTCTTATCTGCCATTAACTGTTATGTAGCATTAGCTGAGAAGAGGGTTCCAAACATTGCATACCGACCTTACTTTAAATGTTAATTTATCTGATAATGAACGCTGCATTTGAATCAAGTAGTTGGATAAGATAAAAGTCCCTTTAATTTAAAAAAGAGCTCACACAGGGGAAGGAAAAATAAAGAGAAGTTGTCACAAAATAATACTATCTGTCTTGTGCGTCTCATCAAGTAGAGGATTCTGCAATCACACTTTTCGGCGGTACTTTTTTTGTGTATGTGTGTCTACTATAAAAATATTTTCTCAACAAGAGTTGCCGTTTAATTGTATAACTTACCGTCTGTGCAAGATTGTCTTTTTATTACGGAGACCGCTCAAGTCTTACACATGGAATAGCTAACATTATAGTCATAAAATATATTGGACATTGAAACGATGAAGAACTTAAAACGAAAACGTACATACTTTCAGACCGTGGCTTTAATTATTTGGTATTTAAAGGTTGTTTACAAAGTTCAAATTTTGCTGAGTTGTTTTATGTTCTAACCTAAATAGAGATTTAAATTCCTGTTGTTCGCTTAATTAATTGAGGTAAGATAAAATATCAATACATAACGTTAAATCAGTAACTATGTCGGCAACCATTTGCCCACGGCTTCTCTGTCTGTTGTAAGAGCCGCCTAAAAGAGCCTCGTCCTCACTTTTGACCCAGTGAGGACGAGCGACCATGCCTTTTCCCATCACACTTTTCTATTCCCCATTCCAAAATCTTCTTACAACATGGCCCCACAGACTTAGGGAAGGCCACTTGACTTAAAAAAAAAAAAAAAAAAAAAAAAAAAAAACATGGAATATGGAACTGTAGTAAAGTGCACGCGGTCGGCCAGTCGTGACTCTGGCTCCTACCCGTAAGGATTAAGGCTGGGATCCAAGTTTGGCTTTTAGAACCAGCTCCTTGGACAGCCTCTGCTGAGAGCTCGGAGTGTTGCCGCCCGAATTCCCGAGAGAGCGCTTACTCCTATGCGGCGGGTTTCTTGGCCAGGCAGGGCAATCCTTAACCGGCACGATCCTGAAAGATAATTCGCCAGGTCGTGTACACCATCGCACTTTTACCAAGCTGCGTTCTTAGAACGTAGATCGAATTGGCCGATTTTGCGCCTCGTCCATACATACTGCTAAGACCAGCGACGGTGTGGCGTGCGCCATATATAACGGGGGTTTCCGTTTCATTGTAACTCCCGGGGGCACTGCACCGTGCATACGGTGGGATTTCATGTGATCTGGCATGTGCTCGGGGTGATTGAAGACGATGAAGTCTCTCAGTACCAACTACCTGATTGCAGTATTCTCGTGCTTTAACACCAGAGAGCTGGGTCGATTTAGAAAAACGGTGGTAATAACGGACAGGCAGGCAATAAAGAATGCTGTGAGAGAACGTTGGCAGCATCAGTGGGCCGAGTTGGCAGAAAAGCTCCTGCAAATGAAGAATTTGATTGGGGTGCCCCTACCCCATGATAGCCTAAAACGAAAGAATCTTGTCAACTGGGTTAAAGATTGGCCATACCCGACTGACACACGTACACCTGCTTTTGAATCAAACCCGCGTCAACACAGACAATGACACTGTGGTTTGGTCAAGTCGAACTTTAGAAATACGAAACCAAAATCTTCTACTATACTTAAAATATTATGTCTCAGAGCATAAAATTAATATCTCAAATATGGCCGCCATATTGGAGGTACATAGGTTGTTTACTAGATCCTATAGACGTGCATTTTCAGAGGTTGTTAATGTTTATCTAGTTAGTGTACCTCAAGGATCTAGAACAAGTTAACTTTCAATGTTATTCCATGATATACTGTGTGTTGTACTGCAATAAAATACTCTTGGGTCTCTTCTGGTTGATGATGCAAATATTTGTACGGGTTGATTGTGCTTGTGAACACTATCTTCTCGAAGAAGAACTGAACTCATTTAATAACTGGTGCCACGTTAACAGATTGGAGATAAACTTTGAAAAGTTTTAATTAAAGTTTTTTCGAAGTGTAGAGTTTCAAATTGCGTTGAAGAGGCCCATATTTTACACAACACCAGAAGTAATATCATTAATGAGGTAGAAAAGATAATTGATGTTTTGGTGAACTTTAATTCTAATTGCGATTTCCGGGATGATTATGAAGTATTGCTGAAAATTTTTTAAAGTAATAATTCTGGTTATATAGGAGAGGGCTTAACGTCAAACAACCGTTGAGAGGTCAATCCACTTTACAATATTTTCTCCATACTATTCACCCTTAAAATTAAGACTGAAACCCATGAACCCTATGTGGCAATAGGAGTCGGACTCGGCCACAACGGTTCCCTAAATTCATACTACAGTTACCAATTAACTGTGTTGTTCCAAGGCGCGGAATGGGAAATTGAAATCTTTTTTGTGGTTCCACAGAAATTCACAGAATCCAGAATGAATCTTGAGGATGAAATCTGGTAAATGACCGCTTCATTGTTAATGATCTGTCGATTAACGTTGGAGACGAGACAAGGTTGACCTGGGGAGACGAGGAAAGATTTGCACTGATGTGGTTGGAGGGACGAGACGATGTACGTGGTTTAACTGACCTGTGTGATAAGCGTTTGATTCCAAGATCATATGATTTGGCATAGAATAAGCATTTAAGTCATCTGCAATTAAATTTTTTGTCAGGATTTTCAAGTAAAACTGTTGTCGTTCGAATTCAAAATGCTTGGACGGGATATGCAGTAAATTGTTTACTAAATTACCTATGAGACTCCAATGACGTGTCCAAAGGAATGGACACTTCCTGAGAGACTTTCCTGAATTGAGATGAATGAGATCTTCATTTATTAAATGATATACACTGTTTATAGTAAGTACCTTTGTAGATAATTAAATACACTAATTTCGTGTTCCGCTTGGCCAATTAATATATTACAATTAATTAAGGTTTTGAGTGAAGATAAATTAGTTCGAATCCCGCTCGTGCCATTGGCTTTTTTATCTCAACTAACAACTTTAATTATTTGTAGACAATGTTTATTTTATTGTATTTTTTATTTTTAAGAGATTTAGTAATCTATTACGTGTGAATACTATTAGTAAAAAATAGTAGCATTTTGCACGAAGATTATGTAGTCAAAATTTAAACAGTCTTTTCGCGTCTGCCTATAAAATTTAACGTTATTTGTAACAAAATTTAAAATACAGCTGTAGTATGAAACTGCTATTTCTGTAAATTATTTAAGATGTCTACGGTTCACAAGTAAATTAGAACTTGAGCGGTCTGTTAAATAAGCGATGTATCGCCTGCCAATAGTGGAAATATTAATTAGCATTATCAAACAGCTATTAACATTGTTTTCCTTAAAACGAAAACAGAAATTACTTATTTGTGGAATAGAACTGTTGTAGGGCTCAGCTGTAACAAAACAATATAATTAAAGAGAGCCCCGTTTCTTTTTCTCTTTGGGGATGCTTGATGATATTAAGTAGGGGAGAAAGAGCTGAATCTGTAGTGGCGTTGAAACAATGAGATGTCATGCCGTCGACAGATCAAAAGGTGTTCGTGTAAACTAAGTCACTTGCCAGACCCTATAGCCATATCATTTATAAAAACCCGTCTAAACCCTTTTAGCTTCTCTCAATTGTCATTCCCCCTAAACAACTTTGAGATTACGTTGCCAAGTATGGGGAGGAAATTACGAGATGCTCTCGTTTACGAATATTTATAAAAATGTTTACGTGCTTGAACGAAGCATGGTAGGTTTCAAAAGTCAAATACGAACTTGAAAGAAAGCCAAGTGGATTCTTATAACGCACTTATGCCAATCGTATTTCATTCAGGAAATGGTTGCGGAGAAGGTTGGAAAAGTACTTTAAAGCAATCCATTAAACCAATATCAAACTAATCAAATAAAATCACCGCATACAAACCCCTTAAGACCGATAAAGAAAACTCGGAACATATTTATAAACGAGGCGTTAAGAGTACAAGTAAAATTATGTGAAATGATCTTTTTCTCTGTTACTACAAATTTGGCTAATGCAGATGATCATAAATAATATATTCACATTCGACAGTTTATAGTGTGAACGCAAACACACACAGTTCTTTCACTTTTCGCTGTTATGCTTACAGGCTTACAAAACCTGTTTTGATCATAGCACCACATACTGCAGCACAAAGGTAGAAAACTCTTTTATCGATTGTAATAGTTTCTCTTTTGTTCACCACAACCGAACCGAGTAGAACAAATGGACAAAGACCGCTCAGACCTTTGCAATCAATTTGGCCGAGTCAATAAGGCTAGAAAAAATGAATAATTAATCTGCATATTGTTCAAATAGACCATTCTTTGATTGATTGATTCGGCTTGTCTACCCCATTTACGAAGGTGCTAACGTCCTAAAAACATATATACAAAAACATATATGTAGGTAAGGTAGATTATCAAAAGGTAAGTAAACCACACTCTTTCAATCTGAAGTAAGTGCCATCAATGCTTGTGCCTTAGAAATTCTTAAAAAGGGTTATACTGACATATCTAATCCTGATATGATAGCCAAGCAACTATTAAAGCATTAGCGTGCAAAACCGTCCTATCAAAATTAATTAGGGAATCCATTCAAATTATCCAAAGGCTGGGGAAATGCAACCTAATGATATATAGGATATCAAGACACAGGAAATTTTGGATAACGAAAAATCACGCTTGCCTGAGGGGGATCTGCATGATCATACATACACTTGAAAATATTTTTGGGATAACAAAAACAAACAGCATTCTCCATCACAGAAGAGATGCAACAAATAAAAATCAGAAGTCAGTGACTCTAGTGGGGCTACACAGTAAACTTACGTTAAAACCACCGTCACCAAGACTGACAATCGCTGCTACAGTTAGAGGAGCGAAACACAGAGAACTTATACGGCTAATTATCGGTCGCAAATATCTGAGAAAACATCTACACATGGGCATATAGAACGATGATCTCATCTGCGGATTACGCAATTAGCCTTAGGTAACAGCCACCCATATTATTTTCGAATGTGAACCAACAGCTCAATAGACACATGATTTTAGATACAAAGAAACTCAGGGAAAGAAATTGTAGCAACGACAATCAATGACCTAGTACTCCTTAAAAGAAGGATCAAATCGAATTACTGAACAAACGAACGAGGAACGTACAATAAGCAAGAAGGCTGCAGTGTTTGGGGAACATAAACCCTCACATCCTAATCTCTTTACATCATCATTGTACTCTATGGAAAGTTCTAACCTGTTCAGAATGTTAAAAAAGAAGTTAAATTATCAATTAGCAATATAGTAAAAATAAGCAAAATAAATCCCTGCAAGGAGGGCTAACGTCTACCTAAGCTTTTTTTTATTATTCTTGATTAAAATTTCACGGGTAGTGCTGGTATTTGAACCTAGAACCTCTAGCGTGACAGATGCCAATCTGGCGCCCTAACCACTCGACCACCGAATTCGATATGGCTTACATTTTAAGAGGTTTTAAATGTAATGCTGTTGAATATTTTCATTCCTCGTCACTACGAAATTTGAATTGAAGCTCATTGCAAGTTGACAAAACCGATCCCAGCTTCATTTGAACTTCAATCAAATCTTCAAATGAGCAAATATGTCAGTTAACATATCTTCAACATACTGCTCAGTGTTCGAAGAAATCAAATCGTTTCGAATTGTAAATCTATCCCAGCTCATTATATTAGTAACTGTGTATTTTTTTCGGGGTGAATACATTGCGATGATGTATCGCTCTGTTTTCCAAACCCGATCGAGTCCGCCACATCCGAAAACAAGAATTTACTCCAAATAAACTAAGCTGTTCTGTTTCTTGTCTTTAGATATTGATCAGTGAAAAATATCGCTGCTATGTGGCACGATGAAAACCTGAATTTGGTCTTCTTGAGTAACTACAGAGTCTCGAAGAATAGTTATCCTTGGAATGTTAAACACTCGACAACAAACGCTTAACTTCTTTTATATTCCTGCAATGTTATAATTATAGCCGAACTTGTGTCAATAAAACCTTCTCTATATAAACTAATGATTTAACGAAGGAGTTGGATGAAAAAAAATGTAATTTGGAGGGATAGAAAGGGTTTTGTACCTTCACGAAAAAGAAGAGATTGACAATTCGCATATTTCATCTCAAAATCCAATAACAAACCCAAGGGGATGGTTGGTGTCTTATTTATTTCTAATCGTCTAAAACCATTGAAATACAATTTTACAAGGCTCATTGTAAGATTGTTTATTAAAGAAGAAAAAATATAGATTTGGACACCTTTTCCCCCTTGCAGTGTATTAGTGAAAGTTATAAGAAACTAAAGAAAATATTGTTCCAGCCCAATCGTCGTCTCTGGATTGAAGCGTAAACTTCGACGGGAAAAGAAATGCTTAAAGTTAAAGGTTATGCTTTTAACATCTTTATACAGTCGTTAACATTGTTGTCAACACTAGAGATGAGAGCGTAACGGACACATAACTTCCCCAATTTGTACCGGCTTTATGCCATATGACATAATAAAGTTGTACTTTAATTGTAACATAAGAATACAACACTTCAACAACAAAATCACAGCCAAATTAAAATTAATTAGGGATACAGTTTAATTACAGTAGTACGTAGAGCATAAAATTTTTGTTTTAGGGGTTTCGATCGAAAAGCAAATTACACATACTATTTGTAACATGACATAGTAAAATTTACAAATGCGTAATTCGAAAATGAAAATATCCTAAGAACCGAACCGAGAAAACTTGTCAATAGAACAAAAGTAAACAGTAAACATAAAATCTTAAAAAATCTATGAAAATAAATGAGATGGCAAGGACTGAAGTAAGACAGAATGAAATTTCAAAAAAGATGAGAAACTCTTCAATGTTAAAATAGCAACAATAGGATTTGGAGGAATAAACTTATTGAAGCAGATAAAGAAGCATTACTATAAAAAAACTGATGGGTGTAAAATGGATCAGTAGTTATAGGCATAAGGTTTGACCTAGTAAAACCTCTAGGCTTTTCACAGTCAATGTCCCTGCTTCAAAAGCAATAGAACCCTAATCACAGAACACAATGGTATTGAAGCCAAAGAAAAGGCTGAAAAATTAGCAGCAGGA
Source organism: Cimex hemipterus (assembly GCA_039619505.1). Classification (NCBI taxonomy): domain Eukaryota; kingdom Metazoa; phylum Arthropoda; class Insecta; order Hemiptera; family Cimicidae; genus Cimex; species Cimex hemipterus. The sequence goes on along the minus strand of CM077101.1, from coordinate 10,002,989 downwards.
GCTATTTGCACCAGAACGGCGAATTAACATCCCTAAGTATGCTAAAAGAGGAAGTGAACAAATGGACGCAAAAAGAAATGGCCACACAATGGATGAATTCACGAGATGCAAAATATTCAAAAGTTCTTCAACACCCAGGAAAACAAAATGTACCTCCCTATCAACATACAAGGGAAATAATTGGCCTACATAATGGTAATTCTCTGATCATTTATCACCTCAATAAATGATAACAACTTAGACAGAAACCTTCCACGCTCACGACACACAAAGCTATGGAAATTAAATAAAATATTTTCAAACCTACAGATAAAATACAGCAGACATGACAGTGTGACAGTTCGCAATAGTAAGAATGGCGAAATTCGGGATGAAGGCCGAAAAAATTGTGTGTAGGAAGCATAAACATATTTTTCAAAGGTGAGCTACAGAAAGAATGTCACGTCACTTCATTCGTGTGATTTAACGAAATCTTTATATAATTACCAACAACTGAAGTACACGTGTCCAATAGTTTTTGATCTAGTGTCACCACAAAAGTTTCATTACATCAATGATCACACACGCCCGTTACCTGTCTGCTTAAAGGTAGCTTTTTTAAATGATAATTCAAGAACTATATGTAAGGGCGGTGGAACTATTTAGCGAACAGGGAAATATAAAGGAAGCATCTTTTTGTTCAAGGGTTTTCAGTTATTTTATTTTTCAGTCTAGTTTATGTTGCGATTATGCTGTGCATACAAAGGCAGGATAAAAATCCCCCCACCTATGAAAGTTGCATAAATCGACCAGACTGGCGGGATTTAGACGATTCCGTATACTAAGGGCCGACAAATCACATAAAAGGCAGGGACTATCGGAATTATAAATAGCACAGCAAACTAATAATGTAATTTATCATTTTCAAATTTCGTTATTTTGTAGGTAAGATGTGTATTTTTGAACTGCATATCTTTGTCTAAACTAACACAAACAAATCCCCTTATTTTTCATGTCATTTATTTATAGATTATGCTAACATTAATAAAAATATTTAATCTCCAGGTGTTGTTGCTATGTTGAGTGAAGAATGTTTACAAACAAAACAAAAATACAACTTATTTCGAAAAAACTACCGAAAAAAGACTAGACTAAACTGTAAGGATATCAGGAAATAAGCCAAAAACCAGCTCGTCAATTTTTTAAGAATTGTTCAGAAACTTCTAAAACCAACTCTGATGATTTGTTCTGGTTGTTCCAACGTATGTACGACTCCCAAAATTGTTACGAAGGTCGTTTACATTACCAGGCTCGTTAGACCTTAAAAGGACATGAGGATCTTTAACGTCGCATCTAGCCCTTCGCCCTTATCGGATGTTTTGATTCTCAAGATGAGAGATGACGCGTCTCCAAGCACATGACTGGGTATGTGTTACAGCCGCACGTTTTGGCGTGCAAAACTCACCCTCCTCTTGACCATTCCGAATGGATGGGGCTACATTAAACACCAGACAGTGTGCCGCCCGGAAAGGTTTCGCCATTACAAGGCTAATTTCAAATGATCTACTGCTGCATTGATTGTACATATTTTAATTATATTTTAAAGCGCAGAGTGCTCTCTCTTCGACCCTGAACAAACCGACTCAACCACCTGGTCAATTAAAAAAGTTTTCCTAGGAAAAAACACTCAACACTGGAAGTAAGAGGATTTCGATGAGAAAAGCAGTACAGTTCGAATTGACAGCCCGCATTGGATTGGCGACAATCAAAACTTTCAATGACATTCGAAACAAAGCCGTTCCTCTACAGTAACCGGAAAGCCTGAAATTTTCATCGCTATTGGGTATTCGGACTCAGATTAATCATTTGATTGATTCTAATCGATTTGAATAGTCTTGATTGGTTTATGGGATTAGATTGCCAGTGAGAATGAATATCCTGTTTGGTTAGGGCCAGGGGCACAAACTTCTTTCCTGATACGATTTTGATGATTCTTAATGCCCACTTTCGACTTCTTTTCAATGTCGGACCGTTCTGAAGTTGGTGTTTCAAAACTTTTCCGCCCCCTTGAAATCACCGTTTATACTCTTCAATACTTTATTCGCATTGCCATATCGTAAATGCTTTTATGTAAAAGTAAATAAACATAAATAATTCTTAACGTAACGTTGATTTTTTTTACGAAAAAGTTTTCCATGAAAAATATTTGTAGATCCGTTCCCGCCCGTTCTGTCTACAGGTTTTTTCGGGGGCAGAGAAAGGTAAATCAACCTTTCCGTTTCACTGATAATATTGCCCTTTTATTCTGAATCCATTCTTGCTTTTTTGCCGTCGGTTTTTTTTTTTCATTTTTCAATAATAATTTTGGTTGAAAACCTTCTATTGAGAATGATTAACAGACAAGCACAAGAACGAAGGGCAGACTAACACGTTTAACGAGATTATTTGAACTCTCAGGGTAACCTATTTGTATGTCAGGTTCGACTGCAGGGCTTCTCAATTTGAACTCCGGACCTTACTATACAATGATTAGCGCCGTGTCAACTCTTTAACGTTAAGGACACCGACGCCGGACCAAAATGTTAGGAAAGCACCAATCTACAGTACTTCACCATGCCGACCGCACAAGTTAAGGTTGACCATCCATAAAAAAATTTAAAACAAACAGACATTATTGTCTAAGCTTGAAAATTTCCTCCGCCACGTAGACCGAAACAAACATTGGATCAAACTGGTTTTCAGATTAGCGGTGTTCGAGTTGAGAGACTGCGCTGTCAATGTTTTCCTCAACCCATTACTGTTTTCTTCTTTTATTTTGTAACACACTATTTACTTATAGTTTCCAGTAACTTTTATTGTGCTTCATTTACAGGCCCGCTTGGTGACTTTAGTTCTTGCAGAAGTGGCAATATTTGTATAGTTTTACGAGTTTCTGCAAATATTACGATTTCATCATTGAAACGAAATGTGCCTTCTCTCTTTTTGTACAATAAATATTCTCTCTTGTGTTCGTGAGCACCCCTGATTTATAGATTAGTAGAAAATAGTCTTTGTACAATATTTTTCATAAATATTCATATAATTTTTGGAGGTGTACCTTGTTTCTCCAGTTCCTTTTTGTTGACGACTAAAACCATATATGCTTTCGGGTCATACACAGAGCATTTTTGCTATAACTAGATGGACATGGATGTCTATTGTTGAATAGGCCCCTTTCCTGAAACTTGCTAGTTCTGGTGGATGCTGTCCATCAATGATGATTAGACTAATGTTAATTCTGCTGATTTATGTTTGAAAGGTTCAGAGGTCGATAGAACCACATGTGCGAAATTGCATTTAAATTAATGTCATTACACAAACATAATCAACTGGCTAATTTTATCATCCTAGAAACAATTTTAAACCTTTAAATTAATATATTAAACGAAATATATGATAGTTCGGGTAAAGCTGTATGTATTCGATGACTATATTCTCACTTCACTATTATACAAGTAAGTATAGACCAACTGGTCTTGCACGCTGATCACATCGCCATCTACACTTTGTCCAGGAGAGTGGGTACAATAACCAGCAGAATTACACATGCCATGTCATGTTTTGGAAGGTCGTGTAAAAAAAGGAGTATTAAAATAAATCCCACATAAAGGGAGGTTATCCTCTTTAAAAAGCGCAAGTCTGTAACGGCATGTCGTCTAATGGTATTGCTGCATTGTAAGCTTATTTTCTCTGCCAATGTAAGAGGATAGAGTGAATAAAGGAAACCCAGCAATTCGTGTATATTTCCCCTTACTGTACAGAGACTCTAAAATGTTCCCAGTAAACAAACATCTCCTGTATAAGTAGTGGTTAGTCCAACGCTGTTGTATTTTTGCCCATCATGTGGCCAATCGAACATGGCCTCCCTACAGATTACGAAAAATATTATTTTTATGGCTAGTGACCTCATCACATACCTCATACCTAATAAAACGCCTCAGAAAGAATTTTTGGAACGGTACGAACTAAGTAGAAATCAGTTAGTTCGATAAATCGGAGACTATAACTTGGACACAGTGTATAGTCCAGGGGAGTGAAGAACTCTTTAGTTTAAATATTGAAATAAAGAGATCAGGGATGAAATCATGTAGGTGAAGGAAACCACTTCTTTTTCTGCCGTCGAGCTTTCGGCTGGATTTAACGCTTTCCTCAGCTCATTGAAAAAATTATTTGAAAAACTTAACAATTCATCTGGACATGAGGTCCAAGTAGAAGGGCCAGGACCACATATAGGAATGGATTGTTACGTTATTCAAATAATGTTTACATAAGGTTCTATGGGGAAGGCGATAAATACAGCCGAAAGCTCGATAGCAGAAAAATAAGTGGTGTCTTTCACCTACATGGCCTCATCCCTGATCTCTTTATTTCAATGTTTATAATGAACGCCGATACACTCAATAATCTTTAGTTTAAACCTTACATACGCGGTAGGGTTATGCCTTCGATTTTTATCCTTAAATTAACTTTTATATTGTATTGTTGAAAAAACCTTTTTTCTAAATTAAATTCTGAGCAAAAGTTTATAGTATAAATTGGCACTCCTAAATATGAGTAAATTGTTTAAGGCGGTTTGAATAAAGGTAGATAAACGAAGAGAAATATGGTCGGTATAGGAAACAAACTGACAGGTGAAAAATTAGAAAGAATTGCTGGCGTGTGAAAAGGTCTAATATTCAAGTGGAGTGGGCTGGTCTCGTTGGAAAGAGGGAAAACAACAGGGCGAGGAAGTCAACTGAATGGACACCTTCGTACGTAATAAGGAAAAGAGGGAAACCATTTGACCGCTGGAGTTGCGACATAGCTTGGTTATATAGAGCGCATTGGACAAGGGCAAGACAATAATATAAATTATTTGATTAACTTAGAAATAGCCTTTACATAAAATGAGCTTAGTTCCCCCAAAATTGGATATGACAAATTTGATATAATGTCGTTATACATATTGAAACAGTTTTTTCGTTTAAAACATTTTAGTTCGACAAAAAGGCATTAATTGGTTGAAAAACTGTTGATGTAAATCAATTGCATTATACCATGTTTGACCTGAACAGTAAACCAAATCAGTAAATATGTCAAAAGGCCTATATTAATTACCCATTATATGTATACATTTGTAGAGTTATTTCAATGTTCATGGTAATTATGTAGATCTCAAACTAATCTTAAAGATGTTTACAGATTGACATAATTAAGTTTTCAATAGATGCTTTCAAATTTCATTGAAAACCGATACAGTACCAACACTGCAAAGGACTGTTGCATCTTTATCGAGAAGGCATTTCTCTCGTTATAAAAAAACATCCTCTTCTTAAAATTAATAAAACATTTATAAATTGAACTTAAGCCCATAGTATTTGTCTTAATGATACCCTTACTACTTCCACAACAGTGTGTAGAACCTCTTTTATTCTTATTCTATAGTAAGGCTCTATTAATCAAAACTCTTTGTGAATTATCTCAATATTCGAAAAGACGAATTAATGTCCACTGATTAGAGAATGTTTCAAGAATTAGTACCATTTCTCGATGTGTTACCAGAATCAGAAACATGAACGGAATTTATATTTTTATCCTGTCTTGTTTGACCGTTGGACATTCACTGCATGAAATTCTATATACGGCATTCGATAAATTGAACTTTTCTTCCTCATCCTTGAGTTTAGGATGCGAAGAACTTATGTTAATTTTCGAAGTGTAGCAACAACTGATGTAGGAGGATTTATGGATTAATGTATCAAATATTTAACTTAGGCGAAATCACTGGGATACACATTATGTTTTTTAACGTGAAAGGGTAGTTCACATTGATACCGGTTTTCTTTACTGTTTGTTCACTTCCTAGAATTAATATCTAACAATAATCGATTTTTTTTTAATCGGAAAGCTCGTACTTTAAATTCACTCCAGAAGCGTGTATGGCATATTGCCGAAATACAATTCAGTTTTGACCAAAAGATTGATAAGAGAAATGATTGGTCAATGAGTATTTATATCATAATGTGCAATAAATATAGGCCCTAATGATGACCTGAAATTGGGTCTTTAGCTTGGCAGAAATTGATTTACGACCATATCGAGTTTCATTATTCTTGAGTAAAAGCATGAGCGAGCACTTTAAAAAATAAACCATCGTAAACTGGACAAATTATTGTTTTTCCATGAACAAATAAGGGATAATTTGTGTAAGGGATAAAAAAAAATTACATGCCGGTGAAGTATTTTCATTTATTTGCATTTATTATGTTGAATGTACTTACAAAATAGTTGAAAATCAGATTATCTGTCATTTCCTGCAAGGTGCTTTGTAACGGGTTTATATTCTTTTCTAACACCCTTAGCCTTCAAATCGGCAGACAAGTATCCTCGTATTTATCCATATGGGCTTTTTCCGTTCTAAACAATTTCTCATAATATTGCGAAGGTTATTTTTTTTATACTCAGCCCGGAAACACCTCGTCAATGTTTGCACTACCTTCCAACACGATTCACTTATATTTGTAAAATGTTGCAAGTTGATTCACGTTTGTCATTCAAGCGGTCTAATGTTCCGTTTCCATAGTTTCGTGTTACTTCAACAATCCTAATGTTTTTTCATACACAGATGTTTTAATGAGAATAACCGTTTTTTTAATCGAAAACACTAGACCTACTAACTCCAAGGAATGCAGTTGTAGTATATATATATAATTTATATAATTTTCTGCTATAAATTTGGATGGATCTCTTTTTTTCTTACATTTCTCCTCATGCTAAGAACGTTATTATAAATTGATTTTATTAACCAAATTTTCAAATGGATTATATCCAGGTAAACGTTGATGTTTTTACAATCCTGTTAGTCAAATGACTAAACAAAAATAATCCGAAGAGAAATTTATTAATAGAATCTGTTTTGGGTTGGGTACATAGGTCGACCGAGATTATATTCAAGAATCACCGAATTTTTTTTTCAGTATGGTCGGCTGGGACCACTTGTCGTTTTTACTATGGGTACATTCGTTGTAGAGATCGGACAATCTGTAAAATTTATTGTCCCGTCTGGATTCCTCGGGGCTGGTCTTTATTTTTTCCAGTCTGTTCAGTTGGGGGAGTTAGACACGAAGGGGCGACGGTCGTCTCCCGTGTCATGCGACTGACTGTCCTTCCTGTTCGTTTTCCATTCAACGTGCCACCATAGGAAAGCTTTTCGTTTAATAAAATGGGCCGGTGAAAACGTTTATGAACAACATAACTGAACAAAATGCAAACCGTGTAAGAACTGACGACGTGGTGCTGCTACGGATGTTTTGCACTTTCAACCTTTTTCTTCTTTTTGTTAATATGTCCTCGTGTTTGCCTAATTTCCTTTTTTATGCATTTTTCGGGCCAAAAATTCTAATGGCTACTGTAGGAATCAGATTCGCGACAGCGGTTCCTACGAGCCGAGATTCTGGCGCTCCACTCGACTTTTGAAACAAATATTAATGCATTATTTTAAACTTTGACAGTTTGACATACCAACTATCGATTGCTACTAAACCAAAGTTATGTTTAATTTAAAAAAAAAAAGCAAATAAATAAATATCTACATACACCTGCTATTGACTTGATGGCCCACAGCGGTTCAGAAGATGCACGAACTTACCTGCAAAATAATTACTCTTTCAATTTCATTTTAAAAATAAAGTTATATTTAGTTTAGTAATTGTATAATTGTGTTTACATAGTATTTTATATTAAAAATTTTCTTTGTTTCATCTGAACTATAATAAATCTTTATGATAAGAACTTTATGTCACCTGTAAGTGGTTGGTTAGAAAAGAAACTCCACAGATCTCCAACCTAAAACGGATTATTTCTCCCTGTTTTTAACTTTTCCGAATCACATTTATCAATGTGATCTACCTACTTTGACATTTGATTTTTGTTTTCCAGTCGCAACTTTGCAAGCAATTGTCCATACCTTATTTGTCACGTATTGTAATTATTCGTATCGGTGTTTTGCACCTATTTCTCCATTTCGTACAGTTAAACCTCATTTATTAAACAAATAATTTACTTCGTCTTTCGTCATGCCTATTTGGTATATGTTGATGTAGTTAATAGGTAGGCCAAAGTTGAAAGGAATTATCAACCTAATAGTTGGAGTATATCGTGAGTTTTTTAATCTGGTCTGAATGTATATGAATTTATACTTTGGGCGTTTCAAATCATTTTTATCAGACATATCAAATCAGCAAGGATAGAAGACTAAAATGGTCGCAAACCATTAAGCTATCGTGGATTTATTGCAAGACCGCCTTGACAACATCTCTAAAAATGAAAATAAGTTAGGCACAACTGGTCATTGGGAGTTCTACGGCTGATAATAACCCCTCAGGCCTTTAGTGAATGATGACAAGATTGAAAATTATATAAAAAAAGAATTCCCCATAATCATGGGAAACAATGGAGAAGCTCCATTAACATTCAACCCAAACATAGACAGATGAAACTAGTCGGTCTTCGACTCATCAAAAACACATAAAAGGGACCCGATTTAAAATTCATTACAGTAATTTACCTTCCTAATATACTTAACACGAAACTGAAATTTTCTGGGCCTTCCACCTTTCACGAATCTACAAAACGGATATGTTGAAACATAAAACACAGATAATATGGACTGAGAATAGCGAAAAGCTGAAACGACTCAGACAGATCAAATGTGAGTAGGTTGGCCAAAATAATCGAAAACAAACGAAATGTAGCAGGCATATATTGAAAGGCTCATTAAAATTTCTCCAACTGGATTCATGCAGATTGTTCTTATCGTTTGAACTGCAGTCTTAACATTCAATCTAATCCTAAACTGTTGAAATTGCGGGTTGTTCTATTGCACGAACCTACAAAACGGAATTGATGAACCATGAACTATAGAGACTCACGCTGAAGATAAGCAGAACAAAATTGGTCAGGAACCGACCAGATTCCAAATTCATCACCCACGACCCCTCGAATAAATTTCACGATAATCTATTTTTTTGATACTACATATTATTAATCCGAAGTGAATAATTAAAATATATTTGTGGATTATCCAATTTTAAATATTTCAATATTTTCCCATAAATCATAATTATTTGGCCAAAAAATCGTTTTTCTAATCAATGGCATATTTTTATCTGGTATTTATAAAATGGACGAGAGAAAGACGTATTTTCTCCGGTCAATACAGGACGCGATGCCCACACGACGTCATTGTTCTCCCGAAGGATAGGCACCCTAGGGAAATTCTCTGTTCGGTCGCCCTCATCAAATATCTCCCACCTCAACGTGGCGCAGGATGCTCAAATTCTTCTTTTTCTTTTTCACCACAGTTTCCGAGATTAACCTTTTAAAGGTCCTGGGATTTTCATCGTTTCATTATTTCATTTGCCCAGTCTATAGAGGGATGATTTAAATAAATTATTTTTTACGTTTATATGAATCTTGGAGTTTTATTGGTCACAAAGCAAGATTTTGAACCGGAATGGCATCAGGGGACAACAGGAAAAAATGAAAAACTCAAATTCCTGACAGACTGTATAGAACTGACCAGTCATACTTACCAAAATGCACTTTTCTAGTAAAGTGTGAAAATGCGATATCCAGTGTCAATAATGTATTGAATACATTAAATTTGTGGGTGCTGGAGTACAACACTGGTCACTTGCGAAATACTTTCGCTCAGTTTGCTGACGATGTGGCCATCCTGACGAAACGTACATGTTGAGGAATAGCAAAAAAACAGAGTTCTATGCATAGTTGGCTAATGGTGCAGAAATTGGCGCGTACAAATGAATATTGGTAAATCTAAATTAATACAATTCCCGCTTAAATAAAACATTACTTACAATACCGATGCAATTAAACGGACAAAACATGCTACAAGGGCAGACCGAGAAGGATCTCGTTAATACTTGATCGAAAACTTACCTGGGCCCCTCATATTGATTTAGTCATCCGAGATGCCCGGCTTACAAACCAACCAATTAAAATTTCTCTTGGTTGCAGACTCTAAACTCCAGCTACACCTCTAAACGTCTAATCTACTTAATGGTTATACTACTATCTATGAACGTATGGATGAGAAATTTCGGCTCATCATCCCGGACCCAAATACACAAAGTATAGACCATCAAATAGATGGTTATAACTTATAAGATTAATAGATGAAGATATAAATTAAATCTTTATATACCTTCTTCTCAAACTGTTCTTGTACGTACTGCAACCCAAAACAAGAAAGAGGGAGGGATGTACAATTGTAAGCAAATAAATTGGGTTTGATAGATAAAAGAATTCAGTTCACCCCAGTTCCTATGAAGAAGATAAATTAACGATATAATTTTTTTTGTGAAATTTTATTATAAAAGTTGATTTCTTATGTAGTCATATAGTGTGTTAAGTACATTTCATAATATACTCTTTCATGCAAACTCTCAGATCCTTTAACGAGTATCAATTTAACGAACTTCATTTTTTTCTGTGATTCCCTTTTCAGATGTGACGTCTGTCCATATCTTTGGCGATAAGCGGGATGAAATGGACTCTGGATCACAAATGGACCCACATTAACCGTTTCTTAAGGCAGTCGTCAACTAAAGAAGACATCCATGAATTTGGCCGGATTAGAGGGGTATCCTTTTTATTAAGAGGATCGAAATGAAGAAATTTATTAAATCATATTTCGACTTTGAGAAAATTTCCAATAATAATCGGTAGTAAAACAATGTTAGGGGCGTCGGTGGCAGCAACGGTTTAGTCACTGACACGGCGCTTATCACTGTAAAGTAAAGGTCTCGCGTTCGTTTACAACGGCCATACTCACAAATGGGATTTTTTCAAAGACACCGGCACCCCCTTGGGTTCATATATTCTCTGATGTTGCGAATCGTCGTAAAAAAAGAGGAAAAAACTTGGGAAAACCCGCGAAATATGCCTCTGGCGTAGCACACCGAATAAGCTCATCATTATTATTATTTAAGTTAAACAATTCCTAATTGTGAGCCTTAAACTTAAAAGTGATACTATTTAGCTTTTATTGAAAGATAAATAAGGGAATAGAACGAATTTCAAACGTGTATTTAATAGGGACTGTAAAACAAGAGTTAAACGCTCACAGTTCAAGAAAATTAATGGCCTAACAGAAGAATAAGATTTATTTATATGTTAGAAATCTAATTAACGAATCTTCTTTTTTGCCTAGATACTGTTTCGTTTTAATTTATTTAAATATCCGGTACAAACGTCTAAATGAGCAATGTTTCTTTCAGTGTACGTGGGCTTCGCAAACCCAGGGGGATTGGGGTAGGAGAGAAATAGGGGTGTCATTAATGAATATAAGGATGGGCATAGATTGGAGGAAACGTTGCCCATATAGTTCTATGAGGAACACCAGTGTTAAATTTACCCTTCGGGACGTGTGGGCAGACCAGATAACTAAGAATTGAGGATGTGTTTATTGTTGGAAAGAAGTATTTAATATAGTGTATTTATTTATTTGTTCTTTCTACTTCAAGACGATACAGTAGGAGATATCTAGAAAGATGACTGCTTCATCCCAAGTGCGTAGCGCCAGTATGTTCATCGCGAAGGGGAAGTCGACGGACTGGTGGTGAAGTATAAAATTTAAGGGGGCTTGAATCTAAGTGGTGTGACAATACTACGAACAGAAGCAGGTTGATGAGACGGCAGAAAGTTGACTGTTCGGTTGCGTTGTTCACTTTGCGGTCCATAACGATGACAGAGAATTGCCAAAGGATGGAGAATGCTTTGCTTTAAGTACTTCATTGTAAAGGGTTGTCAGGAAAAGTGCTCAAAAGAGTGGTGTCTATGCAATCATCTAGATAGCCCTGCTTTAAATCAATGGTGGTAGTGATTGTGCCTATGTGATTAGAAGTTAGTGTATGAAGTGACAGGGTAGTGACAGATGCCGAATTGGGGGTCCGGAATAATGTTTAAGTGTGATAATGCAATTTATAGTTTCATAAGTTAAAATTTCAGGAACACTTTTCTAAGAATGGTATGGCAAGCAGATTGCTGGGTTGGTGTTTTCGGTTTGTAGATCATAACTATGATTGAGAATTTTTAAATGATAGGTAAAATTTGTTGTTCTGAAATCGGCATTTAAACGGAAAAACAGGTATATTTGTTGGCTTTACTGAGCGTGAATTTTAGTTAAAAAAATTCCTGTCCAAAATATAATGTCTTGTTGATAAGTTTTTTCAGCGGAAGTGTTCAACCAAACTGAGCTATGTCGCTTGTCAAATAATCACATGTCAACATGAGTGATTGATGTTAAACCACTAATAAATTATAGAATTTTCATAGGCTCGCATCATATTACGTGATGCATAATTGCATTGATGGCGTCAAAACCATGATTGCCTTATCGACTCCAACAAAATGCAATGAATATGGACATTCCTAGTGTCTGTCAATATCGATGCCCATCGCTTTTGCCGACTGGAATGTCACATCGAAACCGGACAATAGAAGTGTTCGCTCATTAGGTGTAACGAAGGAAGATCGAATGGTGGTCATTCATGGGGATAAACGCGGGACATTTAAGCCCCATCGATAAAATGCCAAATTGCTCACCTCAAAATCACACATAGATCTGATAAAAGAAACTATTTAGAGAACAATGGTAATGCACATATGTTTACAGATAGAGAGCGGATTGACGTTTCTTCCAAATCCCCAATTGGGGTGGCAAAATAGGTAACGCAGGTCTACAAATTTCAAAACAAAACTGCTTAGTTTCCACAAAATAGATATCTGATACCAGGCACTTCTGTAATCAACAATTGGAGCATTGAAATACAGCTATTAACCATAAAATGGGCACTGACCAGCGCCTAAGTGTAGTCTGTAACGGAATTGTGACTATTGAAGCCTGCGTAGGTTTACCGAATGTTCTGAATGAAAAAACAAACTTACGAATACAGCAAAAAGTTATATGTTCTTAAATATGATATTTCAGGAAGAATAATTTGTTTAAAATTTTTTTTTTCATCTGAAAACACGCAAACACACATATGCGCATTACAGGTATCCAAAAGTGAGGTTCATGTGTAAATGTACGTGAAACGAAATTCCACTGAGGAATTTCCATGGCTAGGAAATATGGCGGCAGACAGCCCGAGGGACGAGCACTAGGTCCCTCCCTTTAAAAATCACGGCTTTTGGACCCGCTTTTAATTTTACAAAATGCAATTAACTTCTCTTCCGCTTTAATTAAGCTCAGGCCTGTCAGCATAAAAATATTTTACTTTTTAACAACCACACACTGTCCCTGTCCCCTTCCCAACACCGTCTGTTCAACTTAAGAAGCATTCAGGAAAATTTAATAAAGCCACCTTTAATGCGATAAGATTCGGTAAAATTACAAGGGGGCACTTTAATTTTTTTGTATAAATATGGATAAAACCGAAATATACGGCATGCTAAAGTATAGTTCAACCGCTTAAATTGCTATATTAGTGTAGATTCGGTAAACAATTAAAACGTTTTAAATAGTTGATACATAGTAGAAGTTCAGCAAAGTTCTTTAACTTAGAGACGGCTGTATTTTAAATATTCGAACTGAACCGGGTTCAAATATAACAGTACAGCTGAGTGTATAGTTGTGTATATACATTTATTGACCACCAGTGAACAGTAAAACGGAAAGGGAAGAACAGTCGGCGGTCTAGGAAGGCCTCCCCTCTTCCATGGAAGAATAGTGATTTCATTACGGGTCCCGGTTTAACCCCTTTTCCATCACGCCTCACTTTCCATCGATCTATACAATACTCATGACCTTAGAGAAAAAAAGGCCCCTATAAAACAATATTTAACTGTAAAAACATGAGCTATGAAAACCACGAAAACCTACCCCTCATAATTAATAAATACGATTTTTTATTTTTTTATTTAGTCGTACTATATAAAATTCGTTTCTATGTATACTTTCGTCGAGCGCTCGCGACCCATGAGCCACTCTAGAAAAATATCCATACAGCTTCAACCCTCAGCAATATTCGGCCAATTCTGATTTTGTCTTTTCAACCATATAGTAACTTGGCTAGTGACTTCACCCCATTTGCCCTTCCAGCAACTCTCCGCTCCACTAGAACGTTCTTCGCTCTCCTGATTCACCGATCCAGGCCATATTTCCGTTCAAGTTTAAACGGATGTCACAGTACAGTTACAATAAATAACAATCTTTACGGATGAACTCTACTAGTTTTTTTCGTAAAGAAGGAATAGCTGTAACGTTTTAGGCTTTAGGTCCCTTGAATAACAAAAAAGTAAACATCAAAATCACTACATAAATAAATATTTAAATGTAATAGCCTAAAAATAAATCAATCGTTCTAAATAACATAAGAATGACAAGATCAATAGAAATTAAACGTTCAAAAATAAAAACATTTGTGTTCATTTTTTTTTTAAATTTATACTTAATAAAAGTATTTTTGGTATCATGTAGATTATTATTTATTTTAGATTTTTCTTTTATCAATCTCCTCCTTTTAACCCTTCATTATTTTATTTGAAATTTGTTAATCACCAAACCGGGAATGTTTAACAGTTCATTTCTTTCATGTAACAACCCGTTTTAATTGGCCCTGGTGCTGGCACACCGAAATTCGAAACACTCGCCAATGCATTACGCATGAAATTATGAGTAAGATAAATTTGGTGAGCGCGAGCGGTGAGCCATGCAAAAGTGATGATTCGTTTCATTACGCGAGTGGTTTTGATCCGATCCTTAAAAAGAGATGTTTTCCCGTTAACATTACACAGATTTCTGTAAGCCTTTTGACACAGCCAACCATGTTTGTTAGCCAACAATTGAATCAATTGGTGTTAATGAAAAATACTAAACTGTATGAAAGGTTATCCTACCGGTAGATTTGAAACAATTAAAGTGAAATCATATAAAAAGAAAGAAATTTTGACAGCTCCTAGAGTTACATATCTATCAAATTTAGGCCTACTTTTAATGTTTTTATGACACGCTCATTCACTTACGTTTCGTTTTTATTATTCGCAAATGATCTACAAATGTAGCAATCCATAGAATTTTTCGATGTTTCTTTTCTACAAGAAACCCTTTCTTGCCTTAAGCGAGTGTTGTTCCGAAAATCATTTACACTCCAATATTTCTAGATGTTCCACCATTATCTATTTCCATCGTTCCTATCTTGTTCAAGACTTGCAATCTAAATTCTTCCCTACCTCATGTGGGCCTCTAGCTCCAACATAATCGATTTTCATTGTGTACATCCTCTTATCCAGACTTTTACATTTTTATCATATACTGTTTTCTTTCTTTCTCTCTATCACTCTCTCTCCCTCATATGAGTTATATATGAGTATATGATATATATGAGTTATATACGAGTATAAACATTTTGTTACATAAATAAAGTGATGGCAATGCTAAGATGCAGGTGTCATAGAATTGTCATCAGCACTCTCTCCCAATCTAGGAATTTTATAAAGGTTTTCATTTTAACAAACGTAGTGTTAAGTTAGATTTTCCGAAAGCATATAGACGAGATTTGACTTAGATTCATGAAGTTCTGAATGTATATCAATATTTATTTTTAATTTCATGGAATAAAACTTTTTAAAAACACATTAGACAATATCCATTTATCTATGTATCTAATTATCTATCCATCTATATATCTACCTATCTTTTTGCCTATTTTGGCAAGTTAGGTAAATAACAATTTTCGTAAGATCTTGCAATAAGGGGGCGTCGGTGGCGCTCATCGCTGCAAGCTAAAGGTCCCCAGTTCAAATCCCGCTGCCGTTCATTTGAACCTAACATACTTATCTATTGTATTTGTTTAAAAAAAACCAGCACCCCGGGGTTTCAATAGTCTCGTGAAAAAATCTTGCAATAAGGATAACATTTTTCTATGGTGTAATAACTAGGAAGCTAGGAGTAATAATAGTATTGTAGGTTATAATAATGTAATGCAGTATTTAAATGCATGTTTCATCGGAATTTCTTCATCCTATGCATTTGTTATTTTACCGAATGAGCTTTTTCAATTTAGAAACTGAATATTTTCATTTCAACCTGGCTTGGGACATGACGGGGAACGGTACATAAAAATTGGAAAGAGCCTGAGATAAATGCGTTATCCCATCGACAAGTGGAAAACTCACGGAATCGGATTTGGCTGTAAAATCGGCCCCTACAACCCGAAGAGGGAATCGGCAAATAAATAAAAAAAAGTCCAAAGTCCAAATGAAGTTTCAACCCGGTCGGTTAGTGTGACCGCAGTTCGGGCCGTCATCCCCGACTTTTAGAGCTTTTGGAACACGTGGCGTTCACATGGCACCAATGCAGGTCTGTCGTCCCGGTTTGATTTCCGTGGGAGCAGAACCAGAATTCGTTCCCCAATCTGAACATTTTTAACGACTGAATTGATGGACAAAGTAAAGTGCACAAATCTTATTTGAGTTAGCTGTCATATGAAATTAAAAACCTTCCACTATTTGTTTATAAACAGTGTAATATTCCAAAATGCAAAAGGTTGTTTGAAAATGCTGCGTATAATGATATTTTTATTTACTTTTGATTTATTTTTATTATTTATAGAAAAGCCGCCCATTTTTCGGACGAATAAATATTATCTTAATTTAACAAAGTATCTTCGAAATTTGGATGATCGGTCCAAAGGATTAGTTTATATTTGAAAGTTGTGACCAATTAAAAAGTCGGTTGATGTGCCTGTCTTATAGACAAATTACTAAGTTACAACCATACTTTTAAAATTTATTTTCTCTAATTGCCACAACACTGCCAAAACATTATATGTATAAAAATATGTTTAGCACAGACAACTGGTTGTTGAAGAATATATACAAAGAGCATATTTATCGAATCTTATCCGTATAAATTGTTGGATGCCCCCCCCCAAAAAAAAAATATTACACTGATGGAGACAATGTTAACGCGCCACCTGAAAACGTATATGCACTATATACACAGAAAAAATTGTGTATTAAATATATTTTGAGTTTTAAAAACTAGTCTTTTAAATGCGAGATTTTATTCATTTACATAAAAATAAGAGAAGAAAATAGATACAAGAAAAACAGAAGAACAGTGATAAATTCGATGTGTAACCCCTAACCCCACCTAATGTAATCTAACATGTATTTTACCGTAAATCTTACCCAACTTTACCGAACTCTAACCATACGTAGTTTTTAAGTTACCTAACTTTTCTTTCTGTGTTATGAATTAACCTAACCCAACCCCACTAAGCCGGTAAGGCAAAAACAACCAAACAAAATGGTCACACATAAAAACGTGCATACAGCCCGAAAATATTATTTATATTAGAAAGAAAAACTGAAATAAGACTTTGGGTTTATTAATTAGCGAAGAGGTAATAGGCGCCGTTAGTTAGGTACACCCATTGATTCTTCTTCCTAAAGTCCTGCTGGAAACTGGAACATTGCAGGTTTGTCCAATGATAATTTAAATCTCGTATCGAATGGCGTTACGACTGTGCAAGGTTTGAGGTGTTTGAAACAACTGTGGACATGATATTAAATTGGTTTCATATGCCTGCTGTAACAACTAAACCACGAAATTATAGTGCCATCCACGGTGGGCATGTTAACGGTGCAAAATAAGTTGGATCCGTCTCAAGTCTAGATTAAAAAGTTGATGAATTTTTATGAAAACATGTAAACAAAAACTGTTTCAAAGCGCTTGACGTTCAAAGTTGAACCAGGATCGTAATTTCAATTCGTTTTAAGAGATCTTGAAAAAGGGAAATTTTGAGTTGTTTAAAACAATACTGAGATGAATGAGATTAAACCAAGTTGGTAGAATGGCCCTTAAATTTGGTCATTCCGATTATTTTGGTCTCCCAAGTTTCTCTTATTTTAAATAGACTCAACACGAAAGATGGAAAACGCTGGTACGCTCCTGACAGATACAGTTAGGATAGAAAAATCAATAATATCTTTTCAAAATATTGAGGACAAACCACCAATATTTCATGCAAAAACAGTTTATAAAAATATTTGTGAGTTTGTTTACTTTTTGCTTAACAAATTGTTTCTTTAAATGTTTTTTCTGTGGACTTTTTGGAACGTCATATTGCAATAAACTTGGTGGATAGGAAATTTAATGCAGAAGAAACTCTTACGTATTGTTGGCCAGTGAATGTCGAACAATTCGGCCCCTGGCGATCGGCCAATTCTAATGGTTGCCTTTGTCATCGAGTGCAATATAATCTGCAATAACCACGGATTCATGCGGCTTTTGTGTGTATGTTTGACATTTTCAGCGATCATCAATTGCCACTAATTTACGATATTTCGGTCTTACTGTTCAATGTTGCATTCCATTTGAACTGACCATGACCCTAAGCTATAGTTGTCATCTTGAAAGAATGAAATAAATAAATGAAAATTTATCAAACATTTTTGCATCAACCGTTAAAATCTTGTCAAATCATTAATATTTAAATTGAGGTAAGTTTAATATTAAAAAAAAAAACTTCCCAATTTTTCATTAAAAAAAGTTGTTTAAAAATAGTGCTTCTTCAGGTTTAAAAATGGTCCTGTATTTGGTACAATTTTTGATAATTATTATTCCGAGTCAAATGTTATTAAATATGCGTCAAACACGCGCAGATCTGAAATACTATGCGGGACGGCACCCCATCTACACCACCACGTTATTAAATAACAACGTTAGTTTATCTATTAATTATGATTGAACATCAAAAGTACGTTTCTAAAAACGAAGATTTCTAAACAGTAATGATTGTAAACAGTTTCTACCTTAAAATTAAAACCGAAAGTTCGACCAGCCTTAAAAATTAGTGGTATTTTTATTCTTAAATGACCTGCATGCAGTTGAAAAACTAATACCAATGAACCCAAACCCATACGGAATGGCCAAAATTGACAAGAAACACAAATATGACCAGTGTCCTTTTATCATGCTCCATACGAAAATTTAGCGAATAAAATTGATAAAATATTCAAAACTCACATCAATTTGAAACCAATATTATGTATTAATATTGCTTTAGAATTGATTAACCAATTAAAGAACATAAATATACATAACAACTGTGTTTTAGTGTCATTGGATGTTATCAATTTATTCAGAAATATCCCAGTTAAAGAATTTACAAAACTGGAAAACATAAACTTACGGTGAATTATATTAAAGAATTTGTAAAATATGATATAATTGTCTTTTTAAATATATGACCACAGTCCTATTATTGTAAATTCAACATTATAGTTTATGAAATGAAAGTTTTTTGAAAAAATCTTTTCAGATCTAACAACAAATTAATTGAATTTGTTCGTTTTTAGAAACGTTAGAACTAGAGGCTCTAAAGAATTCCTCCAACTAACTAATATATATATATAT
>CM077101.1:9947256-9983145 GCA_039619505.1 Cimex hemipterus | reverse complement strand
TATATATATATATATATATATATATATATAGTAATATAAATTTTACTACAGACACTATATCACCGGAATCTTCTCACCCATGGATTAAAATAACCTGGTTTCATATGGCTTCATATGTTAAACCCTTTAATACCTGTAGCTATAAAAAGAATTACAAACTATTAAAATTATTAGCTAAAAACAATGGATACCAAGAAATATTTATTGATAGGTTGCTAGTTAAAAGTATAAAAATATTAACTTTAAAATGAGTTTATAGTTGAGTTAAAAAAGTCAATGGCACGAGCGGAATTCAAAACCACGATCTTCGGTTACACCCGCCGCTGCTCAACCACTTGAGCTATCGTGACCTCGATCCACTCGGACACTAACTTCCCATCTCAACCTCATTTTTTGAATCCCGCTCGTGCCATTGACTTTTTTTTTAATCTCAACTTAAAACCTTAATTAATTGTAATATATTAATTTGTCAAGCAGACATGAAATTAGTGAATTTAAAAGGAGTAACAATTGGATTCAGCTACCCCAACAAAAAATGAATAATTTAGTTTTCTTTGTTTACCTTACATTGGTGAACTGTGATAAAAAAATAGTTAAAATTCTTAAACTAGTAGGTTTTAGAGATATGTCTTCATTTAGAAACATACTCTCAATACCTAAATACAAGGTTTAAAACTAGGCGAATAGCGGCGTTTTCCAACTTATTTGTAATGATAGCGACATTTGATATACAAGACAAAAAGGTAGAGAATTTAAAACGAGAGTTGAAGAACATTAATCGAACAAATCTTCAGAATTTAAGGACTATCTGAATGAAAAATTTAAACATTAAGTTGTATTGGAAAACTATTGGGTTGTCCGGAAAATAATGCAGGATTTTAAGTTTTCATTAAAAAAAATCTATATAAAATATTCTGTTTACGTTTACAGGATTACTCATTTGTATGAATGTCAACACTTATTAATCCTCTTCCAAATGATATTGTTTGTTTACCTCTGTAGCATTCCGCTACCTGGAAATAATTCAGTCATCCTTATAATGTCAAAGCGAGAATTTCGTACGATTTTCTTTTACGAGTTTAAACTCGGCCGAAGCGGAGCCCAAACGGCTAGAAACATTAACCAAGTCTGGGGCGAGGGTTGTGTTAATGAGTGCACTGTGCAAAGGTGGTTTAAAAAATTTCGGGAGGGAGATTTCAGCCTTGAAGATGAAGAAGGTCGTGGAAGGCCTTCCTCTCTTAATGATGATGTTCTGCGATCAGTGGTGGAAGAAAACCCCAAAACAACTGTTCGAGAACTTGCAGAGCAACTCAAAGTCAGTAAAACGACCGTCGCTGACCACCTCTTTGGTCAATCGGAAAGGGCCCATTTTGTTGCATGACAACGCTCGACCACATGTGTCACGTGTAACGTCACAAAAATTATTGGAGCTTGGCTATGAAACTTTGCCTCACCCACCCTACTCTCCGGACCTCTCGCCTACTGACTACCATTTTTTTAGACACCTGGACCACTACTTACAACACATAATATTCAAAAATCAAACGGAACTGGAAAATGCATTTATTGACTTTATCAATTCTAAAAATTCTGAATTCTACTCAGACGGAATTAATAAGTTACCAACACGTTGGGAGAAATGTATTGAGAGTATGGGAAATTATTTTGATTAAAGAACATTGCTTTAAAGTAACTAGTTTCTTTTTTTTTTGTTTAATACCAAAATCCTGCATTATTTTCCGGACAACCCAATATTTCATTCATCAGTCAAAGATGACAATTATTCGAAACGTGTGGTGCTTAGTGACCGTAAATCGATAATCATTCGAAACCATCATATATAATGTTCCGGAGGATAAAGATAGAGGTAAGATGAACGAGCGAACACGTCACTGACCAAGAAAGTATGTTTTACATTTCGTAGAACATTCCTCTCATTGAGATTTCATTGGGAAAAAAACATAAATATATTAATTTTCAAGACGATTTTCGTGAGGCGTTTATGCAAATTGGTAATCGGCTTTTGCTCTTAAATAAAGCTTTCTGTGTTTTAAAATAAAAAATTGTACAATGTGTGTGTGTGTGTGTGTGTGTGTGTGTGTGTGTGTGTGTCGTAAATCATTTAAATGATATAATCAACACATTTACTCACATAATGTTCAATGTGTCTTACAATAAGCCGTTTTAAAACATACAAGCACAGTTGGTTTTGAAAATGTATCTCTGCAGAATAAATACATAAAATCGTAACATTGTCTGCATCATTTTGGATTTAATACAATAAATCCCAGCTATTCAATCTTTCTGTGAACACAGGCGGATACAAAACAATGAATATTTACTTATGTGCGGTAAATTAGAAGGTAGAAACAAGAACAATACATTTTTATTGAATAAAGGATTTTCACTTATTAATTGAGCCTAATTAATTTTCGGTAGACAAAGGTAACAACGCACGGATATTTGCTACAATCATGTATGTAAACACATGACGTTACACTTTTTTTACACACTCAAATACACCATTTTTCATTCCCCGCTAAAAGATTTTTTCTTCACACAAAACCTCGAATAATTGTAATCAGTTTAAACAAACAAATGAGAGGTCGCACTTTTTTTGAACTAATAATAATTAAAATTGCTACTTTAAGGTTTATAACAAAGGGACAACGACAAAAGGCTTGAAACAGTCCTAAAGACGTTAAAATGTTTTTTATTTTGCTGTTTCGGCAAGTTGAATGTGGCTTATTAATAATTCATTTTGGACGGCGAAAGAAAATAACCGGTTTTTAATTAAAGAGATAAGAAGCGTTTCGGGTCTGCGAGGAAAAACAACAGTTGTAGAGTGTGATATACGCAATCTTTTATGTACATAGCAGCCTCAAAGTGCTAAAAAGCAAATTCTCTTTTCTGAGTTCATGGGATTTTTATCATTATTTATGCTTAGAAACACAACATAAAACGGTTAAACATTTTAAAATTTAATTAGGGAAAGTTGTGAATTGTTTCTTCAAAAGTATGCTTCTTGTAATAAATTAATATAAAAGTTTCGTATATATTGAGAGGAGATTGCAAAATCGAATGAATGTAGTCAGCAAATAATCAGCGTTTCCTCCGACAATGCAAATAGAATTTCAATCAAGGCAAGCAAGGGAAATATTTTCAATTTCCAGATGTTTTTAACAAATTAAACCTCTGGTAAACCTACTGAATATATGAAACAAAATGCCAGTGAATATTGAGGGTGAATTTTTTTCATTGCAAAGGAAATTAACACCACAGTTCTGAAATTGATGGGTTAAAGTGTTTCGAAGAATGAATTTTCAATGCACTGCCAAAATTAATTCTGACCCAATTATGTATAAGGTTAGGAATAAGTTCGTTATGGCTGGGTTAGGATTAGTGGTAAGTGTAGAATGTATGACAGGTATGATTTTGAATGATTAGAGTTTTTATTCCGGTTTGAGTTTCGGTTAGGGTTAGGTTTATGGTTATGAGTCGGATTAGGATTAGGGTTAGGGGCAGTTTTGTTAGGCTGTGTTACGGTTAGGGGTAGGCTTAGGGTTCCGGTTGGGTTTGGTTAGGAAGGGTTAGATTTCGGGAGAAACAGTGTAGATTCAACCTTTCTCCCGAGAAGTGAATATTGTATGCTAGAACGAAGCGCAAGTCTAAAAAAAACTCTCGATTAAATTTCTTTATTATATTTAAAGCAATTTTTGAATTATTTATTCTTGCTTAAAGCTTAAAAAGATTAATAGGGAACAAAATGTCCCTAACAAAATTATCATTCGGAAATGGTGAGATGCGGTCTGGTGTGACGTAGGTTTTAGAAAAACATTTTCTTTATCGTGCCACAGTTTCGGTCTTTATTAAGATCATCTTATGGGCTAAAAGTGTTTGTTTTCCGGATGAGTCATTCTTGTCTGTCGTGTCGAGAGTGCAGGTGAAAGAATACAATGACACATCTACTCGGGGAAAAAACACTTTCGGCTAAGAAGAAGATCTCAATAAAGACCGCAACCTTGGCATGTTAAACAAAATGTTTTTCTAAAACCTACGTCACACCAGATAGCATCTCACCATTTCCGAATAATCATTGATTAACGGTCACTAAACACCACGCAGTCCTTAAAAATTTTCAAGGGCTCTCAATTCCATTTTAAACGGAATGATTGCGCCAAAAAAGGTAATTATTGTTGTATGTGACGTTATATGTTTATGTTTATCTTATATCATGTTTTTTTTTATTTATTTATTTATTTTATTTTTTTTTTTTTTTTTTTATTTTATTTTTTTTATATTTTTTTTTTTTTTTGTAAAACAGCAAGGCAAAGTATTTTTTGTTGTTAACGGTCTACTCTAATTAATTTTTGCTCTGTATCAGCTCTGTACTAATCGATATATGCTGTAAATTTTTGCGTTTATGCCCGCGGAGGTGCACGTTTACCGTTTGTTCTACTAACTTTTTGCACGCCAGGGTTCATACACATCCATTGCATTTTACAGGCAACTCCCCTCTATTTCTCCGATGGGATTCTGTTAACCAGGGCCAATCCGAATAGATGTACCCTACCATGCAGTGCTTAAGTGCACTAAACCACCCTATTTCCAAACATTAATAGCAGTGAGGGAAGTCTAAATTCATTTTTCCTATACTTTTCGTTTGTATTCGTCCTCACTTTGACGTTTATTGCTTGCAGATCGCCAGTCTTCCTGTCAAAGAACGAAATGTTTTCACTTACTCACAACTGAGTGGTCCTTTAAGCTAATAATTGCTCTCTAATCGAATTATTTTTCACATAACAGTTTTCAACGTTACATCAGTTGGATATTCAATTTAACTAATACCGGATTTTAAAGGAAAAGGATGGAAATTCGTTTTCAATTGTCGACAAAGCGTAACTAAACCATATTTAATTTATTATCCTGTATTTATTTGATGTTCATTCAGCTGAACAAACCAACGATCGGATTATTTTTGCTTGTTTCGAAAATACATTTCAAACCCTTTTAAAAAATGGGAATCACTTTTATCGGACATTAGTAATCCACTCTAACGCTATGTTCCATTGAGTTTGATTGATATCATCAAACCATTTAGATGGGATTTTTCATTTATTTATTAAATTTTGATTAACTGAAGATACAATGAAAGGCATGTAAGGAAATATATTTTTTGACATTTTTAACAACAACGATGCATTAACTTAAATGCATACTCACTTACTTTGCAATATTCAAATTTAGATTCGTTCTCTGAAACAGAACATTAATGATGTCATGAATTAGTTTTTAATAATTTATGGATTTAAAAACGATTTAGTACCATTACTGCGACGTTATTTTCTTTGTATCTGTAACTAAGTCACCTTCACGTTTTGCCGTTTGATCATTATAGAATATCTTGTTCTATCCTTCAGCAGTTCAAAAAGAAAGAGAAATGACTAGACCTGCCTGAAAGTCAATAACAACTAGAAGAGAGTAGGCAAGCGAGGAGACAATCAAGCTAGAGGTTTATAGCATCACATGGAAGCGATACGCATTTAACATTAATTTAAATTTAAGTCAAAAAAGGATTTCCATGCCGATAGAAATTGCAATATCAGTACAAAGCCTTTTTCGTACTAAGTAACAGCAAGAAATTTCTATGAGTTGATTCTACTACAATAGTTCATATGGCAGTGCTACTTCGCCACTGCTAAGTACCACCGCTTCTTCCATTTATTCAAACTGCAAATCGTTCTCACTTGCAAAATGAGATTTGACTTACAAGTCATTTCACTGACTACGCAGAGTAAAAGCAAAATATGCAGTTTTCCTGTCAGCAAGGCGAGAATCCTTTCTAAACTGGGTTAAGAGATCGAAATACGATTAATTAATAACAACGCACGGATTTGCCATGATATGTTGTTTAAAAAAATATACCCTGATATTTTAACAATAAGGAATGAGACGTATCAATGAAATGTAATACAAATATACTTTTATATTAAATACATTATGAATGTGCGGTTAGTGATATAAATTGGCTGTTACCACGATATTTCACTTCAATCTGTCGATCTTTATTTTAACCTTCAATAGAATCTTATCTTATGTGGCGTCCCGCAAGAAAGCATTCTTGGTCCCATCATTTATAACGTTAAATTGGTTTAAGATCTGCCGGGTAGAAATCTGTTGTTTGGTCATTTCCTATCAATTTGTATTGCTTAACCTTACAAACATCAGAACACTGACTCATACTTTCCGTTTTTTTTCAAAATTATAAAAGTTTTAAACAGAGATCACGCAGATATACCACTGAACACTGGAATCCGAACTAGTTTTAAGAACAAAACAGCGAGAATAGGCAGGACAATTTCCTCAGAAATGACCACAAAACAATGTAAATGGTTATTATTCCAGCGAAATAATAAGAAAATTTGGGTATTATTGCTATACAAATCCAAATACAAAAATACCTATGTATCTAGAGAGCCCGTATCGGTGCATTTCGCTGAACGGGACCTCACAGAGCACATGATATACCTTTGATAAACACAATTACGGACAGTCAAGTGAACGTGCTCGAACATGCCGAGTCACACAGGATGTAGAGTGCTCGCGTACACTTTGATATGCATAATATGTTCAAAGCGACCTGACGACGGACAATTTGCAGGGAATACGCCGAAAAACGTTATATGATGATTATAATGCTTATTTATTATAAAGTTCATTAGGTTCGTCTAGTAGCTTCACACTGGTTAATCCATCAACCGCTGATCAGTGACAACGTGGAATCCCTTTTCTTTTGCTTTTCCTTTTCACATAATTATGTTATATAAAGTGACATTAAAGACACATACGCATGTATATATTATGTTATATGAATGTTGCGATCCTTTTGGATACGAAAGTATTGACCAAGTAAGGAGCTCTGACGATTCATCTGAAGAATTTTGATTGGTAAGGTTGGAGACGCTGGATATTGGCTGGCTTGGCAGAATACCAGAGTTTCAATCCGTGCCCAATGTGTAATGTCTTGTTTATAGGTGGTTTAGTTTTCTTGTTCAATACAGATTTCGCTCCTAAAAGTTTTCGTGACAGTCCAAGTTGTCGCCTTAAGACTAAACTATGTGTATTTTTTATCTTTCAATCTTCTTTGTTAACCTTTCTTTGAAAACACAAGCTGTTCGTAGATGTTGGAGGTCGCTTGGAGAGGTTTCGAGTTAAAAGCCAGAATTGCATTGTCATCAACCTATGTGTTAATAACGGTTTGGGATGTAAAGGAATGTCATTAGTATGTATTAATATTGAGGTATTAAAGAATGGGACTAGGAGTATTATCTTGTGGCACGCTAGTTTATACGGGTCTGATATTTGTTCTTGCATTTTGTAACTTCCTTGGGACGAATTGCTAGAAGATAGAATTGCTTAGTCAATTGGTAATAATGATGTCATTGAGATGTGATACAACTAAACTAGCCCCATACATGCCTTTTCTGCGACCAAGTGTGGATTTGGATTCTGTCAAGCCTTCCAAAGTCTAGTACATCCAATCCTCCAATCAAAAGCCACTAGTGATATTGTCGAAACTCATTACAACATTTTAATCATCACAATCCACAGTGGCCTCAACATATTTTATGGCAACAAACTGGTCCGTTCTGGATTCCAAAAGGTTCACACCAACATCTCGATCTATCCTGACTCTTCTGCTCATGCCCTCTCTACATATCCTCAACTCGAGAACGCGCCACGTAATCACAGTTGTGTTATGTACTAATACGTATAGGTTACAAATAAAAGAAAAAAAAATTTGCACAAACGCTGTTCCGGTATTAATAACGCAGTACATACTATTTTATGTACAAAAGAAGGAATAAAAATTATTTGCTAAAAAAAACCTCTTTTTCATCTTGTTTCGCGCCATTTTTCACAAAGAAATATAAAACTTAAAATGTAAATCGCGACTCGGTTATTAGAGGAAAAGCTCACAGGACGGATAACCTCTCGGGCAAGGGGGCCTCAGGCACAAAGCCGGGAGATTTGGCGCAGTCTAAACGACGAACAAAGGATGGGGTTGATTAGAATCTCGACATCATCCTCTTTCAGAACCATAATCGCCCTCGTATCGCAATAAACACGTCCTTAGTGGAAAATAATTTTTATCTTGACCCACTTATCTCACCGCATTACCACTTTTTATGTATAGGCCTCTCATGGAAGGAACATGTAAATAGTGTGAGTGAGTTTATGGGCCTAGAAAGAAAAAAATAAAATGTTCTTGTAACGTAGGAGGAAAATTGCTCGGCCTACAGATTGTACCTGTTGTAGAGAGTAATCAATGCGAATCGGTAAGAATAACAACTACAAATTTGAATCTGTCATACATGCATATTTTAATAAATTAGGAGCAAATAACACGGTTTACAACAATTTAATACAGTATTATGAAAATAAAAATACGAATCTCTCAATTAATTATTAAATTTGAATTTAAAGCAATGACCGAAGTACAGATAATTGAAGAATTTATTAGATTAAAATCTCGATCACCTGGTCCTGATGGAATAACAGCAGCATTTTTAGAAATAAGTAAAACGTTTATATCTAAAGTTCCACGTAGTATATACAGGGTGAATTGCTACTCGTGCTACAAACTTCTCCAGTAGATTCTTCACCCTAAAATGAACAAAAAAGTTCATATTGTCCATGGTCCGATTCTCAACCATTTCAGAGTAATTTCGCTTTTTATCGATTTTGAAAGATATCACGTCCTGGGGTCGGAAAATCGTGATATCTTTTAATCTAAACATTTCTCTGAAAATCTAATAGCACCGTTGAAATTCCCGTTAATTTTTCAATAAGAAGATGACGGTGGCAAAATGTTTGGGCTAATTTTTTGTGTTTTATTTCAGCCAGAACTACAAAAAGAGTGGAAAATTGTGTAAATCGGAAAGTGTATAAAGTAATCCAGAGTTTCTAATTTTAGTCTCAGAAGGCAGCAAATTTGAGGAAAACTACCTGATTTAATAACGCTTCCAACGCACTCGTCATTTTCTTATTTAGTAGTTGTGAGACCAAGATGTTGATGACAAAAAGAGAAAAACTGGTGGTTCAAGGATTGCTAATGTTTGAGAGTTCAACTTTTTAGATTGGAAAAAACATATTGTACATAGAAACTCACCAATAATTTTTAAAATTCAGTTATTTTTATTCATTTTAGTTTTTGTTCAAATTGAAAACCGTTCTCCGAAATACACAAACGTGCCCGTTTTCTCGTACTTCCAACTGTCACACCAAAACTGAGAACACGTCTAAGTTTTTCAGCAGCGGTGAAGATCCTTGCTCTCAAATCGTCGACGTTTGTCACTTCAGTGCGATAGACTAGTTCCTTGAGCTATCCCCAGACGAAGTTATCCATGGGGTTAAGATCAGGAGATCTTGGTGGCCATGGAACTGTCCCACCACGGCCGATCCATGTTTCGAATGTTCGATTCAAATACGCCTGAACTATTTAACTACATTCTAGAGGAATGTGGAGGCGCACCATCGTGCTGAAAAATTATGTTTCGTCTCAATTGTAAAGGAAGGTCCTCCAGCAAGGTGGGCAGCATGTTTTGGATAAAATTTAAATAAATTGGGCCAGTTAATCTTGCCGGAAAATCTAAGTAGGGACCGATGAGGACATTTCCAATAACTTCCGCCCAAACATTGATTGAAAAACGTCTTTGGGAATGTTGCTGACGACTTGCATGTGGGTTTTGATGGGAGTATTGGTGCAGATTATGGGTGTTAAATACTCCGTCTCGGGTGAAATTTGATTCATCTGACAACAAAATTCGATGAAAGAAGTGATGTTCCTCAGTGTCAGATTGTACAAGCCAGCAACAAAATTCCTTCCTACGATAATTGTCACCAGTATGCAATACTTGAATCTTTTGAACGTGGTAGGGATATAGTTTTTCCTTTTTCAAAATTTCACACACCTTGAACTGGGAGATCCCGAATGCTCTCGCGAGGTCTCGTGTGCTGATATCTTGAGCCATTGATGGGTTGAGCCATTACCCGATCGATCACCGTTTGTTCCAAACCAACATCAGTTTGCTGATTACCTAATTCGCGTAAATTTGTGGGGAATCTACCTGTTCTACGGAGACATTCGTGGAGCCTAATGAAAACACCGATACTAGGTAAAAGTCGGTGAGGATACCTAACTCCATATTCTTGACGCGCTGCTCTCGCGCTACAACCGCAGAAACCATAAACAAGATGCATATCTGCATACTCTTCATACGAAAATGTAGACATTATCACAAATTTTGTTAACTGCACGAGTACACTTTAGACAATGAACAAAATTCAAATCTTTTCATTCGTTGTGAGTAAACACCATTATCTTATTAGGTATTAATCCTAATTCAAGAGCAACCCTCTACATCCCTGTTAGCAAATAAATTTTCTCCTCGCCTCTGACAAGACATTCTAGATACTATTCGAGCTTTGATTTCTTACGTTGATGATCGATTCCACCAAACTAAAAGTTGCATCGACTGTTATTAACGCAATCGGTCTATCTTCTACGAAACCTCATAGGCTAGTTGATTGTCGCACCCCTTCAAAGATTTCAAACGATCCTCTTCATCTACAGGCCTTAGTTTTATCAAATATCCACTTTCTGCTACCGAAGTGCCTGAGGAAATCTTACGCAAGTTTGCGCACCTTCAAACTGTAACCGCCGAATTGTACCATATTCCTGCCTCCGTTGATATGCTGCTTGGGCTGACATCTATACTGACGTGATATCTCACAACGATCTCAACCAACTCATACGAGGCTACCTACCCTTTAGCCATCTCTACGTTGTTTTGCTGGGAAATTATCGGCCG
Source organism: Cimex hemipterus (assembly GCA_039619505.1). Classification (NCBI taxonomy): domain Eukaryota; kingdom Metazoa; phylum Arthropoda; class Insecta; order Hemiptera; family Cimicidae; genus Cimex; species Cimex hemipterus. Next base: position 9,972,271 of record CM077101.1, on the reverse strand, counting down.
ATTCGAAATCTCATTGGAGAACCCGTCTGTGGAGATACTTTCCTTGACTTCCGAATTGTCAAATGAAATGAAAAAAAAAAATTGGGGACGTTGAAGACACCTCACAAGCTCCTCCTAGAGACCTGTTGACCTGATTCTGGAAAACAATTTTTTTGAAAAACATTCCGATCCGCCGATCAAGACAGAGACTGACGTCCGCTGACGAACAATTTCCTGCGTTTGAATCCTTTAGGCTACTCGAAATCCGCATACAGCATACCACAGAAGGGTACAGATCATTCCAGCATGACCGAAAACATGGAGTTGGGACACATCCCACAACATGGGGTACCAAAAACCCAGTCCTCTATGTAATTCTACATCACGTTGTCACTAAGGAATCGACATCAACCACCAAAGAAAGGGTGGTTCTCAACGCGTCCATTCCCGTCTCTTTCCTTGTATGATCGTTCATTGGCCCAAAATTACAAAATCGCAACTCCAACATTTTGATGTCCTTTAACTTCCACAGTGCTGCACTTTGCACCGATGACCAAAAAATGTACCGGCCAGTTTTAGTTAGTCCTGCAGACCTTTACGCCAAGCACATTTTTTGCGTCCCTCTCCAGAAGAAAATGTTGAAGAAATTGAACTGTCTACTGTCACCTTTCTTGTTTGTTGCGGGTTTGTACCTCAATTGTAAACAACATTAAACGCAATATCGGTATTCAAAATTAATGACAAATCAGTTGATTGGATTTAAACGAATGGCCAAAAGTGTTTACACACTCAAATAAATAATGAGAAGATAATCAGAAATATTCAAACGAACAGGTCCTTAAAGGTAATTAATTATCCGTACCAAAACGACGAAAAAGAAAATTTCCATTCAACAGATCAATTTGATCACAAAAACATTCTATTTGTAGTGTTCTTACTTTTTAGAGTTTTGTTTTCATTAACAATAGTTATAGTATATATAATTAATATAAGATACTATAATTAACGTTATTTGTTAGGTCAAAGGTAAGGAAAGACGAAGTGAAGGAAATTTGTGAATGAACTTGAAATATATGACCCTGTGTAAGAACATGGCCGCAATTCTAGGTCTGTCTTGATAGTGATCCACAATGGTCTATACGCAAATTCGTAATGTTCATGAGACATTTGAAATCCTGAAATGTCTTCATCCTTTAAACAGGACTTTAGATGTTTAAACTTCACGGAAGCATGTAAATTTTGGCCATTGTGAACAAGAGAGTCATAGAGCACAACGGATTGTGGCCAATTTTTCAATTTGAAAGCGGAAATTGGGAAGGGGATTTTTTGATTCATCAAGGATGCATTGGAAAAGTGCGTGTGGTAATGGCAACAGGTAGTAAACGTTCTTTCTCCTTTTTTTCCTGTAAAGAGAGTTTCATTAAGATAGGTTTCTCTCTGAGAGCTGCTTTATTTAAACATTAAGTTAAAAGAAATTGTCACACGATAAGTAAAGAAAACAACTTATTGTGTTATTTCAAAACAAGGTTTCATTAGCTGAAATAATCATCATTTAAACACTTGTTCTTCCACGTACCAGATACCCCGCGCCTTATAATTACATTGCAATCGCCATGGAGTTAGGTTTCACAGCGATGATCCTTCTTGGAGAATTCATCAAGAAGATGCCCTTTTTATCCGTGCAGAAGAGACTAATTTGTGTATCTTGGCTTAGGATTTGACGACAGAATAATGAGTAACGGGTTCCACATTAACCTCATCTCATATTCCGAACGTCATCCCACTTAACTGGCAAAACAATGAACACGATAGCTCTTTGTACATATCAATAATGTTTACTGGACTTTTTTCATCAGTTTATGCATTACTAACGAATCAGTATGAATGATAATAAGGGAATGATTTGCCTAATTGTCTGGTTCCTCGTTTTCTTAAATACAATAGTAATAAAGGCTTCTTTATTTTCCCAATATAAGCACGGAATTGCATGGAATTGTTCCACCTGCCGAAGGTCAAAGAATACGTGCACAATTATTGAGATATCGTGAGATGCGGTCTGGAGTGATGTACGTATCAGAAAAACATTTTCCATATCGTGCCAACGTTTCGATCTTTTATTGAGATCATCTTCAGGGCATGTATAAAAATTGTATAAATTCACTTTTCCAAATTCTATATGTATTTTCTAAATGCAAACTATATTTGTAAATCCCAGGCCCTGAAGATGATCTCAATAAAAGATCGAAACGTTGGCACGATAAAGAAAATGTTTTTCTGATACCTACATCACACCAGACCGCATCTCACGATATCTCAATAATTATCCGTTAACGGTCACTAATCTCTACACATATCAATACGTGCACAATTGTAAAGAATTAAATTCAAGAACATAGAACATATTTTAATATACAGCATTCAGCGAGGATGTTTTTTTACACCCTTGAGTTACCCATGGGGCAAAAGTCACACGTGCACTCCATCCAGAAGGCAATTTAATCATATTATTTCGCACCTCATTTTAAACAACAGTCAACGAAAATCACAAAAATTCCAATCTCAATTTGGATCAGAAATAAAGTGGCAATAGCGAACTGTACAACCAAGATCATTGGACCCCTGAAAGCGAGTTGATGCAAGAGCAAGCTCCACAACCACCCTTTGATGTAGAGCAATTTTTATAACAAAAATGCAAAATTAGTATTCCATCCAGAGGTATAATAGATATTGTTACATACGGGTTATAAGGGCTGAAAAATTCGCTGAATAGACGCTATTCGTCGTACTGCATTTTATCATTACAAAGCCGGTAAACATTCAAAGAGGGAAACGGGGAGATTTTATGGACAAGACAAAGTGAATTCTCATTGTATATACATCAATAGGTCCGTATATGTCTTAAAGCGCAACAGGAGAGCGGGCAAGAGAGTTTCTTGATGAGAAATCTCTCGAATGTTTCAACTGTTCGTACTGTTGACAAGCCCGAAGACACGGATGGAACAACAGCATGAAATACAGTAATCTCTTTCGGTGGGACATTATTATTCGTCATAAAGCCACACCAAATATTATTAAATCTCATCCAAAATGCTGTTGATACCTGCTTCAAATGGTGTTATTAGCGGTCCCTTGTAGGTCTAACGATCAGCACGGTCAAGCGTGCCACTCTTTCTAAAACAATCACCTTTGAATAGGTAACCTTTACAGAACGATTCCATGATTTTCGTATGTTTTTTTTTATTTATCTGTGACCTTACACCGTTGTCAGCAAAAAAAAGAAGAAAAAACATTATCACCGCAATAATCCTTTAACTTTTCAAGAAAACCACTTTTCACGTACACATCAACGATCATGACTAAAGAGGAAGAAAAAGACAGTGCTTGCATACCTCCCACTATAACCCGATAACTGACACACCTAACAGCTGAAGCTGCATCTCTCAATAAAAGTTTATGCAGTGTACTTTACTTATATCTATTTGGGGTTTAATTCCCTTAGTATTAGGAAAAGTAAAGATGTTGAAAATAATTTTTCAAATGTAGATGTTAAATTTTTAAAAGAAAAAGTTCGATAAGGGAATTATAGAACAAATAAAACATTTAAAAAAATATATTTCTTGTTTTCCATCAACTTTATTTTAATTAAATAAAAAAATTTTCTAAGGTTTTGGTTGAGATGAAAAAGGAAGTGTCACGAGCGCGTTCGTACCCACGACCTTCGGTTCAACACGCCGCTGCTCTATTCACTTGAGCTATCGTGACTTCACTTGAAACAAGAGCTTAGGCTAGGAAATTCGGTCAATTATGAATAATAAATACATGAAGGGATTATAAACGATTGACGAAACATTTTAAGCGCCCATTATTATATTACTAACTCATGGGAACAATGACCCAAATATTAAAATTTATTAGACGGAACATCTGAATCCACTGAAATGTAATACCTTCAATTTTTACAATTGATTTAATCGATTAATTTTTATGCAAAATCTACTTCTATTCAAAGATTGTCTTAATTCGGCAGTTGTTTTCCCAATTGGATTCCGTCTGAAGTTCGGTAATGTTCAGGTTTTCAATGTTTTGTAATTAATTGCGATGTTTTTGTTTAATTATGACTTAAGTTTAACTTAACATTCTGACATTTTGAGACTGCATTTGTAGAATTGCATTTTGTGTTTTTTAAAAAGCCAAGACAACGATAAAATATTGATCGTCGCAGAAATAATGGAAACAGAAACAAAATGGAACAGAAGAATGAACACACAACGAAATAAACAAAATATATTGCATATATATCATCACAACATCAGGACGCACGAAATGAAGTATGTCGAGTATGAATTAGAGAATTAGGACAATCTTTGCCGTATTATGATCAAAATAAACGACGTGACAATAGTCGATTACGCGTGCAAATTAATATATTAAATCAATCGGAAAACTTGACGGTATTGCATTTCAGTACAATTATTAAAATTTGCAACCAGTTGCTGAAAGTATGAATAATGTTCGCATGCGTTTAAACTTTCAATTGTGTTCATTTAATTTATATACACCCAGCCAAGCATTAGCAATATGTGTGCACAAAATAACGTGTTACATAACAATTTTTATAATCCCCCTGGGGAACGCTGGGTTATAAACCTAGGAATATATGACGGTGGGTGATTCTGCGTGCTGCCGGTCCTCTTTCTGTGGGGTAGAGTTAGTCCTTGGGCAATCTTCTGCAAGTCTTGGGGGATGGTTGAGGCATAGGATCAATGCAAAACAAATTTGTTTGATGCTTAATTATATGTGCACGTTAAAATAAATTGTGAAAGTATTACAATATGTGACAACTGCCAAGTACGACCAATTACTGGTTCAAATATAAACTTCTGTTGTTGCATTTTATTTGTTGAATCTGATAAGTTTAAGCTCGATTCTAGACTATTTTCATTGTTATAATGTTCAAGAATTAAAGTCATTCTGAGAATTCTTTGTCCTTAAGAAAAACTGTTAACTAAAACGTACACAAAGAGCTGGTTAATTTAATTCGGTCACTGATGTAAATTTAATCGTAATTCCTTTGAAGGAAACCGAGTTTATTCTTTTCAAGTTTTCAAAAATGTCTCTTTCCACAAGCGATTGAGCAATCATTATAAAATTATTACAATTTTATTTTACTCAAAAATCTGATCTACTTAAGGCTATGCGTTCCGCGCAGTTGCACAATCGTATTGTAAATAAAGTAAAGTGCATTCAATAATTTTATAGCTCTATTTTATAATTTATTCTTGAAAAATTTTAAAAGTAGGTTAACATGTTTTTGTAACATATCGAAATTGAAAAGCTACGTTCTTTGCGTACGTTAATTTATCTTCTTATGCGACATCGTATTCTTATATTTTTGTTTATGTGGTTGAATAATTTTGTTTGAAAATATTTCGTATAATTCTACATCGTCTTATGTAATTTTAGAATAGATGTTAAGAAGTCCACGGATCAGTTCAAAAAGACAAAAGAAATGGTGATGTTTTGGGTGATACTAAAACTAGCAAGGTATTAAAAAGCCTTGACAATTTTTCTGAGGAATTATGATTGGAAATATTGCATACTCTGAATATTGGATATCTTGGCGGATACGTCCTACCTTGTATGCCCAAAGAGCTTGAAGTTATGTCTTGTATCGAGTAAATTTGTGTTGGCGAGCTATAAAAATTTCTGACCAAAAAATGTTCTTGTTTGACTAAGTTCTGTTAAGTCTTATATTGTGATTCTACATCTAGACATAGCTAACTGTTTAATAGGATGTCGGAACCTCCTTTTTGTTGATGTACAATGGAGAACAAGACATTTTTTCAATCTATCAATCATTGGAAATTTTGTTCTCCATCAGGATGATGTTTGATAAACTCAGTATTCTATTAGATTTTGAAGCTACATTAAAAAATTATGGCATTAAGTTGCATGAGAAGTCATCAGTATAAATAATATACATGATTGTACCAAGGACGCTGCCTCGTGGAACGTTTTTTATTATTAACTGATTACTCGTAGCCGCACCTCACTCTGAAGCAGCAGTTAGTTAAATAAAATTTAGATTAAGGTAGAAAAAAAAATAAATAAAACTACTAAGGAGTGCGCAGGAAGTTTATGATGAGGATACCTGGGTGCCGCATCCTATCATAGCACTGGGCCCCAATCAGGACCGCAACCCAACAATATTCTTGCTTTTCTAAAGCAGAGGCAATATCTTGAATCGAAGTTATTTTCCGTTAACGTTATGAAGTTAAAAAACGCCGTGCAAACAGACCAGTGGCATCGCAACTACCTCCTGAAATGGGATAGTACAGAAAACAACCTATTCTTTCGAGAAGCCACTGAAAGAAAGACAAAAAGCAATGAGGTAAGAGAAAACGTAATGGAGTACTGAAATTAAACTTACAAAAGAGATGTTACAACAGATATCATTGTGGGAAAGAGGACAAACTCTCCGGAGAGTAGAGTAGACAAATTATTTATTATTATTTCCAGACATAGAATGGGTTGTTAATTTCTATTGCCCACTCGTTAAGAAGGGACTATCACAAATAAAAGATCATTTGTACGCCACAGATTACAGGGGTGATTTCAAAAAATATACTAACAAACAATTAAAAAATTCCACATAACGTTCCAAGTAATCGCCGTTCCAATAAGTGAAAATGTAGAAAATTGAATGTAAGGAATATATTTTATATATATAACTCGTCATGCTTATAAATAAGTCTGAAAACTACAAAAAAGTCATATATATTTACTTTAAATACAAAACCTATGATTTTTTTGGAATTTTGAGACTTATTTGTAAGCATGACGAGTTAATTAAAAAATATTTTCTTTCAAAAGCTGAGTCCAATTTTAGATAATGAAAGAGCTTGTTTTATTCGGGCAGAGAATGTCAAAGAATACGGCAATAAAGAAGCTTACAATTAATTAAATACGGCGTTTTAGAAACACAATAAAAAGATTAAACAAAAGGGTTGATCGTAAAAATTCTTCTCTACATTTAAATGTGCGCTATAGAATTTTACTATGAAACATAAACAGAAGAAACCTGAAACAAGGTACTGAAACGAAACTGCCCATAAATATTTTTAAACACAGTTTGCTGACTTAATAAGTTAAATGATTGACTTTCTTATCTAAAAAAATCCTCTTTCCACATTTCTGAATGATATGAAGTAATATAAAATGAAACTCACTGAAGTAATTTTTGTTATATACTATGTTTTAACGTCAAACGACCAATTGGTTGAAAAACATATACAACTTTTTAAAACCAAATATCCTAAAACATCCCAAGATCTCTGCCGGATTTAAACTTAAAACGGCCATTGTTGCAAATACGAATCAGACGCCCTAGACCCTCGCCCATCACGGTCCCCATTTTAATAATTTATTTGTGACTTTTTGAAGAATAACATAGCATTTTCCTCGTAATGAAATATATTATTGTTTATATCTACATGTTTGCATTAATTATGTTTTATCTGTATAATTTTTATTCGCTTTCAACAAACATTTATATAAACGTAATGCAGCAAATTGATATACCTATTCCATTTTTGGTTGATTGTCTATTATTTAATGATAGATTCGGTGAAATAAATAGCGAACTGCTTCAATTCCTTTTGAAACTCCTAGAAGCTGAGAAAAGGGGAGCCAGGCTGGCCCCCTAATCGCAGGCATCAAAGGTCAATAAAACAAACCACCGATCGTGTAAATTCCTTCAAAAATGTGAACTGAGCCAAATTTCCTTTCTTAAAAGTGTAGCATACCCAGATGCATGTCTTTCACGTTATTGTTCGATGTAAACAATGAAGATTATGAGTGTAGAAACAAAAACACACAGAAATATCTTTATGATCGTTCATGATTAATATAAAACGATGACCAACAGAGCCGGAATGAAATATTTGTGTGAACAGGAAATTGCTGATACTTTCTATTTTAAATTTATTTGCTCCAAAAGCAGTCCAGTTAACAACTTTGTTAATGAATATTGGAACAAACGCTCGTGGGAGAAAAGCAAACATATCTTTATGGTCACAACAACAAAGCTGGATCGTCCTGAAAAAAGAAATTCATTTGAGGTTTTTATCGCTAAAATTATGTAAACATGCTTGCAATAATATTGATCTTTAATTTTTCAATGATGTCCGGTGGTCGTTGAATTTCTTTTAACGTATAACGTTATAACGTAAGTAAATTGTTATAAGCAAAAATTCTGCAAAAATCAGATAAGTAAATAAGTAGGTTTACATATTTAATAAGTAAAACGATTTGGATTTGTTTAGGCGTAAATATAAAAAACAAGTGCTGAGTTGAGCCTATTGGCAATCTCCGTGTGTCAACGACGCATGGCCTATTCTTAATCTGGTGAAGATAACCCTTCATCTAGTAGTCAGAGGTTCCGAGGGCCACCCATACGACAGTACTTTTAATATGCGAGAGCTTTTCTCTAGGCTCAGCCCACTGATGCTGCCACCTTCTTTTAATCACTTTTTTTTATTGCATTCTTAGCGTCAGAGGACCGGTTCGCGGTTGTTAAGTCCGGTGGTTGGGACGCCCTTAGACGCCTCGTCCGCCTGTTTATTACTCTCTAGACTCATGGGTTCAGGTACCCAGACAACAACCACCTTTTTGCTGAGAATCTCCAGTTCATGGTATCTCTCCAACAAAAGCAATACGAGAGGATCGACAGAAGACCTGTCACCCACCGCAGTATCCATGCTAAGAGAGCCGGGTACAGACTAGGTAGGCAGAGCCACCACCCCTAATCACGTGCCAAATCGCATACAGTTCTGCCGTATATACGGTACGGTACTCGATACTCGGTACATGCCATCACTTCCAAAGTCTTCGACTCGTCTGAAAAGTTTTCCAAAATCAAAGACCCAACACCAACAGCCTACAAATTCGACTTGATTTGTAAAATGTGTCCAGCTGCATTGGAATTCCATTACAAGATCTGGAAAAAAAACAGACGTAGTATTGGCAACTTATCATTTTGAAAAAAAAACAACACAACTTTGATTTCGACAAAATGCAAAAACTCAACATTGACAAAAAAATAAACTCCTCTTTCTAGAAATGGTTTAAATTAACAGAGATAAATTATGAATTCAGTTAATATTAAACTGGGATTTTAACGTGAAAATATCTTTATTAGGGAAAAAATTCTCAATCTGTAGGGAAACGAGTCTATATCAAATATAAAAAATTATTTAATACTCACATCGTTTTGATTTTAAGTTGTTCAAAAATGTCCTATCCTCGTCACTTTGGTCTGCCAGACGAGTTTCGGTAGACCAATAATGCTTAATAAAAGCCAAATTACTGGATCATGAGCAATAATTTAACAAGTACAAAGATTTCTTGTGTATCCAAATCAACAGTGTCGGTCGATTAAGATTTACGTTAAGAAAAATTTATTCAGGTTTTCAAATATGTAATGTCTGTGTAATTTTTAATAATTGGTAAAGAATTATCGATTGTTTAATGCCACAAATAATTAAGAAGACGGACTTGCTTTATGAGGTTAAAAGTGGCTTACGGGAGGTAAAATTGAATTTCATCCCGTTTTCATTCTTTTTTCTCAATTAAATATATTTCTTTTTTTTCTAATTATTTTATGAACACTTCCATTAATTGAAAATATTGCGCCGTAAGTCACACAACGACCTTTAAAGAGTTTAGAAAATGACATCGACACACCGGTTAACAATGCCGAAAACATTTCTTTTTAACAAATATAGTTTTATTTATTTATTTATTTTGCAAACAGAACACTTGCATTTAGATATAAGACTACATAAAACTAAATACTAATTAAATAAATAAAGCCTATTGCAGATAGCAAAGTTTTTTTAATCATGAAACCAGTATTTTTTTCGGCATTTTAGACAAGATCTCTCATATCTGCCAAAAATATATCAACGCGAAAAAAAGAACGAATTTCGTCAGACGTCGCCTAAAGAACAGTCAAACTGGGTGACAAGTACATATTGACTTTAGAAGGGAGTGGTTGCATTAAAATTCAATATTAGCAGGGTATGAATAATATACGCGAGCGGTGCTATGGTATTATTAATATCTCCGCCGCAAACATTTGCGGGCGAGCAGGTGGGGACTATCGCGATTGTTTTGCTCGATTTGTTTGATGAAAATCTAACGTTTTTCTACCCGAGACGGCAATCTGCTGGCTACGATCGGAGTTCTAGCCCCAAATAAGGGGCGGTTTTATACCTTTTATGCTCATATCCGTTCTCAGTTTTTCTTGATTAAAGTAGATTCAATTGAGAGTACATCAAAAGTAATATGGCTTTCAATGAAATTTAAGGCACGCAACCCAACGTTAATTTAATTTCAACATTACTTTATAGCTGACAATTAGGAATAGTTTTTGCACAAACAAAAAACACATTTTGATCCGTATTAAGTGAAACAAAGCTTAAACCATTTAAAAAAAAAGTGACTGACATTATTAGTAGAATTAAACAGGAAATAATAGAAACTTTAAGGACTTATAAGTATGTTTAACTTTCTTATCAATAATTATGCGCATCTGAGCATGTTTTATGTAATGCCGAACATATTCAATCTATCTTACTTTTAAAAATATGAATAAATTTATTTCAAGAAGTCCTAAAATGCTGAATATGCTGTTAGCATTAAAGAAGATTATTACACCAAATTATAGAGGAACAATACATAAGGCAGTGTACGATTAAAATGAATTTAACCTATTTTCAATTGAATTGAAGGAAATAATGTTTTAATAAAGAGAAACACTTTTTGAAAAAACGGAATTATTAAATAGACTTTTCCTTGTGATCAGACGTCAGCAGAAAGTACTAAACGATGGTGATGCGAGGAAAAATTGACACACTTTCACTCCGACGTTCTCACACACCGTAGCGCTTTGTGACCCTGATCTGGTCATGGTCAATTTAAAAACCATAACTAATTTTTACGAATCCGATAAACATTGAACACAAAAATGGCATAACACGACAGTAAATTAGGAAAACATGTTTTCAAAATGTCGACTTTTTCTTGCTTGAGTAAACCTTGTAGATAAATTCAAATCTTGTTGTATAGGCACTTTCCACATTTTTAGCAGTGATGAAACTGTGAAGAGTATCTTGTTTTACATATTAAACTAACCAAATTAAAGATGTTTGCACATTTGGTTTTGTATGATTCGCAAAGACCAATCGGTAATTTCGGATCGAAGAATATAAGCTGTCGAAATGCTATTTTTGTCTAGCGACCTCATCGATAATTTAGAGAAATGATTGAAAAAAAGTGAAATACATTTTCTATAAAATATTCTTTGGTGAAATACGAAATTGGCACTGTTGGTCGGTGTTCTGCGGAAACTATTTGACAAATTAAAGAAGTACTATCGATTGCAGTGTATAAGACTACAATTCATCGGTGCGGCTTGCATATATTAAAACCGGGGTAAAAAAACATTCACAGAAATAACGAAATTAAGCGTGCAATAAGAGATAGTAAACAGTATGTGTGAGTAAGCACATTTAGCTTCTGTATATATCAGTGAATTCATTCTTTACTGATATAATATGTATGTATTTATACGGGATTCTCAACACATATAAAATCTTTTTACTTACCAAAGCCGAAAAAGTATTTCAAGTAATCATAATAGAAAAAAATAATTTTACGTTTCTATTAAGTTTGCTAAACTTCTAAGGAGCAAATAATTAACTAATCGGTTGAACCAGAACCGATGTAGAAAGTACAATAATTTAAGTGAGACACTTACTTTTGAATTAATTTTGTTGCAGCAGGGAAATCGGCCATGAGCGGACAGATTCGAAGTACTTACACAGACAAATCGGAGGTTGTAGCTTAGATTTCCAATCTAGACAAAAGCCGGAGTCGTGTAAACAAACGTTACACTTTTTGCTTACACCAGATTCCGACATTTGTGCGAACTGCAAAAAAAGTCAAACGCGGGTCGAAGTTTCAAGTCAAGAATGGAGCTCCCCTTACACCTAAATCACAAATTTTCACTCAAGTCTCGCCATAATTCTTTCGTCGATGAAAATTGTATCAACGAGGCGAATGTAAAAAGAAATTACGTGGAATGCTTGTTTGAGATAATTGCCATCAACTTCACGTGGGACTAAGTCATTGTTAATTGTTTATGAGGCTTAATCGATAGTTTAAAGTTGAGTTCATAAATGCCGTTTTGTCGGCTTAACGAAAAGTTCAAAATAGTTCAATAATATTGCAAATTGAAGCTGTCATCATGTTGCATGCCATCCTTATTCCAAAGGTCTTCTACAATATAACAAGTTTCACCCGCATTGTGTAATGCCACACGTACCTTTATATAAAAATGTGTCAGATTTAAAAACAAACGGTTAAGGTTGCTTGGTAGACACGGATAACTAAGCCGTTTATCATTTCCCTCAGCACGTTTATATTAGGCAAGAATAGATAAACCAAATAAATGGATAAAGCTTAGGTTTTTATTCAAAGATTTACGTTTCCGGCGAACAACAGTTTTTCCTCGCTGTTTTTTTTTTCATTCTACTTATATCGAATTAATTTAATTTTGGTAATCAATCCTTTTTTTCAGGAGAAGCTGAATTTTCTGATTTTTGGCAAGGTGAATAATCCACTTTAGTCTTTAACATTTTCTATTTCTTTTCCTCTTGTCTAAGAATAATTACCAATATAGAACTTAGGACTAAATAAGTAACAGAGTGTAAATAACACAATAGTCAATAATCGTAACTTTATCGTAAAGATTAAATCTCTTTTGTGGAAGGGGGTCAGTCTGCTCAATTTTCACCGCCCAAACCGATTAACCTGGCCCTATCCTAAAATTATGTTCAAAGTTGTTTCCTCCCAGTTAATTTTTGCAGAGGCCTACGCCCGTACATAGCAACAGGCTTTTGTAATGAGAGGGCGATAATAAAAGAGTAGGTTTGAAATTAAACTAGAGGACAATTATCTACAATGGTGGTTTAATTGACAATTACATACGGACAAACACTCCTTCGGTATTTCGTAACATATGGAGTTTAAAAAATATTTTTAATTTACTCTGTCACCAGTGTTTGAAAAACCGGCGTAAAACTGTTGGCTGAATTAATTAAATTACATTTACGTTTTACTTACAGCCTTGTTTTGTATGCCTGGTATGACTTGATTTGCTTAAAATGGATAACTTTGTACAATTATAACACCTGTTGAAGCTAAATGTCGTTATTTACACATTGGATTTGCAGGTTTGAGATTATATTCCTTTCTAATACTTTCAACCGTTGTGAAACATAAATCAAGATCGCCTAGTTTACATTAATTATGAATTGCTTAAACGATAACAAATACTTCCTCTTTTATAGAAAGTATTATCCAGTAAGTAATTGCTCCCTGTCTCTGTATTTTTCATTTATGCCTCAACCATGTGGGCCTACACAATCCAACCACCCACACCAACACAAACTTTCAGCACTACGATACATGATACACGGACCGAAAACAATCCCCCTCAACACCGAAAACTACAACAAAGAGCTTTAAACGATAACAAACGTTGCAATAAAAAACGGACAAAATCCAGAAACTTCTAAAAAACAAAACAAAACAACGAAACACAAATCAACAACAAATGTACGACATTCCCATATCAGGAAAAGAAACCTATAAACTAACAAATCTTTCAACAAACCCGGACTTAAAACAGCACTAAGGTCCAACAATAACACAGGTACACTACTAAACATAAGCATATACACAACTAACCCGCTAGACAGCAACGGTGTTTATAGCATCACATGCCAATGCGGATACATCTACAACGTATAGACTGGAAGGAAACTAAGATATCGATTCAAAGAACATCTTAGGTCCTTCAGAGACAATTACGGAAAATCGAATTACGCCACACACTTAGTACACTACAAGCACGAACAAAACACCATAGAAATAAGCATGACATTAATACACAAGTGGGTATGTCTGACAATGTCAGGGTCGTAACATTATTAGAGGGAGTATACAACCAGTGCAAACTCGCCAGGATACTGAATGTAATCCTCTACCATAGGAACGTTCATCGGGGCTTTAGAAAGACAGGGTTTCATGCTAGAAGGACAGGACAGGGTGGACTTGGTCTACTGATAAGACGATAGACTCGTCCGTCATCAGGCTCTACGAAACCACATCACTACCAGAAATGAGTTTTTTCGTTCCGGACGCTTGGCCATAGGATGACCAGAGGATCTTTAACATCCGTACTTAAGCTGTATAGAGCTCTAACCGGACGTGGCCGATCCTCAAAATGAGAGCTGACGCATCTCCGCCTGAGCGTTGATGTAGAGGCTTCGCACCCCTAAGGGTTGTTACCACCTCGCTCTCATCTTGTCCGTATTGGATGTCGCATGAAAAGGGCTAGCGGGTCGAAATACATCGGCCTGCTCTCCCGCATACTCCCTAGATAGAGAAGGCGAAGTCTATATCTCTGAGTGTGGAGGCTTCCCCAGCGCAGAAACTTTTGAGAATGCCCCGACAACGGTTTCGGATTTAAGTGGGATTGTTACCCTCCCCTTAGATGAGCACTGCCTACGGTCAAAAGGTCTCATATCGCGCTCAGCCTACACATGCCATGCTGATTCGAGGGACGCCGAGAGCCAAGCCTAGATGATCCTTTGCTTCCCCAAGAGTACCACGCCAGTCATACGCACAACTGTGCAAAGCACACACGATCTTAGCGCACCGCCGATTCACTGTCAGCACCTAGCCCTCACTCACGCATTCGAGGGGCTATAGCATCATCATTACGTCCTCAACGCTAACATGCTGTCGCCCGGCCAGCGTCCCCGTGAGGCCGGGGTAGTTACGCAGGTCATGCGCGAGCTCACGAAGTTCACAGAATAGAAGACAGCCTCTGTCTAAGTTCCGGCCAGGGGCGTCACCACGAGCCACCACGAAACCAGCCTCAGTTGTGACTGGGCCGATATTAGAAACAGTCACCCCGTGGTACAGATGGCCATACACTCTCCCCCATCGACAGACAGGATCTTGTGCACTGGCCCCTCCGTGCCTCTGATAAGACATCGCCGCACGAGCCGAACCCTGGGCCGACACGAGTACAGCTTGTGCTTTAGAGAGGTCGTCTAACCATCCCTAACCAGAAATGAGTTAAGAAATCTGATAAGGGAAGTCGAAATGTTTCGATTTCCTCCAGGACTGTAAGAAGAAGGAGTCAAGAAAATAACCGCAGAGCCCGCACCCGGTTCGCTTCCAGCGGTTCCAGAGCAGCCACCAGGCTTCAGTTCTAGCGGGAACTTGTGAATTGGACATTTGAAGATTGGGGGAGTTCTCTTTGCAGATGAAGTAAGAGTTGGCTTTCAATCAGCAGATGGGCGTAATTTCATAAGGATACATCAGGAGAAAAGTACGCTCCCATGCTGTAAGGTTCCTTAGGTGGCATTCCGTGGTGGGTCATTGATGTTCTGAGGTGGCATATCGAATTGGTTGTTGTGCGAGAAAAATTCCTAACTTCACAGAGCAACTTACGAGACAAAATTGAAAGATATGTAGGACAATTTGTTCTCACATCGGTGAGAGATTCTAGCTAATGCAAGATCATGCAAAGTTCCATAGATTACGTATTGTGGATGTCTACTGAATGAGGTTGGAATTGAGATCTTGTTGGCAATTTATTCGGTTGGATGTTGCTTTATTATTATTTTTTTATTTTGTGGTTTGCTAATGCGTGGTTTTATGATTTCTTTATGTCGCACTTTATTTTTCATCTAACTTATGTAATATATAGGTAATTGAAAATTGTTCGAATTATTTAATTGGTTGTAATTCAGTAAGTAGTAAGGTTTTAAAGAAAAGTTTTCCGGTTTATTAAGAATGTATATATTTTCACAGTTTTCATTGAGGGCCAAAATTGAAGTTCAGTGGTTTATTGTTACAATAAAATACAATAGTTCAATGATCCATGTGATGATGAATAAAACGAATGTAGCTAGCCCAAAATGTCGAATATTTTAAATATTACATTTATTTAAATTAAGAACAGTTTTGCGAAAGCAGTTTTTTTGTATATGTTCAGTTTCCAATAACTCGGTTTATGAAATAAATTGGTATGAAATTTTGAGGTGAAAGAATTTTGTTAGTATACTTGAGAAAAGAAAGAGTGCTGGATACAATAATTTTTTTCAAATGTTTTGTAGGCGGATTTCAATTAAAGTGCAGAGTCCCTTGTGATTTGCAGAATGTTTTGGACAAATTTCAAAAGTAGTCCAATTCACTATAAGCGCACATACGCCTACGTTTACAATCTTCATAAAAGTAGTTTCATTTTCTAATTATTTAAAAAGGAAAAACCATTTTCCTCGCATCGCCGACTGGCTTGATATAGCATAACAACAGTACTCTACGGTTAGGCATAGGAGCAATTTCAAATTAAAGATCATAAACGTAATCCTCGATTCGGTCGTAAACCGTCGCCCAGTGAAACGGTCAATTTGCAATAAAAATGGCCGATTTTATCAATCCTTTTGGGGTCGTACCGCGTTCGGACAAAACTCAGTAATTTCCACAACCATAACTTCTGGGTTTTGGCGGCGTTGAAGCACCGAGCGAGTGATTTTTCCAAAAAGTTGAATTCACACGGAAATCGGGTACCAATGTAAACGGATATTATCTTCGGGCCTGCGGTGTAATCGAACGTGAAAACCGAAATGGAAGTCGATATCGATTCGCCATTTTACTTTAAGATTTTAATTACATGCAAGAGATACCGGCTGGCATGCTCGATCATGTTTCTTTCAATTTTACGACTGTTGGCTGTTTACAGTGCTGCCTCACACAATTCAGGTTGGGAAACCAAATTACCAGAAGAAACCTCAATACTTTATAAATTAGAAAAAAATACAATATTTCTTTTAAAATAATTCCCAATTCAAAGTCACAGCTCAGTCTAGTGCCAACACCCTCGTCGATATCCTCAAAGGTAACCGGAGGTGTCTTTGAACTTAGGTCCAGGACAACTTCTAGCAGGATAATACAAATTTAACTTCCCTCGATATTTTCCAGAATATTTAACTCTCCGTTTATCCCGTCTCTATTATGCTGGGATTAATAATTCTGATATCAGATTAAAAAATATAACGATATACACGACCATAACCATGTAATTACAAACATTGCAATTAATATTCCATAGCCGAGAGTTAATAAATATTTATACTGAAAGGTTGTAATGGTCAGAGAGGAATACTGTATTCGTTTACACTCCCAAGAAACATTTTATTAATATAATAATCTTGTTATTGCTTTTTACAATTAAAACATTGTAAATCACCAATCTAACCAATCTTCGGAATACAAACTTTACACTAAACTTAACATAACTGTAAGACCAGGTGTCTACGGACAGCCTTATGTTTTTAAGTGTTTAAACGCTATGGTAACACATAAAATTGGCTTCAAATCGAAACAAGAAAATAACTCATAATTTTTCAACGAGAGTTCAATTGTACAATTATTATAACGTATTCCTAGTTAATTTCTGGGGCATTCTCACGCAACCGTTAACAGTATTTGCGCAGGCAGCCATCAGACATAAAACAAACACTGAATCGAAGTGGGCTGAAATATTCAAGAGCCAAACTGTTGAAGATTTGAGCCCAACTTCATGGAAATAATTAAATAACAAAATTAACTAGTTTCTACAATTTAATTGAAGAATTCATGCGATGTAAGAAGTAAGATTGTAAATATTGATTTCACCGTTCTCATGACTATATAGGGTGATTCATTTCATGTACGACAATCTTCGTTAAGTGCAACAAAAACGCTCGTGTTTTTTGCCAACTATCTGAGATTTTGTCATAAGTTTATTTGTAGCTCTTGAATTGCCCATTTATCAGGAAATCAAAAAAGCATTGAAAATCGTGTTCAATTTCCTTTAAGAAGACTCCCCCTTAATAAACTTTCTAACGATATACCCTTTCGTTTAATTATGTCTGTCCAAATTTCAGACATTTTATAATGAATGAGGGGGGGGTGTTGACGGTGTGAGAAAGGGAATGGGGATAATATAACAATTCAAATTTCTGTCCTGGGAAAAATTTATTTCCTACTTTTAACTTAATAACTATGCTTACTCTATCTTTTTTATTTGTTATGTTTGATTTTTATGCTAAAATTTTCTTTTTATTTTATTTTTTGTTGGGTTTTAAAATTCTGTATTGTTGTTTTCTTTTTGTTTTGCCTGTGTTTAGTGTAGATATTTTGCCCTATTTGTTTTGCTTTGGTCGTTCGCTTGGTTTATTGCCTCTTTTGCTTGTGATTTGTTTCAATTTTCTTCTTTTGTATTTTCATTGTGGATTTCCCAAAAGAAGAAACTGATCATGATTTATACGATCATTTCTGTTGCAATTGAGGTGTACGAAATTTGTTGTATGAGGAGTGAATCACCCTGTATAGTCATTGAGATTAACAATAGTCTAATTGGAGTAAAAGGAGTGTTAGATTTTATCTGATGAGAAATGGTTTAAATGCATTTTATGACATTTACAATCTATTTTCCCACAGGAAATCGAACTAACCTGAACTTTCCATTAAAGAGACGACTTCTGAACTGTTTTATTATTGTATGCACTAGTACCGGATAGGCAGCATCTCATTAAACACGAAAAATATTAATATTGTAATATAAATACACATAATATTGAACATTTAAAAAAAAATTAGTTGCTGAATGAAATTTTAATAAATCAGAAAAACGTAAACTTAGATATAGTAGATGGTAGTATAGTATATATAGCTAATTAGTGAGCAATGTTTTTTTAATGTGCCCCTTTATCTCTAACGGTACTCATTTCATTTAAATTCTAAACCTTTAATAAAGCATTTAATAAACTAAATACGCTTGACGGTAACGCCGTTTAAAAGAAACCCCACACCCCAACCGAGAAAAATGGTCGAGTCTACACGTTTTCTAACAGTGTGCAGAGAATAATAGCCGTAGTTTGGTAAAGTTACGATCAACCTTTTCCTTTTATAAACCAGGACACGCAGAAAAATATGTTGCTTTATTACGGCTTCCCCTCGTCCGTCCATATCCGCCATCAAAAAACAGTTTTCTTGGCTGTAAAACATTTCCGTCATTCTGACGGACCAGAGGGAAACTTGCCTAACAAAATTACTTTAAACAATAACAAAGTTCTGGGAGTGAGTATCACTTAGCAGTTTAGCGGTTAAAATATTGCCCATCTCCTAAATACTCCATGTGCTATAGTTAGCTAAGGCGTGCTTTTGTTTACAAACTTAGTGGAATTTTTGCACTTCCTAGGGAAAATAAAAGTTCATAGAAATATCCATATACAAAAACGGTTTATTATTTTATTATTCAGCAATTGATTCAATATAGCTTTAATTAATTTTTACGTTGAGTATAAAAATTAATTGCCCAGCTGTATTTGTACTCCATAAATCGATTGAAGGTTTTCCATAAAATACTTAAAATTGAACAATTTAAGGAAAGAAATTGGGGATATTTTAAGACTTCAGCTTAATTAAATGAAAACCACTGGTGCGGCACAACAGCAATGGTGAGATTCCATGTCAACCCAAGCTGCCAAGAGCTGATTTAAAAATTCCTGAACGAAGACTTGGTTCTTGGAGATATAGTTAGATGTAACCATTCACCATCCATTGATAGTAATGAGTTGAACGTTCCTGCGTCTCATGGACACCAAAACTACCCCAACTCTGTCTACATAAGTAGGACTAAAAACGCCTGCTTTTTATTAAGGTTGATTATTATGCTACCTATGCTACCCCAATAATTCGGTTTTCTTTCACGACTGTAAATTGGCTTTTTTATTCTTCACTTTATGTCTATAAAGTAAAAAGTAAGTACATAAAGTGTAATCTACAAGTTGTAAGAAGAAGTAGAACATTGGCATCAAAAAATTTCTTTCCTCTATTTGTTATTATTATTTTTAAAAAATTATTGTGCGAATTGAAAATTGCTACATTATGATAATTTGGGTGAAATTCTCCTTGAGCATTACACTTTCACAGACTGTACACATCGCAAAAAGAAAATGGACAATGTCAAAACCTCTTCAACTTCAACTAAGAATACAAAAAATACACAAACAGCGAAGAGTCCATGCCATAAATAGTTTGTATTCACAAAGTCAAATTTTCATTTGGAGAGTGAATAAAATGACAAAGCTGGATCGCCTTTGTTCGTTGGCTCTCTCTCATTTATTTGATATAACTCGATAGAATGTTTACTATCCGTGCCGAGACTTCGCAATATTTAGTTGGATGAACAGAGTTAACTAAATAAACAATTGAATTAACCATACAATTAGGGTTGGTAACTGTTAAGAATAGGTGCAAAGTTTACCCTTTCACCCGTTTAACAGGGTTAGTCCAAAATGTAGGAAACAGAACTGTGAGAAGTTTGTCAATCTACAAACAGGTGATCAAAGGGAGGAAGTGAATTGGATATAACTAGAAAAAGGTTGTATGCGGCAAATTAATATTCCCGAAAAAAATCTAGCGTTTTCGAATTGGCCGATACATCACCAATCAACTAACAGAAATACAGTTTGGGATAAAAGGGTTCTCATTTTCCGTACTACGTTCAAGAAAGGAAAATAAAGAATTTAAAATTCCACGCTTTAATAAATAATAATTCTTCCCCAACTTCAGAATTTGTTGCACTTTTGTTCATTTTTATTTGCACAGAATAAATCGTAAATAAAAATCTGACAAACACGACTAGAAAACAGAAAGGGAAATCACCGAATGGAACGTGTGTTTCTTAGTGGCCAGTTGTTTCATAATTTGTTGAAGTCGTGAGTAGCGGACGAGAATAAGGTAGTTTAGAAAAACACCTTTTGTTGTTTTTTGCACACATTTCGACCTTTATTCGGGTCAACTTACTCTGTGTACAAAAAACTTAAAATTATTAACAGATGCACAGATGAACAAATTTTCAGATAGCCACAGTCTATTAGCTCTACTTAACAATCACTATGAGACCAGGACGAGGGGGGCGCCCTAGAAGACGAAAGCTGTTGATAGCCCCTGAAGCCGAACCTGGCTGCTTGGACGTACAAGACCAATGTCGAACCCTGGGCTCGCGGTTTTTCGGAAATACGATATTAAAGTTAGATAACTGAAGATGACCCTCAAAATGTGCTAAACTATTTTACGGATTGTTCAATTTTCAGGGTATGGAAATAAAGAAGTGTTTCATTTGTCGGAATGGAACAATGGAAGACATTGGTCACCAGTTAATCCGAAGAAGGTAAAACGATTTGTGTTACCCGGCGGAAAGTTCGTTAAAATAGGAAACTATTCGTTGGTTAAATGCTGTCGAGATTAGGCTGACCAGAAGGAGATTACACTTTATTCGAATTATAAAGAAGGTTTTAATTAGACATAAATAATGTTTCACAAAATATCGAATATTTTTATACTTTCAGAATATTTTAATGTTAAAAGTTAAAGAAATTATCTATTATTAACAGCAGAGTTCATGTTTTGTAAATTTAAATAATAATGCACTTAAGTTGTAACGTCATAAAGGTTTATTTTTTGTAAAAATGAAGTGTTTTGTAAATGCTTTTATATACTTACTCGTTGTGTCTATATTATCACGAATTCCTCTCCACAATTACCGGATACTAAAAAAGAAAGAAAAAACAAATGATTACGAACTGTATATTCAATAGAAATACATCGATTAAGAATTTATTTTTACTAACAAAACAGGTTAAATTCAAGTTCAATCCATTCGTTTGTACCTGTGTCGCTTCTTTTTCTAGTTCTTCATTCTTTCTTTTATACGCTAAATATACTTTTTTCGGGGGTTTTAATTACCCCGTCCAAACCCCTTGAAATTTTTCAGAGTTTTCGAAACAATAACTGCGGTTCAAAGTTCACTGCGAACAGCGGCAATTCGACGGTGAAACAATGAGATATTGAACTGAGTAACTTGCCCGAGGTTGGCATAAAACTGTCAACCTTTTACCTTCTCGGAAGATATCCCATGACCTTCCGTCATTTGTCACGAGGACAGTCTTCATTAACGTTTCTACCCTCTACCTCATTTAGTGACGGTTTGGATAAATATTGTCAGGATGAAAGTGACACAGGTTTTTCTTGAATCCATAAATGAATTCAAGAAGTGAGGTCTGGAATATTCTTTAACACTGTTGAATTAATGTTACAAAATGTTAAAATTAACATCAATACATTTTAGATAAATGCATCTTACAACAGCGTTACGAGGAATTTTGTTGTCATTACAAAATTTTTATTGTACCAATGTAATTTTAAGGGTGGTCAAGTAATTCATAAACTCCATTCGCAGCACTATACACTGGGGAGGAAATCGCGCGGACAATAACACTTTTACCGTTTAAGAGAATTATCGGAAAGAGGTCAGGAAGAAAGGTAGAGGTTGGTTTAAGGAGTTAAAAATAAGGGCTTATGGTCAGTATCAACTTGTTCCGGTTTCGATGACAAATAGGGTTAGGAGGACTTGAATGTAAGGTTAGGTATTAAATAGCAAACCTGAGCAATGGTTTGAAGGATTTTGGACTAGAGTGGCTGGATCCTTTGGAGGTTGGATGCTTGGTTTTTACGAGGATATCCATTTTTAGTGTGCGTTTCGATATATTGTCAAATGTTTTTTGTGTAGCTTATGTCTGCTTAGGTATATACTTGTGAATCGATTGTGGGGCTTCCGAGTTTTTGACGATGTAAATTCCTAAGCAGCAGACGACATTGGTTGTTAGCAAGGAAAGAAATATAGCAGATTATTCGGGAGGCGATCTTTCGAAACCTGACACTCAATTCCTGTAATTTGGTTTCGTTGGGTATGATTCTTCGGTTTCTCGAACCATTCTTCCAATCACAAGAGATAGTCCTAAAGCTTTTTTCATTTCACGACTGGGTTCGCTGAAATAGATGGCGCTATCAGAAAATGTCAATCCTTTTTAAAAAGATAGTTCCTACTCTCAGTAAGTTGTTTTTTAACGACTGGATTTCCAGCCCCGCAGCTCATCATCAGGTTGAATGAATCCTACAACCACGTCTCACATGAATTTGAAAAGTGAACCCGCCGATAAGCCCGCCAACGCGGTCTTGCAATGATCAGCTGGTTTTGATCGTTTTTTTTTGTTTTTGTTTTTAATTTGAACGTGCGAAAAGGGAGAATTATAACACAAGTGAATATTATAATAGTAAATACAGTAAGAAATTAATTATAAATTGGTGATTAAAGATAAAAGATAGACAATTAGAATGACACCTTAATATTATTGAATTACTATACAAATAATGAAAATTAAAATAATTAATTTAATTATTTGTACGTTTGATATTATTTATGTACATATGTAAAATGGGAGGTAGATCAAAATCTGTTACTGCTTTAATCTGCTACTGTTAATCTGCTTTTACAAGTACGTGTTACCAACTTAATTGTACTGATTGCGATATTAAATATATAGAAGAAAACGGTAGAGAAATAGAAAAGAGATTAAAAGAAAACGTGCATAAATCGATTAAATTTTCCAAGTTTAATGACCATCTAGAAGAAACAAAACATAATTTCAATTCAAATTTAAATACAATAGTATTACATAGTTTCAACAAAGGGAAAGATTTTCTTGAGAAATTTGAAATTGAAAAATGTAAAATTGAACATGGTAATAAATGCATTAATAATATTAACAGATTTTGATCTACCTCCCATTTGAAATATGTACATAAATAATATTGAAGTCCAATTAATTAAATTAATTAATCTAATTGTTATTAATTTTATCGTAATTTACTAATTTATTATTAAGGTATTAATCTAATTTAATTTTTATCTTTTACCTTTAATCACTAATTTATAATTAATTTCTTACAGTATTTACTATTATAATATTCACTTGTGTTCTCACTTTCCGCACCTTCAAATTGGGCACCATTAAAAACCAGCCTCCCATTGGAAGGCCGCGTTGGCGGTGGTATCACTTTTGCAATTCATGTCCGGAGACGTGTTTGTAGAAACCCATCAACCTGACGATGGGGTAAAGGGCTCGAAATCCGGATTGATGAGAAACAACTTAACGTGAGTGGAAACTATCTTTTCAAAAAGGATTGTACACCACACTCACTCCATCGTCTATCATTTCTATCAGAGAATGTCTACTGAAAAGGGAGTGGGACGAAACATGAGGTATTTTGGCACACCCGTCTTGCTATAGTGACAAAAAGCAAATTTGAACTTATAATTTTGAGTTTCATGTGTATATTTTTCACTGTCTACCTTTTTCAGAATCGTTTTCCAACGGCTTTCACTATTTTGTATAACATCGAATTATCTTGATCTATCTGCAAATGAAAATGTTGAATTAAAAAAAGTCCATTTGATTTTTAACTTTTTTAAGAAATAGAAAAAATTAGTTCATGTTTGATGAAATGTTGAAAAGTAAAGGTTATTCATCAAAACAAAAACTACTGTATCATTTTTATGTAGGTTGGGTAGCTTTTTGTAAAGTTTAACTATGGAGAACACGGGTAAGTCGACACTTGTACATATAGAAAAAAAAAGAAAAAAAAAAGAGTAATTAATGTAATTACTTTGGCAAAAGAACGGCGTTTCCATTTTTGATTGCAAAAGAAATCACTATTACGAACCTGAGTAATTCTATAAATTTTCTAATGGATTGAATGGCACATGATCTTGTTTAATTGTTTCTGAGTGGAAACAAAAGGGAAGGCAATTAAGTTATGTGGGGTCAAATCGCCCAGCCATCGGATTTCAAAGAGTTAATAAACCACTTATAAGCTTTACTAGACGAAATAAAATGGTTTTATTCCATTGAATGGAACAAAAAATAATATGCGACAGTCGAGCTTTATTTTACTTTCTTCAATTGCGATTTTACAAATTTTTTATATATATATATATATATAT
>CM077101.1:9886215-9931529 GCA_039619505.1 Cimex hemipterus | reverse complement strand
ATGTGTATAAGAGACAGATATATATATATATATACACCCTCACCATATGTAACAAAAAACTTCCTACAAATCACTGTCCAAATCTCGACGGTAAAGAAGTAATTTCCGTTTTTTTTCCGACTTAGGTCCATTAAATTGCTTTCAAAAGCCAAAATTACTAACTAGAAAAATATGGGGTTTATAAAAAGTTTTAAAAAGAACCAGCGACCCATTTGTATGCAGAAAAAAGATTGAGTAAAACTTAAATTTTGCTTAAGCCCTGTTAGGACGGGAAAATACACATGAACTTATTATATTCTCGACCTTAAGAAAAGTTGACACTTATTAACTATGCATAGAATAAAGTTTTTAAATATCTCAAATTTGGCTTTTGATAGATGTCTCACCTTAATTTAAAATACTACTATCACTTCGTTACTTAAATTTTATTTTTGTGCCAACAGCTGGGAAGTCAAGTTTAATAGTTAACGTAATCTTCTAAGAATACTCAATTTTCTCAGTTGCCATTGCGCTAGACCGTAAGTTTTTATGAAAATATTATATCTGCTTCCGGCAATAAATTTTTACGCATTGTACGATGCTACTGTTTATGAATACAACAGAAAAAATACGACGGCGATATAGTTCGACTGCGTAAAAGGCCTTATATACACTGCTCAAAACTGAATAGGGATATTTGTAATTTATTCTTATTCTATTAACTTGAATTAAATTAACCGATAAGTTTTTGTTAGTTGGATAAAGTAAAATAGCAAATATAAACGAAAAACAATCAAATGTTAATCCTCATTTTTAATAACGGATTTAATTAAGAATAGTAAACCTGAAGATTACTCATTTAATCAAACACATTTTCTCGTCTTTTCTCCATTTTAATCCAGTTGTATTCTCTTTAACCGTGGAAAGACATCTTACACCAGAAATTCGCGATATTATTGTAAGAATGAGTCATCGAGGTCAACAGCAAGGGGATATCTTTTCGATGAGGTGGTGTAATGGTATGGGCTTTGATTTACACTGGGGGACAAACTGGATCCATATTGTTGAGGGCAACTTCACAGCGGTCCATTATGTGCAAGAAATTATTGAGGAAAACGTCCTCAAAACAGTGATCTCATTGGCAGGGATTTTCCATTTCTGGATAACGATGTAAACCTCATAGAGGTCTTGTTCATCAATGTTTAGAAAACCTGGGAATTTCCCATCTGCCCCTTTCCTCATTGTTTACAGACCTCGATCGTACTAGGCACATATGGGATGTGTTGCAGAGTTGGCGTTACGATCACCATCCTCATCCACTTGACTGCAAGAACTGAGTGGAGCGTTGCAAAATCTACAGAGTGAAACTCCTTATGAAATTAGGGACAACTTTATTAACAGTATGCCTAAGAGGTCGAGAGAGAAGAAATTACACGGTATTAATTGTTTAAAACATTTATTCTGTCCAATAAACAAAATTATGGATTTAAAACATTTCATGTTGTTATGTTTCAAAATAAAAATGCTGGGGAAACTAAATACCAAACAATTGGCAATATTCATTTTTGAGCAGTGTAATTACGGACGAACATTTTGGTGCAATAAAAGAAAAATACGTCCAACAGATTTATAAAAGGTGTGAAAATATCTGAAAACGCAATATTTTCGTTGCCACGTACAACATGTCTCGAACGGTAAAAATCATTAAGACGCGGAGAAATGAAAGGCCCATCTCTATGTACATGGCGTTTAAATTCTACCTTGAAAACACGAACACAGCCGATTCCTCACGTACGCCCACAATGAGCTAAACCGGTTTGACGATATCCAAGTAAATATCTTCCCAGACGGCCGACTCACCAACTTTCCTTACTGTCGTTAATAAATACTTTTATTGCTTTACAAGGAATCAACCGGGAAAAATAGACGTTACAGTTTTGTATGCAAAGGTCTTAACACATGCAGTACAGTTGAATAAAAATGTCCGACCTCACAAGTTTATCTATTTGTAAATCAAACATGCATAATATCCCGTAACATTTTAAGCAGCTTCTACCGACAATTTCAAATATTAGGTAGTAGGAACCTGTTAAATCGATTTTCCTAAGTATGCCAGAAAAATGCAACTACGTAGAAAATTCGAATCCTGTAATGAATAGAAGTTGAGCCTGTCTTCACCTCGGCAATCCAGGCCACATATTTCTTCGCTGACGCTGCATAATTTGTTGCACTTAAGCTGAGACGTGCAATCTCATTCAAGCAACATAGTCTGTCGAATGCAAAAGTGGTATAAACGTTTAAAATTTTAGTTAGTAGTTTCTCGTTGAAATGTCGAAAAGTTTTTAGAAGTGTAGATAGAATTAAAAAAATGTAAATAAGGGCAATAATCTAGTAAATTGTTATATCATTTATTTTCGAAGAACCCAATATAGCACTAATGTTACAATATATTTTTTTAATTGCGGTAAAATAGTCCTCCCTTTGAGTCCCTTCGTGATCTTGGGTTGTTTCCAACTTCACATTTCCTGAAGAGGTTTTTCCCCGCTTCATCGTTTACACCCATCTGAACCTTTGACGTCCCAACGCCCCACATCGTCTACCGATTTATTTTAGATGACTTTTTTTCGGTCAAACTTCCTCCCTCAATACCCCGCTCACTTTTAAAGCTCGTCATTTCTCATTCGATGTAATCAATGACCTGCCTAGACACATGTCCAAAATAAAGTTAGAATGAACGTAAAGTCGCCTTCTAAAAAGTTAACAAGAATTTTTAACGTTCACAAGTCTTAATTTCATTTGACGTCTTTGCCATTTTATCATAAATGCATTTCCCGGAGTTTTCAAACTATTTAAGGCACAAACTTTCCCCCAAAACTTTGGTATTCCGTTTAGACTGACTAGAACATCAGTTCAATCTAGCCAATTTACTCAATATTAGGAAGCTTCATTTGATATCACACGCTGACTTTATATTGTATTAAACATGAACATTTTACAATGTTAGAAGTAGAATGTAATATAAACTAAAACACGGGTACAAAACCCGGAAAACGGTCGCTTCAACCTTAATCTACATTTGATAGTAAAAAAACCATCCCATCCAAGATTATGAGAAGAAAGTTATATTTTCGGTAATATACCGCGTACTTTGAGAGTATCGTTCTCCTCCGTTTTGTACCTATAGGACAGCGGTAAGGGGGTGTCCACGTTCATCAAGAAAATTAATTAGTATGCCTGTTTTTAGTGGATGAATTTTTTCTACAGTTACATTGTACATTGCAAACAATTCCTCCTGAAGGCAAATGAGGCACAACAGTAGGGGAAGTATATACGTCCTGGCACAGGAAGAGGCGGCAGCGGCGACGTTGCCAGATTAGTGTACAGACAGAGTGGAACGAAGAGGAGAGCGGCGATATATTGGAAAGAGAAAGAGTACGAAATGAGACCAAGGATACAGCCACGCCAGTGAGGACCTAGCAAGCATGAGTTTTGGTCTCTCTCGGCCTCTGAAACGTTTAGTTTTAGATAATGGATTCTAATACTTACTTGTATTTTACTGAAAACTCCTCATTGAGGACGTGGTGTTTCATGACGCGCAGAAAACGATGAAGGAATTCTTATAATTAACCGATCGCGAAGTGTACACGGTGAATTTCACGATTTATTCGTGAGCTCCGAGAAGATCCCGCCAAGTTCACGCAATATTATTTGATTATTATTCGATTATTTGCTTGACAAAATTGAACAAAAGTTGACCAAGATGAGGAGAAATTTTATCCTAAAAGCAATCACACCGGCTGAACGTCTTGCAGTAACTCTGATGTTTGTATGAATATTAAATAAAGCTGTAAAGCAGATGAACGATGAGACGATATATAAAGCTATAAAAAAGTATTAATTATTCTTTTTAATAACACCATTAAACAAAATAATCGTGTTAATGTTAAGAATATTTTTAATCCCAAATCATATATACAAACTAATTAGATTTGTCGAAACAGCGGCATTTTGTTTTAACAAAACGGTATGTAGTTTTGTGGTTCCATCTGCCGCAGAAGGCTTCAGACCTGTCAACAGTATAGCAGACTCTTTCTTGGAAAAGGCGTCCGCTCTCACGTTTCCCTCTACTCTCACATGTCCTAAGACGGATTCTTTACTTCAATTTTCCAATTCAGCACCATCTATGAGCTAATGACGTTTGAACGTAGTGTGTTGATGGATGTTTGACTATCTTACATGACAGTTATATTCCTGTATTTGTACCCTTTGTTTCAATTGAACTGATTGTATCTCTCAAATACATGGACTCCAGCCCTGCAGATACTGGTGTATTTTCCCATGGATTTTGAATATTTGGTTCCCGCTCATAGAGGTTTACTAGAATTTGTCTTCCAATCGTGTACAACGTGAAATCCGATGAGTTTTCAACGCGTAATTGTATCAAATTTACAGAAGTTAAGATGGATTTTTTCTATCAATATATAATATGTGATTATTATTTCAACACTTCCTATCACTTTCTTACATTGCATCCTCTCTAAAACTGTATCACTGTTAGGAGTATTCACGATCTTTGTGCTAACCCTGACAGGTTGTGTTAGATCGAGAAAAATGATGAGGTAGACTAGTAAGAATTGGCTAGTTAACATTGCTCAATATAACAGGATAAGGCGAATGCTAGATGTTAAGTCAAAGATATAGTCATATTGTTAGCCGTTAAGGCGTAGGTAACCAAATGGCAGCCATGAATTTAACAGCTGTTTTTGTTTAAACGTATTTTTATTCTTAAATCCACATTAATGAAATCAGATCAATACCTTTCTTTTCTTAATTTATGACCTGTCCTTATAATCTCATACAAAAATACATCCCCTATCCTATGAAGTTGTAGGCTGTTAGACGTTAGGATACAAGTTAGGTACGTTGGTACGAATTGAAGGGTGTCATTTGTTAGTTTTCTTTGCACTTTTCGAGTACATATATAACATTTTGAATGAAAGGGTTGATTAATTTTCCTTTTTTATTTACTTCTGGCATCTTACAATTTAACACAAACGAAAAACAAAACAAACAACAAGCCTTCAAGGACTGTTACAGCTTTTATGTTTGGTTCTACCAGTCGCCACGCCCAGCATTGCGGAAAAATTAATGTTTAAAATTAATAATCTAACAAACATCGTTAATACCCCTATTTTCTTCTATTTTTGCGTTCTTGTCTATTAAAATGCGTTGCAACGGCACGAAATGAAATTTGGATGTAAGTTGGTGTGAAGAAAGATGTTTCAGGTGGGCGTACAGGAGGTGTGTGGGTTAAACCGAAACCAAAGGTTACACGCAATATAGAAGCGCCAACCAGGAGCCCACAACTACTTTGTACGACACACAAACCCAACGGATCCGTTTTCTCATCTAGACAAAGTAAGGTGAGCAAACAATAAGTTAATTATTACGAAGAGAAATAAATGTAAGGCTGTGTTCATCATCGCTTGAATTGGCGAAACCGAAGTGTTTAACATATACACGCTTAAAAGGCGAACATTTGAAATCATTTTACTGTTGTTTTTGATGGCTGAAACGTAACCAACTGCAACTCAAAGTTCATGAGATTAGTGGGAAGGAATTAAAAGGCTACGGCGCTTTCAAACAATCGTATAAATAAACAATTAAGCACCTATTAACACTCGAAAAATAGCTATAGTACTTCTTTTATCGTATTTCATAGGATGACAAAATCTTACCTGAACCAAATCACTTAAATAAATCTCGGCTTTTATGAAATCTATAACCGATTTAAACTTACAGAGGTTTATCATATACGCCTTACAAAGCTGGTATAAAAATAGTTATATAGGTATAAAATAAACATATAACATAACAACTAAAACTCACCTAAATTAATTTATTCTCATATTTTTCCTTTTCAACTAAGAGTGTATTTACAATGGCAACCCGGTGCCCATCGTCCTACATTTGCCACCATAACCCGCTCCCTCGTAAACATTGATTCTCCTTCACCGATTTATCGCCATAGTGTTACAGTGAACTTAATTCGGCACTTTAAATACTTATCACGAGAGGAGAAAATGGACGGAAAACAGCGTTAAAGGAGTGTTTTATGTATTCTCCGTGATACAAAGTGGCTCCTGGGCCACGCCTCGAAATTCCGTGTACATGTGAAACCGTTCCAGAATCACTCACACTCCTTCCTTAGAACCCTTACCGTACAGTACGTTCTTTCCACCCTTCCTCCGAGCACAAATTGTTACCAGGTTGATTCTAATATTTCCACATACATACGTAGCTTTCTCCTTTCAAGACAAAAACATTAAAGACGAACGAGCCATTCATTAAATAAGTAAAAATTAAACGAATTAAATAATTAAGCACAGATGAAATTGCTGACCTTACTTAAACCATCATATTGAGTTAAAAAAGTTTGTAAATATCCAGCAAAAAAAAATCACTAAAACCATACATATAAATAACCAGGCGTCAACCTGAATTAATTAGTAATTTAGTAATATTTAAGTTAGTTTTAGTTAATTTTAGTAATAATGAATTAGTAATATTTAAGTAATTAAGTAGAATTTTGAAATAAAAACATATATATGTTAATACATTAATTTATTAGGGTTATGCTGGTTTATTGCACTTTTTCAACACTGAGATTACACTTCAACATATTTATCACAGTTTTTCTTATCATAGTTTTTAATCACTCCTTACAATCTTTTGCGTCTATCTTGGCTTTTCCCATTTTTCATTTCACTCCAGAGTAAATGTTAATAAACCGAATTATTTGGTCGCAAGGGGAGGGGGCGGAAATTCAAGTACAGTGGTAATCAAAGCCATGGACGACGCTGGGCTCATGAGAGGAGAGCTTCGCCTCAATATTCGGCTACCGCATTACTTTTTTAAAAAAAAGTTGTGTTATATTATTAGATTATTTTAATATAATTTATTACAGATTACAAGTTCAGAATTTACTGTAATCTCCTTTGTCGTTTTGTTTACATTTTTAATATTCTCTGTCAAGGTATGGAGTGACATTTGGCATGTCAATAAAATATTTATGACAATTTGCTAATAAATATTTCATTTTTACCATGTTGTACTTAATTCTACTAAATCTATGATACCGTAACATGACTCTGCAACGTGAGGACTGCTCCCGTAACCGGAATTGTGAAGAAAAGCGGCTCACGAAGAAGACAATGCTTTATTCTTACTTTAGTACTGCTGTTTCACATAATCTCTATCCACCCATAAACTGGCATAAACAAATTCGTTTACAGGATCAATATTTCGTACGATGTTAATGCAAACTAATAATCCTAGACCAACCCAATTTCGTTTCAACAGAACCTGCGGCGTCAGCTACGACGACAACCTTTGTTCATCCGGGTCAGCGTTTCCCGTGGGAATTTTTTTTAAATGATGACTCCAGTCACAATAGGTCGAGCCAAGGACCAAATTTTTGTCAAGTAAAAAATTAGGATGTTTAGTTGTCAACATCCGTGTACTACATTTTGCAGATTAATTTGACAATTAAATGTAAACCGTCATTTATTATTATTATTTTGGCTGTATATTTTATATGATAGTGAAACATAGTTGAACGTTACAGTGCATTTTTGACACTAACTGTGTGTAGGAACTATCTTTTTAAAACGATTCTTTGAGCGTTTCCTCAGTCATTTTGATAGTTTCTATCATAATCCTTGTCATCTTTAATAATAGTTGTTTATTTATGTTCATATATACATATTTTTTATACAGTACATAAAACAGCTCAAAGACATTCTGAGAAAAAAATTAAATAAATGAATGTAAACAGTGCTGTGAAGTTCAATGTATCACCGATTCCAAAGTAAACTGGGACTTCTGTCGTTTCATAAAATAAAACCTTTCATGCAACAGAAACGTTGTACATATATATCTATTTTGGCATAATTGTTGTAATACTCGACAAAGCCTAAATTCTTGAATTGTACATTGAAGTGAAGAAATTTTTTTGTATATATTTTTCAAAAATACTTCTAATCAATCTAATAAATTCTAAACAGAATTATTTTTTTGTTTGTTCATTTATAAGGCCCATTGCGAAATTCTACCGAATTTACCTTTGTAATTCAAAATAGCCCTACTTGTTTGGTACTCAGTTTAATGTTGGCCATAAGTTAGTTTACTGTAGAGTAATACATATTAGTGCAGAAAATAGTCTTCTCATCATACGACAAAACAGAGTTGACAAACAAAATACTACTTAGTAAATCTTCGTTATTTATTGGGTTGTCCGGAAAATAATGCAGGATTTTGGTATTAAACAAAAAAAAAAAAAAAAAAGAAACTAGTTACTTTAAAGCAATGTTCTTTAATCAAAATAATTTCCCATACTCTCAATACATTTCTCCCAACGTGTTGGTAACTTATTAATTCCGTCTGAGTAGAATTCAGAATTTTTAGAATTGATAAAGTCAATAAATGCATTTTCCAGTTCCGTTTGATTTTTGAATATTATGTGTTGTAAGTAGTGGTCCAGGTGTCTAAAAAAATGGTAGTCAGTAGGCGAGAGGTCCGGAGAGTAGGGTGGGTGAGGCAAAGTTTCATAGCCAAGCTCCAATAATTTTTGTGACGTTACACGTGACACATGTGGTCGAGCGTTGTCATGCAACAAAATGGGCCCTTTCCGATTGACCAAAGAGGTGGTCAGCGACGGTCATTTTACTGACTTTGAGTTGCTCTGCAAGTTCTCGAACAGTTGTTTTGGGGTTTTCTTCCACCACTGATCGCAGAACATCATCATTAAGAGAGGAAGGCCTTCCACGACCTTCTTTATCTTCAAGGCTGAAATCTCCCTCCCGAAATTTTTTAAACCACCTTTGCACAGTGCACTCATTAACACAACCCTCGCCCCAGACTTGGTTAATGTTTCTAGCCGTTTGGGCTCCGCTTCGGCCGAGTTTAAACTCGTAAAAGAAAATCGTACGAAATTCTCGCTTTGACATTATAAGGATGACTGAATTATTTCCAAGTAGCGGAATGCTACAGAGGTAAACAAACAATATCATTTGGAAGAGGATTAATAAGTGTTGACATTCATACAAATGAGTAATCCTGTAAACGTAAACAGAATATTTTATATAGATTTTTTTTTAATGAAAACTTAAAATCCTGCATTATTTTCCGGACAACCCAATATAAGTGGGATATAAGTCAAATCGTTATTTTGATGTTGGGGGAGTGAGGTCAAGCCGCAATTACGATACAATGCAGCTGACAAATGCTCATAATTGATTAATACAAGGGCTTTCCTTGTATTTCAACACTCAACACATAGTGGAAGACAGAAGAACGGGAATAATGTTTGAAAAAAAAGAAACCTTTTGGAAATAACAAACTTGTATTTCTTGTTCTTTAAAACCAGTAGGAAAATATATTTATTAAAATAATGTAAAAATGCAGGACAATATATGATTTTTCGTCTGTCAGCTTTTGTTGGTTTAATCATCTCTGATTATCCTGGGGCGAGTCTTCTCGCTGTATGTTTCTATCAAACCTGTTTCGGCATTTCGCCATTATCAGTAGCTACTGATTTAACAACGGCTTTATTTGAAGTCATCAGAATGACAGCTAGATGACAACCTAACAAAACCACAATTCTCATTGTTATCAACAGAAAAAAATGAACGGTTAAAACTGTTTCATTAGATCACCTTTTTGTGAGAAAAATTACAAACATGTATATTCATTCGAAAACATTTGTTTACACATTTATGGTTTTTCCAAGAAATCCCAGAGAGATGTTTTCCATCGACTGTTGTTTGGGGAGTTATGATTAACTACTGCGTATCTGCAAAACGGTGGTTATTGTTTTTGTAACCAGACATTTACGTCCGGAGGTTAAGGCGGTACGCCGTCCACCGGAACGGTTGTCGGCCGAATAGGGCCGGGTAATCGAAAAGCGAAGAAACGAATGAACACGCGTCCAACTAGAACCAATTCGTTCGGTCGTGTTGGGCTGTGCACGGCCGAAGCACTTTCCGATGCAAATAAAGTACGATTTTCAGTCCTATTCGCCCGAATGTTACTTCGAATTCAGCTGTCAACCTCGTGACACCAAACGGTCACCATTGTTTAACGCCGTTCTTACCTTTTTTACCTTTTATTTCCTTTTCATTTTGAAAAATTGGTTAGTGCTGTTGAGGTGAACCAGGCTCTTTGCGACATGCGTGATCCGCTCTATGATCGGAAATATGACTAGCGTAAGCTGTAGTCGAGGATAGCTTTATAAATGGAACTTCCAATATTTCTGTTTATTTCTATTCCTCCATTTGTATGTAAATAAATAACTTTCGAGGAGCAACAAGTCTTCTACATCAAATTGGGCTGTGTTATGAACTGACGAAAATCGGCTACAGTGGACGATGGCGTTCTTTGGGTCAAATAATTTGGCTTTTGAACGGTGGAATCCTAGTTCCGTTCCAATGGACGAGCAGTAGGCCTGGACTTCCAAACATCCTGGCTTAACCACAGCTATCTCGCCATTTGACACAAAAATTAAAAAAATAATGATTACAAGAAGTGTTCGGTGAAACGTGTCGGTAGAGAGACAGTCAGATATAAAGATCACTGTCAAGGTGGTCCTCGAAGGATCTGACTCGTAGAAGAAGCGTCATCCCTCCCCACCTGATTAAAGAAGGATAGGGTTTGGATCTAGAAACTACATATGTTGGGTGATGAATTGACATAGCTGTTGAGAGCAGACTGAGCCAAAACTCGGTGGCTGGACGGAGAAAACCGAGGTCAAATCCCGGACTGACTACAGACACTCGTGGTGGGTGCTTCTCGACTACTACCGGTAATTTATTGTAAATTACAAGACGCGGATACCGAGGCGTGATGAGATCAACTCTGTAAATGCATGTATATATACACATACATGTGCAAATGTGAGCTTATAAAAATCCAAAATCCAAATCTTAAATTCAATGAGAAGAGTATGTTAATGATTAATATTTACCTTTAGTACAATAGAGTAATAGTGAAAACTATTTAATAATAAATTAAAAAGCACACTGTAATAAGTAGATGAATAAGAGAAACAATAATAAATAAATAATTAATTGAGACGGTTTGAAAAATAAGGACTAGAAATAAGAAAAATTAAGTATATTAATTTATTTTATTTTAATAAACCTTTAAACAATGTTGTTTCACATTTTTTTATATTAAACATTGTTTGTTATTAGCAACAATTTTTACAACCTGATAAATACGGAAATGTCTTTAACAGAAGATAATATTTTAATGATGTACTGCGTTATTTTTCCCATTTCGTAGGAGTTCAAAATTAACAAGGGTTAAATTTACCGAATTTATATTTCAAATTCCTTCGTAAATTGCATTCTCAATATTTAGGGAAGGCCTTTTCACAGCGTAGAGGATCGCTCTCTCAGCCCTATACAAAGCCAGTTAAATATTACACCATTTTGCTCCGGCATCCTGTTTGGAAGTTGAAATCCCCAAAATGCCCCCCCCCCCTTTTGCAATGATAATTATACCCAGGCGACTTATTGTTCTAATACCGCGGTCCTGATGGAGCAGAAAAATATGATCACACCAAGAGAAATTAAACGTAGCAGCGTAGCTACGCGGCTCTACCCGGTGCTACGATGCCTTCCCACGTTTTGGTAGAGTGTGGGCATCTATACAACGTCAAGCGCACGTCACGTACAGTCACACAGCGTCTATCACAAATCAGTATCACGACCGCATCGCCTATTTTGTTTTTAATGCGATCTCGTTTAATTTGGTTTATATTAAAATAAGAATGTCGTAATGAATATAACGACAAAATCTCATATTCATAGTTAGAAATAAAATACAAAAAAGCGTTTCCTGTTCCGACGCTAATCGACGAAAATGGTTTAATTTAATAAGCAAAACCATGATATACATTGCTAATTAAATTTTATGATCAAAACCATGTAATAAAGTTAAATTTTATGAACACAACCATGTAATAAATTATTAGGTAAATATTATGAGAGAAAACGTGTAATAAATTTTAGTTGAATTCAATGAGCAAATACATGTAATAAATTATTAGTTAAATTCATTATATCAATAAATGATATTCCGGTGTTTTAATAAATTTCCTTTCTATGCATCATAATTAAATAATTTTTATAAAAACTCATGAATTGTTGATTTCGTTTAATTTGTTTTATATTAAAATAATTATGTTGTAATTAATATAACGACAAAATACATATAGTTTGAAATAAAAATTAACATGAAAATTACAACAATTTTTATTTAATTGGCTTCTTGTTTATCATTTTTATGTTGCAATTTTTAAACTAAATTATTATTATTAACAATGAAGCAAATGTTATTTCGAAACAAACAATAATTTATTTAGAAAATTTTCTATTTCTTTAAATTGATTAATGAAATTTTGTTATTTCGATTTGTATTATATAAAAATGTAAATAGTTCATTTGCCACACAAATAGAAAAACTTTGTTTCCCCAATAGCCTGTATAGAATTATAATGTAAAATGGGATAAAAATAAATATTTTAAGCATGGTTAAACAATTAGTTCCTCGTGCATTTTCATATAAAGGATGAAAATTGTTTAATAATAATATTTTAAAAAACACGTTACCTTACAAATAACAGTAGCGCTCGTTTAAAATTTCTTTAAAAACTAAAGTATCATATTTTATTTTGTTACAACCAGTGTGGATTTCAGATGTTTACTTACAAAATGGACAATTTATATAGCGGTCGTCTTGCTTCGAGAAGTACAGACTTTACCTCTCCAAAGGACTTTGTTTAAATTTAAAGCCCCTTTTGTTTGAAAACGGCTAAGGGTGGACCTTTGTTATTAAGTTTTAGATAGAACTGTGAACATGGTTACGGAACTTGACTTCCTCTCCGAATCGCCCTCATTCAGCATGGTATTAAGTTATTACCTTCCTCTCGGTTGTACCAAAAATAATATTTTTCAACTTTCTTTCAAAGGACGTATTCAAGCTTTTATGTCATCTATTTCGATGGTTGTTATTCTTTTAGGACTTTTAGAAAAAAATACAACAAAAAAGGTATGAAAATACAAATACAAGCAACAATTAAACATAGTCCACTGCTTTTGGTGGATTCCGGTGTAGATGTTTTATTGCAATTAATCTTAGTACTGTATGAATAACAAGTTTAGTAAACGATGTATTCAGTTTTACTGTTTTTCGAGAAGGTTAGTGTATGTGTAAACAAAGTTTTAATTTTATGCTTCATATTTCATTTGATACTCTTACACACTTCCCTTGATGAGTTGGACAAATATTCAAACCGTTCAAACAAAAGATTCTGAATAAACACTTTCAAATTTTACGAGTTAGATTTTTGATCATTATCAGAATAGAAATAATTGAGGAAGAAAAAATGTTAGTTTACAACGTTTTCAATTTTCATCATCGAACCACTCTCCCTTTCCATCAACGCCTCGCTCTCTTTAGAAATAAAAATTCCAATAAGAGGAAAATGTCTGATACCAGGCTGCCCATGTCGGACAAGCAGAGAATCATTCTACAGTTAGGTTTTAATTAATTATTTAATTGAAAAGTAATGTCTAGAAGGACGAGCGAGATGTTTTAAAGTTTGTTTGTTACCTGTATAGATTTGTAAATATATATTACAAATGTCATCGCTATACGTTTTTCTTACCGCACAGTCACAGGGTTAACACTAACGCTAGCGTTGCATACGGAGGACAGACGGTATGAAAAGCCAGCCAATGGTGGCACACAGTGTGAGAGAATAAGGGGCAAGGAGTTGTCGAGGCTATCGTCGATTAAGGCGAAGTGGCAGGTTCTTGGGATGGGAACGTGTGAAGATGTTAATGAAGGGAATAGTATGGTTATGATAGATCCAGAGGTTACGAAAAACGTTTGTAATTGGGAAGATCGTTTCGTTCACAAAAACAGAATATTGAGGGAGTTGTGGATAGTGAGGTTGATGACGTATTAAAGAGTTTTGACGATTTGTCAGAGGACTTTCGATTGGAAGAATGGATGCACTGGATGTTGCAGGGCTTGGAAGAACCCACAGATCCAAACTGGTCGCAGTAAAGTCTTGTATAACTGTATGGTGAGTAGTGACCGTTGATCGATAATTATTCAGAAATTGTGAAATGCGGTCAAGTGCGATGCAGGTTTCAGAAAAACATTTTTTTATCGTGTCTTGTACAACGTTAGTTGGGTGTTGATGATCAAGAAGAATTTTAGTCTTACGAATCTTCTAGTCGTCCAAGCCTTCTGTTCAGCTGTTGGCTTTTAAGTCTTGAATTATGTCTAGGTATAGTCCTAGGTACTTGAGTTGAAAGGAAGTCGATATCCATTGTTGTATACGTACAGTGGAAGGTTTTCAATGTGATAGTAAACTGAGTACATTTTCATTCATTCAGTTAGCTTAGGTAGGATTTGGGTTTGATGACAGAACCGGTATCGTTCGCTTAGGTGGGCATAATCGTATTAGGGTGTAGAGGTAATTCAGCATTAAGGATGGGACCAAGAATGTTCCCTTGTGGGTGGCCAGCTTGCATTGACCGGGCTTCCGAGAACTCATTGCCGCACATCACTCTGAACCAGCAGTGTCGTGGTTCGATTTCATGATAAGATAATAAGGAGTGGGGAGGTAGCGTTTCAATTTATAAACCATGCCTGGGTTCGAAGATAGATACGTTCTTATGAAATATTCATACATTGAAATTGATTTCGCAATCCGAGGAATACAGGTTTTTGGTTAAAAGTCTTACTTCTTTCCAAGCAATTCTAAAATTCTGATATTCTTCATTCCTATGGATGAAAAAAGCTACTGGGTTAACCGTACTTCTGTCAGTATTATAAAATTAACAAGGGCTAATCTGGTCGGCGAGTCCCGGATTTGACCAAACTTTTGGTGATTCTACACTACTCAATATCGGACATCAAGTGAAGGGTATTTGACATTTCCTGATCTATTTTACTTCCTGAATATTTGTTAAAATAAGCCACAAAGGATAAATGAAAAATGATATATTCACAAATTCGGTTTGAGCAAGTAGAACGGAGAAATCAAAATCATAAAAAACCGGAAAATTTCAACTTTCAAAAACATTTTTGGCCAACCAGTGACTATTCACTAGAAGTGGCGGATACGTGTTCCATATTTTGTAGTGTAGAATCGCAAAAATTGTTTGGTCCAAAACCGTGACCCCTCAACCTGGTAGTGTCTTTGTCATTTGTATGGTAATTTGGTTTTCATTTCCCTTTTGTAAGAATGTTAATCGTAACATCGCAACATTAGACAATCTGGTTTTGCATTGCTAATTTACGTCTACATCCATCATTCGGTACTGATAAGATAAATTGAGGGAAAATAGTCGATCTGATACCCCGTGGAGCTGGGCTAATATGTCTTATCGTACGTACGCACGTAATTATCCAAGTTGATTGTGTAACTTATGGGACGGTTGGCAGATTGGCAGAAATTTGAAGATTCCGTTCTCCAACAAGAAATATAGCATTTTTCTAATTATTTACAAGTTGAACCAGCTGGAACCAACGGTTTGTACGTATTTGAAACCTGATGACAAAAAGTTTAACTTATTCTTAACCTCAAGGTTTGAAATAAGTTCTCAGTGTAGCCAATATCGGGTGTTATAGGTAGCAGTAACCTGGTAGCAATTGTTTTTCGAACTAACTGCTTTGTTTGTTAAACTACACATATACTCAATGATTTTGATTATAATACACGTTTACTTTTTAAGTAATTCTCCAAGGTTTGGGCATTTCTCACAATTTAATATTTTTAAGGATTTAAGCAATTTTCAGGGTTATTTATTTGTTCAAAGAGAGACCAAAATGTCGCTATACTTCAGTAAAATTTTCTAACATACTCTTTGGCCTATTCAAATTGACGGTTGTTAACTTCAAATTAGCCCTTTTTGATTTCAAATTAACCTTTTTAAATCCTACATTAGCCTTTTTATAACTACAAATTAATTTTTTCCTATATTTCGAATGTGTCCTTCCTTTAAAGCATCAAACAAATTGAGGAATCGGCATCAAAACCTACATGCAAACAAATATTTTTTAAATGTAAAATAATTTTTTATGGACCAATTACTTATATTTTCAAAAATATGTCGAAAAATAAGTAGAATCATTTGTTTACATAATTAACTAGCAGCAAATTCATCAACGCAAAACACACCAGATTCGATAAATTCAGGAGTGCCACAAGGTAGCATATTAGGTCCACTGTTTTACTTGTTATTCACCAGTGATTTTCCAAAAATAGAGGGCGTAAAAATTGCAACGTTTACAGATGACACCGCGGTGATATCATAGGATCGACTATCAACCATTCATCCAAAGTCGTCCAAAATGTATGTAATGAGATAAACGAATGGACACAAAAAAATGGAGAATCAAGCTAAATCAACATAAATCAGTGCAACTGACCTTTACAACAACAAAAAAGTGTACCGTGTTCCGTTCGAGATGGAAAGAACACGTGAAGAAAAAAATGACGACGAAAAAATGAAATGAGATAGGACTATAAAAATGACAACTATACTGGTTGATAGGACGTGGCTCCAATCTTACTATACAAAATAAAATACTATTATATAAACAAGTCATAAAGCCTATGTGGATATATGGTATTAAACTATGGGGTTGCACCAAACACAGCAATATTAAACTCGTACAAACACTTCAAAATAAAATCTTACGTAACATGGTCAATGCATGTTGGTACATAAGGAATAAGTACTTACATAGGGTTCTAAAGATCCCTGAAGCCACGGCGGAAATACAACGATTTGCCGCCAAAAACCAGGCTCACCCCAGCCAGCACGAGAACGTGAAAAAATAATTGAACAACTTCTAAAGCTTCCCATGGAGCCAGTTTTATTTTGTGTTTAATCTTTGACGTTTT
This sequence comes from Cimex hemipterus, assembly GCA_039619505.1. Classification (NCBI taxonomy): domain Eukaryota; kingdom Metazoa; phylum Arthropoda; class Insecta; order Hemiptera; family Cimicidae; genus Cimex; species Cimex hemipterus. The sequence goes on along the minus strand of CM077101.1, from coordinate 9,914,560 downwards.
ATGAAATATTCAAATTTAAAAAAAATGAATACAAAAAAACTTCCCTAACATATTTTTTTCTTCTTTATTTTACACCTTGTTCGTATAAATTGTTGCGCTCAACTAAATTTTATAGCATTTTACAATATTCACAAAACAAAATGAACTCAAAAATATACATGTACAGACTAGGAACTGCTCCTTAGTAGTCACTCCTTTATATTAGCAGTCACTAAGCTGCCCCTCTCACTGTCACTTAAGAGGTCACGAGGCCATTGACGCTTCATCCGTCGGGGAGGATTATTTAGAAGGGTGCGTGATGAAAGGTTTCTAAGAGTTTGTGTGACTAGATTGTTTGTGAAACTACTTGTAACGGTTTTTCACTACTTCACCAAGATCGTATAAATATAGAAAGGAGCATCAATAACGGTTCGAAGGATTTTTAATTGTAAGGATTGAATAAGTTGTAGGTTGAAGCGTTTTTAAACCCCAAATTTCGACGCCATATGCCAAAATAAGTCTTAAAATAGTTATATAAATGAGTCGTTCATTTATTAAAGTCAGTGTTGACAGTTTATCCAGCAATCATTTGAGAAGGCTAATCGTCTGTTCAGCCCTTCTCTTTTGCGTTTTGTGTGAGTATTCCGTGTAAGTCGTTTGTATGTGTATGTTTCGCAAAATGTTTAAAGTCAAAAAACGGTCTTCCTGTGGTTCTGTTACTCTAGGCCTTCTAGAACCGGACCAATGCTGGGACCCAGTTTCTTGAAAACGTCCAACGGCTTCTCGCAGTGTTTCGTAGGGAACTCCGTTGGGAAATACCCGTACCTTATGGAACGTCCATCATCAATAAGTACTACACCACGCGCAACATCTTCAGCACTAAGCGGCATTTTTAAGTTTAAAAATTGAAATTAAGAAAACAAAGATGAAAAGTGAACAGTTTATTGCTTCGGAATTCGAATGACCCTAAATAAACATTTTAAATTCTATAAAAAGTAAACAGTGAAAAATCCTTTATCCTTGTTTTGTATTAAAGATTAAGTGTGTTTGCCTTTAATTCCCAATTTAAAGATGGCGTAAATTGATATTTATTGTAAAAAAATGAAACAAATTAAGATCAGAATTTTCTTTTCAAAATCGAGAAATTGAAAAAATATAAATTGGATTGAATTTTTTGCCCGTCAGTGTAGGATTTTAGGATCAAGTAGTAGGTAAAACGGAACCTTATGCTTTCAGAGCGGCATTCCATTACAGATAAAGTCATAGGAATGAGGAGAATGTGTTTAAGCAGGAGTCTTTCTAAAATATTGCCATAATAGGCAACAAAGTAATTGGATGGTAGGATGATGGAAGGTTATATACTATTTTAAGCATTGCAATCGGATGAAGGGAAATTTCCATTAGGATGGTACGAATGTTGTTATAAGGATAGAATTGTAAAGGTAGATAAGGGAAATTAGAGGCTTGTTAGATAGATGTCGAAGGACGTTTGCGGTGGTAAGGTCAAAACCAGAAGCTTTCTTTAGGGTAGATGGCATATGATATATCAGTGGGTGTAGATGGATTTGGTCGAAAGGATAATAGTAAAGTTGGTAAACCATTAAGTCTTCTTCAATAGTTCTATGAAGTCGGGATCATTCAGGTCAGGGTGAGGAGTAAAAATCGCTCGATAGCTCGATAGGAGACAAATAAGTCCGGGTTTTCTGATGCAATCCGAAGAGACATGGCCAAGGAAAGAGGTTGGTCTTTAAATCTTTGTTTTCTCAGTTGCCTTAGGGAAATTGCTGTAGTTTAGTGATTGAGGAGCTGCTGAGACTGAGGAAAAGTAGAACGGTCGGGAGATCTATGCGCCTCAGAAAAAGTGGAAAGGGTGTTGAATGGATGGAGGCTGAGGTTGTTTTTGTTGCTCATTCTCAACCTGATCCTTTTACCGACGCAGCTGCGACAGTCCTGGCTGTAGGAGCCGAGACAGGTCGAGGACTCACATGCCGGGTCATTGAATGTAGACGCACTTGACGACGAAATAAGGGTGAACCATTACGTGTTCTTTTATTTCATATCTTTTCTGTCTGTATTGCTCGTGACAAATTTGCTCTGATGTTCTGTTCTGTTTGTTAATTATGAATATAGTTGTTCAATCCTCAGATATTGATACTCCCTCAATGTCGGTTTCTGTTAGGTTCATGGTCTAGGCTTGCCGAAGAGGGACAGAGATGCGAAGTAAATGTGGATTCATATATCATAAATAAAAATAAAAATAAATATTGTAAAATATGATGTCTGTATAGAAATAGTCTGGCAATGAAATTTTTTTGCTTGACTTGCTTTTAGGGCGGCCCTAAATCGTCAGGGTCTAGTTGACCGTACTCTTATTTCCTCGGCATGTATTTGTTCTCAGATTCACTCCCTAAGATTCATATAACTCCTTCAATTACGAACAAATATTAAACTTTCTAGTTAAGAACTGATGTATGGTAAACAGTTTAACCAACCAAATCGCACGATTCTTGGCACTAAACAACATACTACCGTAATATGAGAACGGTAAAAGTATCAGGTAAGAAACGCGTCCGGACTCCTATGCCCAACACATTTTAAGTATCAATTACTTAAATGTTCCATCTTTAACGAGTATTGAAAAAAATTGGCTTAAGTAACACATGACAGTTATTGCAATACATAAGCAAACATTTTATGTTAAATTTTGCAATTTAAAAAAAGTCCCATTTGAACTTTTATACAAACCCACTCATAACAAAATAAATCCTTAAAATGTAATAAAGACAGTTTGTAAAGTACTAAATAGTACAAGTGTGCTGACACACTCACTGCGATAAAAAAAGTTGTTGAGGTTAGAAAATGCAATATATTATTATCGGTGATGCTGCCAATACATTGTCTGGTGAGTTTGCAGTCAGCCTTTTGTCGTCGACCTTTTGTCCAGAGCCCCGGCCCTCCCAGTGTCCAGAGTTATGCTTTTGCTTTTGGCTAAGTGACATTCCATCAGTGGGCTGGGCCGTTAGGATAAAATTTATAAAACGACCCGGCGAATGTCGACCGTTTTTCTTTGTACAACGTCAAATAACAATTCGGTAAATGTTATTTCTAAAGAAAACGATGTATATTAGTTTCAAAATTTAAAATCCAAACGCTTAATTCTGGATACAAACAAAATAAATAGACGTAAAAAAAAAAGTCGACTAATAGAAACTTGTATCAAGAAGGTGCTTAAATATGGTATACAGATGGATCAAAGATGTACCACGAGGTAAGTGTAAGGGGAAAAAGGCAGGACTATACCCTATCATAGCTCCTTAGATTATTAGCCCCCAACAATTCTCGAAGCTGAGGTTTATGCAATCCAACTCTGTGCACAGGGGTTAATAAAGAAAAATATATTCAGTTGTTACTCCCAAGCATTCGGCTTATTTCAAGGTCATCATCTGGGCTTAAATATGTCCACGGACAGATTGACATATTTACGTTTTTGTAGGCGATCTCAAATTTCATTGAAGACCGACTCAGCCCCAACATGGCAAGGACTGTAACAGTGTTGAATACAGTCGAAAGCTTGGCAGCAATAACTGAGATTGCATTCAGCACCGTACCTTGATAAAGTGTTCGTGAGTGAAAAGTGGTGGATACTTCGAATACTGAAAAATGAAAAACATGAAAAGTGCACAGACTTACATCTCCTCAGACAATTAGGCAACTATAAAAGCACTACATGCATACGCTTTCAAATCCAAACTTATTTGGGAGAGCATAAATTGCCTTAAAGTTAAAGTGGGTTCCCATTCATGAATACATATTAGGAAATGGTCAAGCTGACCAGCCAGCCAAACAAACTGCAGCCCTCTCGCCCATTGGACAGAATCATAACTATAGGTGCACCGGAGCGCTTGGTTAAGTTGGAACTGGAAAAATAGCATGAAACATAAAACTCAAACACTGGAAAAATGGACAAGGCATGAGGCAAGGGAGAAATCTCAGAAAGAGGAAGCCCACTCCTCTCTCTCTCAGCCGGCACGGTTAAAGGAAAATCTCTATCATTCTCCAGGACCATTGCTCTTTTAACTCTTCTTCTAAAGAAGAAGGGCAGAGCAGACGCATGCAGATCCGTCAGCAGAAACTAGAGACATCGGCACATGTGCTCTGTAAACGTGAAGGATTAGTCCCGGTTACGGCATAGCCACTTCGGTAACATTTCTCACACCATAAGAGGTCCACGAATAGGCACTAAGTGCATTTATTATGGCTATAATTTATAGGAGTTCCACAACAGATCATAAGAGAAAGGGTCGTTATAATTCTAAATTATCCCCCAAACTTAAGAAAAAGAAATGTAATTTTGCAAAAATTAAATTAAAACTAAAGTTATGAATAATAAATAACACGAAAGAACCAATATGACCCCTTATTAAAAGTAGGGTTCATAATGAAAGTGTTTCTTATTTTCCTTGATACGATTCTTGAATTTGTTCTGCTTTCCTTTCGGCAAGATTATTAACAGCCTATAATGTCTTGTTGTGTGTAGGACAAATTCATGGCAAGCCAATCCGGGGATTGGCCTATAGACATTGATGTGCTCCCTTAAGCCTGTTTTTAAACTGTTTTTATTAAAACTAAATGAAATTATTTCCGGATGAAAAATTGAATCGATAAAAATAATTTATTTATTGTGATATTTTTAAACGGACAAATTCATAAGATTAAAAGCATGGCAAACTTTTATCTACTTTCTAAGAAGAAGTGCCGAGTAGAGCCGTCGAGAAAACAATATTCCCTCTGTGGAATACAGATTTCACACTAGTCTGTTCTTCATAAAAACTGAAAACATCAATCTAGCTTGAATAACCTGGGACGTACCCACCCACCCCAGCCCTTGAAACATACAACTCCGGCGCAGATGGCCGCACACCTTCAAGAACACTTACGTTGAACCACCCCTCAAAATGATGAACATCTATAGAAACATTTCCGGTTCGTAATACATCACACATATAATGTTTATAAAATCTCAATATCTCTATGGACACTGTGGACAATACTTATTTCGAACAAGATTTAAAAATGATCGGAGATACATATACTTTTAGACAGCCAGGGAGAAATAATTACAAAGAAATTCTGCGGAAAGATATCAGAGTGAATGCAGGAATGGATTCGGCCACATCGAGAGCATAGGGATTTAAAAGAAATAAAGTTTCCCACTTCGTAAAATAATGGCATTTGTCCATATTGGTCCAGAAGTGAACCTAAGCAGACGTCAAACTATGCTGAATAGAAACCTAAAGATTGGTGGAGCAAGAAAACTCACAATTGTCTAGAATATCAGGTCTGAGGCATAATACAAAACAAAATTAAAGCTATCTTAAATAAGAAAAAGAAAAGTCTACTTCTCTACTAGCGGGAGAGAGGTAGCTCAGAGAAATAAAATTGAAAGGACAGAGACATCCCATGCCTTGGGTAGTCGAATATTTTATGCTCTAAGAAAGGTATTTAACTTTCTAATAGGGAAAACACCACAGTCAGGCAGCAACAAAACATGGAAATTCGGCGGAGAGAAAAATAAGTGATTTTGAAGGATATCACAGCATCGGTGTGTGAGAAATGAATTGTTGACAAACTGGCGAAATAAGGAGCAGTAGTACACTCGCCCATTGTGCCAGAACCACAACTAAGTACTCTTCAAAGTATGCGCAAAATGAAACTGAACGAGTGAGAAAAAAGCTAACTCTAGTATAGAATATTAAATTTTAGGCAATAATTTCATAATGAACTTACAGCTATCCAAAATAGCTGCAGGAAAGGGCAAAAGTTTACCTATCGATTACGAGGAGGGAGATGAGTTGATCTTGGTACGCTTCACTGTTCATTGCCAGCTCATGGAACTATGTAAAAACCGAGACAGAAACTATCCAACTCAACCGAGAAAAAACAAAATCTCATGCGAAATAGAAACCTCAGCCAGGCTTCATGAGTGAAAAGTGTAGTACTTAACTTCAACAAAGAGTGTCCACTATCCTCGACTTGGAATGTCTTTTTCACAATGGAATGATCAAAGCTCGTGAAACTCAACAAGAAATCTCATTCAAACCTTATATTTTAGCAAAACAAAATTTTTACAAGTAAAAGCGAAAAATGATTGTGTAACCTAACCCATCTCGAACCATAACTCTACATAACCAATATTTGAGTGTTTTAAAACTAATCCTATCTCTACTCACCTAGCCCGTATTTATCCCAAACCCTCACTTACCGTACCTAATCCGCCACCAATCCTAAGCCTACCTGATCTAACCCAACCCCTAATTAAACCTAAACCCACCAAATCTAACGGAATTCTCCCCTAAAACCATGGTAACGCGAAATCTGCGATTGTTTATCCATTTCAATGAAATGAGCTTGACATCTTATATGTAAACTCTAACATCTTTTACGTAAATGCCAGTTTTCGTTATTTAATAGATGCATCGCTCGGGCTGTTCGTCAAGTTTTATGGGAATATATCCATTTGATAAATATTTTGATATTTTGCGAGAGAGAGAGCGAGTTTTAAGTATTTGCCTGTGATGGCACGTTTAAAAACCACTAAAAACTCTTACGTTAATATGAAATGCTTTTGTTTGCATTTTATATTGCTGGACTAAAGCTTATTTTTGGAAATGAGAAACAGATTGATCAACCTCAGATAAAGTTTTCGCGAATGTGTATTAATTTTAGACGGAAGGTCCATTTATTCGAGCGTTAAGGGCTCCAGTATTAATTATGATAAATTAGACTGAAGGCAGTTTAGCTGATAACAGTTAATAAAGGGTTCTTCTACCTTGAGCTATGAGACCATTTATTTTATTTTTTAATGACTTTTCACCCTTTTTTAACCATCTCACTGCATCAAACCTTTCACAAACCGATCCTTAATGCGACCTAGCGTTTGATTCTGTATCCATGTATGGCCAACAATGTGACAAGCGTTTTTATTGTGTATCGATATTTCTATTAGGTGTTATTCCTTGGTTGGTATCAAAATAATTAAATTGATCAATAACGAAAAGAAACTTTATGTAACACTGTCAACATAGCCCAACAAAGCTTTCTTTTAATACTAACACACTGACCAAATAGTTATTTAATGTAGGGGTTATTTTCTCTCAGTCCTTTAGAAATACCTTGGTTATAAAAGACTTCTTCTTACAATATTCTTCCATCTTCGATGAATTCAATACTTAATTGTACCTAATCCTTTCATAATACTCGTGAGTTTTTCTTTCAGATTTTGAAACTCCATTTTTTGTTATGAAAATTGGTTTATGTTGAGCTGAGTTGGTTACACTGTATAATACAGACGTTTGTGAATTGTCATTTCCCAGCGATCAACTCCATCAGGTGGTGAAATTTGTATATTTACAGGTACTAAACTAGACGATTTATACTGTTTATGTAATATGCCCGTGTATACTATCCAATCAGTTTTTATTTTATCTGGACAACATCATTGAGGTTCTTCCATCTATACCGCTCTATTACATGCGTGGAGTTGAATAATCATATACCCGTTTTATTACTGTTATGTGACAGCTTTCGCCATTTAATATGTTAGATTTGCAACCGCTTTTCCAGTACAACGTGAGATCTGTTATATGGGCAGCCGACATAATCTTCTTGCCCTTCCATCCTCTACCTCAACTATTTACATGCATTTATCCACTACTTGACGCCTCTTCGAGAAGAGAAGAGTTGTTACTGTTATTGTTTTACCTGTAAGTTGAGGGAAAAAGCTTGATAGAATGAGAATCGAGTCCCTTGCGTTATTTAGTTTTGCGTTGTAACCGATTTTTCGCTCCCGACTTCACCCTATTCCTTTAACGAGATTTAGCCAACTTGGCCGACATTCCATTTGGACTGGACCGGATCTTAACCTACAGGAGTTAAGCCACTAATCGTATTTGTACCCCGTTTCACCGCTATCGTTCAAACATCGCTTTATTTATACTTATCCAGAAGCGATTTCGATAGCGGAGAAATTGAAAAATATGGATATCCATGTTCACATTAGCAAAGTTAAAAAAAAACAACTTATAGATGTTGCACTCTCGGTCTTTATCTTAAAGACTTTTCTTTTAATTATAAAATCAGTTGAGTATCGCAAATCCTAACACGTTTCAGTCAGCATAGAGAAAACTTATTAAATATAAAAATATATGTTTTTTATGATCTGCCTTTTTTCTTCTAGTTGTTCTTCCTCGTCAAATTCTTCGGTCATGAAATTAATAAAACTCTATCCGACACGAGGAAATGTGAACAAACCAAAAGGATAAATACGTTTAAAAATATATACGTTAATACAATTAGAAATCTGATGACGGAGGAACACAGTCATATCCTAAGAAAATCGATTCTGTACTACTGATTTTTAACCGCGATTTTTTCTTAAAACTATATTTCTGCATGGCGATCAAATTGTAGTTACATGGCTTTTTCCGAACTTTATATCTATCATCGATCTTCTTTCCTATCAAATGTTGTGTTCGTCGGTGGGCTTTTATTACCATTATCATCAAAATATGGAGATGTAGTCCAGTTCAAGGCCAATGTTTTTGTATTGACATGTTGCAGTTAAAAAACAAGATTAAATAACTAGGAATAACCTTTAATAAGATATAAGCACATTATAACGAAAAGTAAAATAGCATTTATAAACACAACAAGAATTATAGACAAATCATGGTGATTTAAGCCGAAAATGGTTCATTGGCTACATACGGCAGTAATAAGACCCAAGGTAACATGTAGATCACTAATCTGGTGGACCAAAGCTCAACAAAACACGTTACCCTAACGTTAGGCAGCACACAAAGACTAGCAAACCCGTGTATTACATTGGCCATGAAAACAACCCTTTGACTGCACTAGAAACTCCCCCTGGTGGAAATACACTGGTAGGCAAATAAACGTTTCTTTTTTTCTCCATAAAAGATAATTCTGCTCTTAATTTGTTTCATCGTATTTACTAATAAATTGAATATGTTACGTTTTAGATAGGGAATATCAATTAGAGGTTAACACACTTAACTTTAACACAAATTAGAGACAAAGTATTTTTCAATTCTTACTTTTTACATAAATGTTTATTCATTCCCATTTTAATTATGAAGCGATAAACTGTTTAGTTTTCATCTGTTTTCTTAGTTTCAATTTTTAAACGCAAAAATGCTATTTTGGGCTGAGGATGTTGCGTAGTGTGGCGGTTTGTGATAATAAACGTTCCATCAGGCATGCAACTATTGTCATCGGAGCTTTCTACGAAATTCTGCGAGAGGCAGTTAGACGTTTGCGAGAACGTGGGTCCTACCATAGAAGAAGGAGTAACAGAACCAGAGGATGACAGTTTTTTCACTTTATGAATTTTGCAAATCGGCACCGTACTGTTGTTCAAGTGATGCACCAGCTCCAGGAAGTTCGTGGTGTCCGAATTTCTGTACGCACTGCCCGAAGAAGAATAAATCAGTATGGAGTGATGGCTTTTCCTTCCGTCCCCGTAAGCGGACCAAAATTGATCAGAACACTTAGATTGGTCTGCTGTACTTTTTCCTGGTGAATCTAAATTTGCTCTACGATCTCCATGGGCGTGAAAGAGTGTGGAGAAGCGGAAATGAAAGGTACGAAGCATGTAATCTTTCCCAGAGCCAACCTTTTCAACGTACCTCAGGGATGGTGTTGGCGGGAATTTCAACCAAGCCGAACAGAGGGGGCCACGCGCTATGTGGATAAAACGTTCGAACGCCATGCGTTGCCTATCCTCGAAGAAATCGGCGCCAATTCTATTCTAACGCACAATAATGCACGCCGTTACTACAGTGCAACTGGACCTATAATAGCATAAGGCCTGGGTCTTAGGCTGGTCAGCCCGTTCTCCAGATTCTAACCCCATCTAACGTTTATGGGACAATCTCAAAACACGAATAAGAGCACGTCCATCACTTCCTGATACATTCCACAGTTTTTTTTTGTTTTTTTTTAGTGAAGAATGGGCTAACCTCCAGCAAAGAGACATTTCCAGACTCATAAAAAGATGTCGAGGCGTCTTCGAGATGTAATTAAGGCAAGAGCAGGAAATATGCGATACTGAAATGTAAATTAAAAATTTAAAACAAATTTTATCTGGCCGTCGTTTTTTCGTTTTCCTTAGCAATTTAGATTTGTTGTTTTTACTTTTTTAAGGCAAAATCTCACAATTATCAAATTTAAAAAAGGTGAAATATTGATAATATATAAAAATATATACAAATCAAGTTATATTATAAGTGAGTGGGATTTTTTGCGTGTCAATGTATTTACAATGTATTAATCAACAAAATCAGACACTCATACTTTGACATGGGAACTGATTACATGATCCCTGAAACACTATACAGCTAATTATATCTCAACGGACTATAAAAAAAGGAAGAAGAATTCAGGAGAATCAGATAATATGAGGTGACATACAGATGGCTCCAAAACTCATAAACGAACCAGATCAGCCGGTTTTTGTACAAACCCAAACCATAAGCAATCAAACTCATTAGGGAAGTACAACTCGTTCTTTCAAGCTGATATACACATCATAAACACCGGTACCTTAAAAAATCTTACAAGAGGATCTTCAAACGATCGGATAGGCAAGCAGGTAAAGCAATAGAAAGTAAAAAAAAAATCACATTAAAACTAGTCAGCGAGTTTGTCCCAAATCTCCAAACCTCGGAATACACAACAGCCTGATAATATTATCTTGGATACCAGGATACAAGGGACTTTTGAGTAACGAAAAAGCGGACATGGCAAGAGGAGGATCTGCTAGTCCTGAATCTCTTGTGATAAGAAAAACAAACACCGAATCCTCCATCGCCGAATAGACCCAAAACAGACAAAAGGAGAAGCGGATAAACTCTACAGTAAACTTGTGCTAAAACAACGCTCATCAAGACTGACAAACCTGCAGCTACTGAGAGCTTCTCTGAGGATGGATAGGTCTATTTAGCGGTTACTGGTATTTGGATAAACATGAGTACATTCAATGGAAGAAACAGCAAAACTGCAACTAACTATATCTTAACCTTACTCTACACTTCTTCGAATGTCAAGCAACAGTTCAATGGAGACATAACCAGGAATAGAAAGAAAGCCCAGACAAAGAAATTGAAGCGGCGACAGTCAATGACCTCGTACTTATTAAAAAAGGATTGGAAGATCAGACTGCACTAAGGAACTAGGAAAATACTACATATAAGTGCCAGAATGCGGTGGTTGGGGAACATAAACACCCACGTCCTAGGCCATTTTTATCTTAGGCAGTTCAAAATGATAAGAAAGGTCTTGCCAGTCCTGCCACTCGTTTCCTGATCGAACGGCTCCGGATTTGACGGCCGTCCCAATCATTTTGTACCAGCGTGCCTTGTTCAGTATATTTTAAGAACTGTTCATTGCCTTGTTTGTTATAATTTTGTTGAATATTTTTTTGTCATGATTTGTGTTTTTAATCTGGTTATAATGAACACAATACAAGTTAAAAACGTACATTGATTTGTAAAATACGTGCGTTACTTTCTTGCATGGTTGACAAAAAAATACAAAACCAAAAACATGATTGGCACAAATAAAATTAATGATGAAAACAACCCCACAAACATGAGGGCTTTGAGTGGAATGTTTAATAAAGCGAATTTTTAATTTAACAGCTATAAGTTATCAAACCGTTTGTTTGCTAGGACACCGCCTAAAAACACGGCATTAAACATTAATTGTTATGGAGGCAATCCGAGTAATAAACCTCTAAAATTTACATCCAGCATTTTTTTCCGGTTTAATTAAGCACAACAATTTTACGACAGCGCAGGGCTACTTAAAAACAAAGGTTTCTTAAACAACCACATGAAATAGTTATTTAACTAACTATTCCTACAATATATTATAATCACCGGTAGGACTGTACGAAAATTATTAAATATTTATACCTGGTTAATTCGAACTAGAAAAACTATTACACTAATGACTGAACTAAAGCGTATTTATTACTAAATAAGCCACTGTAAGATTAATAGATAATATAATTCACTGTTTTAATAAATAAAATGTTTAAAAAAAATTATCTCAACGGAAAAATAATAAATAATACATTAAAAAATAAAAGTCTTCGTTCAGATCATAATTAAAAACTAATTCTACGTCATGTGCCATTTTGAATTAATATTCTGGATTAGTTTAATTGATAGCGAGGACAGTTAAATCGTTAGTTGTAAATGACAGGAAAAATAGGTGACAGCCAAATTTCAGGTTGCTCACAACTAACCACACTATCCACAAAGAAAAATAACTAAATTTAACCATGACATTTAAAAACAAAGGTTGAAACAATCTTGGAAATTAATTCACCGATTAGGCATGCACAGATATATTCTTAACTATAAGGGAACGATTATACCGATACTACGAATCCTATCCATGCCAGCTCTAACATCCAAGGAGACCTTGAGCTTTCTTTGTGTATCAACTGAATAAAGAAAAATGTACCCATCTACATTTATATTGAAAACAACTCCAAATTATATAGCAAATAAGGGGTTACCACCATTCACTTAAGTCAGATTACTTAATTAACGCAGTGTATTTGAAAGGTCTAAATTAATATGAGCTGATCATAAAACACAATAGCTTAAATGAATATTACTCTTTACAAATATTCCAGGGCTGAGTGACCTGCATAGCAGGTGAAAACCTCAATAAAGAACTAATTTCTTTACCAATTTTGGCCAATAAGCCATTCTATAATAATATAAATTCTCCATAAAATCCCCAATAGAATCGCACTCTTTGTTACAATTACACAATATTTCTATTTATTTTAAAGATAACGTTCGTCGAATATAATAACTGTCTGACTTTTAACCGCCATCACATCAGCAAATGCTCTTTTTCGAATGACTTCTGATGACGGCACGGAGACGAATGAGCCTGACCTCCGAAAAGCCCTCTGATAATATTCGGGCCCAGAGATGGTCATCAATAATCGACCGATTAACAAGTGTTCATTGGCTACAATCCGTTTTCATTTAACACGTAATATTAGCAAAAAAAATCGTTGTTACTGGGACATTTCAACAGCTCCAGACTCGATTTTTGTTCTTTTATTGAGTTTGCGGAAACCCGGGTGTTGAAATGGATTGTATTCAAATACAAGGAATCTTTATTCAGGATTAGAACTTTCCAGCTCACGGGACTTGTGGCGCTAGAAAGTTTCCAACACCGAGAGAAGGCGGAGATCGCACATACACGCGTAGACTGGCACACTCAAAGAAATAGATGTTAGAAAAGGCACGTACTTCATATTCATATGGGGAGTTGTCGACCGTGGAGCGAGAGAGAGTTAGTGCCGTCTTTACAATGGAGACATTTCTGGGCGGCACATAGGTTCTGGTGAAAAGGGAAAGGGGCGAGTCCTTACTCGCCGATTTACGAACAACCTTTTAGCCGAATCGGTCCTGATTTCCATCGTCTTTCCCCCGTTTTCTTATTCAAAAGGAGCCGACCGGTTCAATAGGCGTACCGAATTACCTGCCCGGCCCCGTTGCATCTAATAAAGCGCATACCTCGCTGTCTGCGATCGGTTCGTTTAGTATTCCAAGAGACGAACCCGCGGGAGTAGCACGATTCTTCCGTCAATATTATATTTATACCCAAATCGAGACCGGAATTCGTTACTCACTTATAAGGAGTATATCAAGCCGTTGTCGGTCGATTAGGCCACGCTTGGCCTTTTTAAATTCGATGGAGTGACAGCAAATTCGATAGAATGACAGCAGATCTTGGACAGATTTTGATCCATTCGAATCGCGACGAACGTTCAGGCTTGGAAAAAGCATAGTACTTATTTGATAATTTCATTCTAGCATTACAGTTTAACAATACTATCATTATTTATTACCTTTAAAAAGAATTTGTCTCTCATCTGTCCTTAAGCTCGATTCATGTCAGGCTTTATAAAGTGCCTTTATCCTCCCCTCAATTCCTCCGATTACATTTACATTGCTATGTTGATTTTATTTAAGTGGCTTTGGATGACCGCGGTCAATGAGCAACTTGGATCTGTTAACTTGGATGTTTCTGTTTTAGAACTGAGTCAATTCTGTGAACACCCTTTGAAAGCTCTCAGTTCACAGAGAGCGAACGAAAATCTAGAGAACGCCATAAAGTAATCGCATAAGAACCAAAATAATATTATTTTAGGTTTTTTATTATCAAGAGCAAACGTTTAATATTATAATTGAAAAGAAAAGAAAATGTCTAAGTATTCGACCAATTTAACTTTTCTTCCTTGATTCGCGAAAAGGAATGTTTATGTAAGGAATTGACGTTTTAGTTGTGAGTAATTGTTTGAATAAATTTTAGTTGCTCCTGAAATACAAATTATTTTTCCTGGGGATATCAAAAATCATTTTCGAATATTGGCTCTCCAAATAGCAATACATTCAATGGACAAATGATTTGTAAAAATTGAAATCATGGAAGGAGTATTTTCTGAGAAATATTTTTTTTGGTGATTGAAAACTTAATTTAAATGTCAGTCGTTTTTCCGAAGGAATCATTTTTGGACGTCAAGCCATGATATTTTGCTAAAATGTGAATTATTGGCTCATACGTCTGATATCTCGAAGAGAGATGAAACCGTGTTTGAACACTGTTGTTTCTACTCACGATTTTTTTTATGTATATCGAATTTTTCTTCATACAGTGCTAGAAGTCTACTCTCTTTCTTCGTGTTCTTTACCGGTTCTTTGCTAATCAAAATCAATCGTTATACTAATTAAAACACCTTAAACTTAAATTAATCGGAAAAACAATTACGTTCCATCCTAGACTTGGATACAGAAAAAGTAACAACTACTTAAAAATGGTACTAATCAGAACATAATTTCTGATAAAGAAGAATTCTTTAGACCATGTTTGTACAACATAAGGTAATCTCCAACTTTTGTGGTAGATGTTTATAATTACATGTAGAATTTTAAGAAAATAATTAAGTCGAAATGGATGATAAAAATGCATTAGCCAAAATGAATCAATAAACATTAATAATAAAAAATAAACAAAAAATTATTAATCCATATTATAGCAACGTACAAATAAAATTGTTGTTTAGTGACCGAGTGGTGCGACCGTAGCAAAGTAGGGTAAATAAATTTTCTAGCAGGAAATGAAATTGGTTGTCGTTTTTTAATCCGAAAAGCCCTGAATGCAAAGTTTTTGGAGAAAATAATTCCGGAAGCTTTTTCCTTACAAGCGTTTTTTTTAAAGAAACGTATTTTAAAAAAATGATTACTTTCGAGTTCTTTGATCTACATGAAAAATAATTTACAATCGTTTAGAACCCCATAAACGACACATAATGAGACGAAATTAATCTCTATAAAAATTTTAAAACCATTCCTATAAAAATAAACCTTTTAAGGATTTTGTTGATTTCATCCTTATTGTTAGCATGTATAACAGCAAAATTTCCACGTTATTAACAAAAGCGGAAAGAACAGATATTCTCATACATTGGAAAGGTCCAATGGTTGTAAAACTGGTTAATTTGGATAAAACTTTGATGAACTAACTAACTGTAATTTTATGTGGAACATACCAAAGAAGAAAACATTTTTCCTAGATATGAAGTTCAATATTTTGTAATTTCTGATTGCTACAAAAATTCATGTTTAAGGGATTTAAAAAGAATTTGAAACGAATCTACTGTTCTTTTTCAAAAATCTTTTGCTTTGGCCAACTTTATTTAGTAAGGCTCTGAAGATGATCTCACTAAAGATAGAAACGTTGGCACGATAAAGAAAACGTTTTTCTAAACCTACGTCATACCAGATCGCATCACCCATATAAATAATAATTTATTTTGTAGCTGGCATCAATTATCGAACTTTTTATATAACTATTACCAATAAAGCGACCTTTTATATTATTTTTTTATTTCATATTAAAAAAACAAATCGAATGACGAATAAAATCTCGTAATACACGCGCAAGAAAAGCATAAATTCATTTTTAAGTATATAAATTAATAAAAGAATATTTCACATTTTTGTACTGTTTTATTGTTAGCAATGACGGTTGTTTGGCTTAAATTGATAATAAAATTTCCATGGAAATAAAAAAAAAAATATTAAATCAGCAGTTACATTTGTCTGAAGGAATAATTGTAAAGTAGAAGTAGTAGAAAGAAACCCGGCGTAAATATGGGGGGAAAGATTAATTATTTTCATAAAATAGGCGATTTGTTCAGTTGATGAAAATAGGCTTTGTTAGTGGCAAGGTATAGGGTTGTGCAAGTAATATGAACAGGCGGAGATTTAACATCACATAGAAAACACGCAAACTTCTCAGATTCTAGCCATTATTCATTACTTTCATACACGTTAAAAACTTTCAAGTATTTATTCATTTTTTACAAAGTTCAAAGAAGAAAGTGGCCTCAAAATAGACTGACAAAATGTAATGATAGTAATAATAATAATCCATTAGGTAAAATAGTGTATAAAAATTAATTCATATTTGCTTAATGGCCCTAATTGACCATGTTAATTATTATTCTTTTCCCATATCTATTTTTATCAAAGGTTTTGAAATCACAATAGCTACAGTAGTTAGAGCAGCGGCGTATTGAGCCGAAGGTCGTGGGTTCGAATCCCCCGCGTGGCACTAATTTTTCATCTCAACCAAAAATCTTAGAAAAATAGTAATTAAATGTATAAAAATTAAACAAAAATGATAACAATCGAAAATATGCAGGTAAATAGAAATAAGAAAAATCAAAGATTAAAATTCATCGCGATTCAAGGTTCATATTATTACATTCACTAATTTAGTGGTCCGCTTGACGAATTGATACATTACAATTAATTAAGGTTTTTAGTTAGAAACGTATTCATACCAACAAAATCAGTCTTAGGGAAGTCTCTGATCGGTGGTAGCGTCTAAAACCGAAAAAAATGCGCTGAAATGAAAGCGAACATAACAAGGAATATTAACAAGCAAAGGAGGAAATTTGAAAATTCCGCGCATTTAAGGATGTCAGAGGAAAACATTGTTACGCATGACTTTTTACTTTATATTCTCAATAAAATCTAGCTTTGAACTTTAGGCAAACCCATCCACCAAAACATGTTCATTTCTGGAATTCAATGTAACTGATGCGGTCGAAGAAGGTTCAAAAGCTCAAGAGGCATGCGAAACAGCAAATACAAAATCAATTCCTCTCTGTAGATGACGTCAACTCGTGATGCAGGCGAAGCATACGGAGCGTTGAAGTTGGCGGCGGGAACCGGGATAAGACGGCCGATTGAGGCGAGAAGACGCAACTTCTCAAGCAGAACTAAGTTCTCCTGGGAGACAAAAGTAAAGCGAGCCTTTAGAGACTCCTGTCCAGACTCCAGATCACGATCCTTACGCAAACGAGCATTAATCAGAACAGATTTTTCTTGTCCCACTCGAGAGATGAAATCAAGGCCAAGGCTTATGCTGAAATCTTTGGCTTATGCTCGATATACGTATAATTGAGGTCCTCTACATGTGATCCGTTCGTGTCGAACTTAGCATTCAATCGAGACATTTCAATAGCGTAAGAATCATTAGTTTTTTAACGTTGAGATATCAGAATCTCAGTTTCCGTATAGAAGAGAAAATAAATGTATTTCAGCCCTGAAGACTTAATATCCTTGGCCAACAGAGAAATTTCCTCATTTAAGAAATCCGTCTTAAAATTTGAAGCAAGCACGTTTTTCTGGCTTCTGGTAAAGCAATACACAATTAGCGGCCAATGAATGAAAAAGTGGAGAAAAGAAATCCGGTACAGCGGTAATTAAGTACAGGAACGAAAAATAAATAAATAACTATACCGTATCGATCAATAACTCGGCTATTTCAAATCAACCCGGAGGGTAGGTTCGATCACATTATCATGAAAAATTCGACTTTTCACCAAGAAAAAACATAGCCAAGATAAAACTCAAGTGAATTACGTAAACAATTATGTCAGACGTGGAAGATCACGAAATACGTCTCAAAAATTGTACACATCAATAAGTTTATTCACATAAAAAGGAGGAAAAAGACTGATCAATAACACGCGCATCGTCTATATGAGCGCTAGTCTCAACTGTATTAATGAACTTATATAATTAATAACGGAAAAAGGATAAGTTTGAACGAGAATCTTTTTTTTTTTTTTTTTCAACGTAATAACGTTAAAATAATTTCATAATTTATACTATCATGTGCCTGTGATTTTTCATACATTTCGATTATTCATAACTATCTACATCTACAATATTTACAATTTTTTATACATGTATACATCAGAATTTTGTACTACCAATTTCAACAATCTTTGGTTAATTTTCTAGTTCAAAACGTTAACTTTACCTGCCGTTCCAAACTGACTCTTAAATACACCAATATGCAAGAAAAAAATAATTTCAGTCAATATACAAGCTTGGAAATAAGTTAAGTTTCATAGAACAGAAAACCGTTTGCCTGTGATTAAGTGCACTGTCAATTAAGTTTTTTTTAAATAATTTTTGTATCAACGACCGCATGCTCAATGTGTCCAACCTGATGGAAGGGTGCAATTCCTTGGCTCGATATAAAGAGAGTAGGAATGCCACCCGACATGAAAATTTTGCTTGAGCACGGCAGCGAGTATCTGGTTCCCCTGTTCCGATTCTTGGAGTGTTGTTTTATTGTATGTATAAGTAACGGGCGTATGTATTTAATATAAATGGCCGTGTGAATGGGTTTGGATCCATGAACTGCATGCGTTGGGTACTGAATTAACCTAGCTGTTGGCCGCAACTAGATCTTGGTGGCTGGACGGATAAAACCGCCAACACCGAAGAGGGTGAATCTCGAGGCTTGCTGGTAATTTATTATCAAGTACAAAAGCAGCCGGTTGACTACGAGAAGTCATGACTCAACTCTTCATATATGTGTACGTATGGGACGAATACAACAATTATGTTTGAATTATTATTTACACGTGCAATTTTAATTAGAATCACAATTAATTACGGTTTTTAGTTCAGATGAAAAAAAGTTAATGGCACGAGAGGGATTCGAACCCACGACCTTCGGCTAGATACCCTACCACCTGAGCTGTCGTGACCTCGATCCACTCGGACATCAACTCCTCATCTCAACCTCACCTTACGGATTTTCCCTCCTTTTGCCCTACTTCAAATATCGTGTAGTCGGTTTGGATTCTCGACGTGCATTGAAATAGTGACGGAGAGCTTTAGTGAAGTGTACTTCATTTTAAATCATTAATTCACTATTTTCGTGGTCCGCTCGACCAATTAATGTATCACAATTAATTGCGGTTTTTAGTTGAGAAGAAAAAATGAAAAAAATAAAAAAGGAGGGTAAATTCGCAAGGTGAGGTTGAGATGGGGAGTTGATATCCGACTGGATCGAGGTCACGATAGCTCAGGTGGTAGAGCAGCGGCGTATCTAGCCGAAGGTCGTGGGTTCGAATCCCTCTTGTGCCATTAACATTTTTTCATCTGAACTGAAAACCGTAATTAATTGTGATATATTAATTGGTCGAGCGGACCACGAAAATAGTGAATTAATAATTTAGTTAGAATAATAAATTTGGTAATTTATAGCATAACATAATAAAATCGAACATAATTTGTGAAGCACACGCACACAATGCAAATCCCTATGCCAGTGCGTTTTCAGCCAACATGGAGGATTTGGTGGTAGGTTTAAAGCGAAAAGTAAATGGGTGGTGGGGCCTGAGTGTCATAAAAAGGCATTGTGGAATTTCTGATAATGTGTGTTATAAGGTTTGAACAAATGGAATATGGAGGTCAGTAGGAGTGATCTAATTGGAGACGAGGAAGAGATTACTACGGATTTTACTTAGTATTTTGTATTAGTAAGATTAGGTACGTTATGAATTAAAATGTTTGGTTTTGCAAACGCCGTAGGTCCATATCAGGCGAATGTGAGTTTTGTAAAGGGTAAGTTTGCCATAAGTTTTAGGAGGATCGTTGTAGCCTCAAGAATAGTTTGCAACGGCGGCTCATTTTTCATCTTTCCATTTCGGGCGAGTGTTCAACGTCATTATTTTAAAAGAGTACAGTCCCAGGTTTTCTGTTGTTAGCAGTCGGTATCGGTATTTCATTCAGTGGAAATGGATGGCACAGTGACTTGAGCACATTTACATTTGTTCGCGTTGATTCTCCATTTGCGGTGCCAGTCTTCTAACAGGTTGAGATGACATTGCAGTTAGGATATACAACGGATGGGTTGGAGTGACAAGAGGGTAATCGGATATCGTACTGATGGCCGTGTTTGGTGAAGTAGGAATGTCAGCATTAGTATATTGTACAAACCATCGGGGCAAGGACACTTCCTTGGGGCACTCCAGATTATATTGTAATATAAAAGGAAGAGGATTCTCCCTGACAAGCACGGCAATAACAGCCTATCATGTACAATATAGGGATAAGATAAAAGGTTTTGGAAGTACCATCTTGAATTTCCTGTCTAAAGCCGAAAGAATACCATATGTCCCAAGAAGAAAAGTGAGATATAATTAAGCCATTTCTTGCAAAAAAACAAAAATTACTTTAATTAATCAAACATTTAAAAAAGAAGATATATAGTTTATATTAATATAAAATCTTTTTTATAATATAAATATAAAAATTAGAAGAATGATTAAAAGATGCCCATCTTAATTAAAAGACGCTGTGAATCTCTTGAAATAGCACTGACGGAGCAAAGCAATTTAATTATCTCATATTTGGGTTATATAAAAAACAAAACAATTTGTGCTTATAAAAAATAAGAGATTTGAATGTAATTTTTTCTCTTAATTGTAATGTCTAACCGGATTGATCATTATATAACAAACGTCACTAGGGACTTTTCATTTTGTCTGAATTGAAGTTGATTCGGCTAATTTTTCAATTAGGGAATATTGTGCAACGTAGTGTTTGAGATAATATCCGATCTGGGCGACTTAAATGGTGCTTAAGGCTTTATTGAGATATCCTCTAGCTGGGTTGTTAACGCGCTTCATTTCGACAGGATTCTCTGCGAAGAAGAGAAGGAGGAGGATATAAACTTTTGTCCACTCAATTGTGGTGCCGTTGGCATGAAATTCGGCGGACCACTTAATCTCGAACAGCTTACGTTCAATGTACGAAAATCCAAACAACTGGCGTCGAACAACAGCGGGCGGACATCTATAACGTTATAACGTTTGGACAAATGGCAATGGGTTTACATACGAACCGTCCCAAATTGGATGCAATTCCAAATTTCATCTTTTTATGAATATTTTCAACCTTGGTGTTTAGCACTATTTAAATAAAAATCATTTTGAATATACATTTAAAAGATAATCGAGGGCCATTTAGCTTGTCATGAATGGATATCCATCTCACAAATGCTTTCCAATATTGTAGAACTGATGAGAGCTGTGCATCACAACTTATTATAACCGTTGTGATTTTGAAATAAAATTAATTTATGAAACGCTTTTATTTTCTTTGAAAAATCCTAAAATAAATAGGCAGTATTTCCTTTGGATCTTGTTTTTATAGAAAATAAAAGCTTTTAGAATTTTATTAAATATTTTCGATACTGCAGAAAACATGTACACTCTCAACCACGTTACGTCATCTTGATATAATCGATATCAGCCATTTAATATTATAATTTTGTACAACAAAAAAAAATAGAAAAAATACAAAATAGAAAAAAATAAAATAAATACTCAGGTCCTTCGCCAAAAATTTGATAAATAAATTTCTTTCCTCAACAATTTGAAACTGCTATTAATTATTTACAATGGTTAAATACATATATGTTTAGGAATCATAATTGATAATATTAACTATCTCAATTAATTATTCTTTTTATCTACGGTATTGGTTGATATGAAAAAGTCAATGTTACGAGCAGGATTTGACGTGGGTTCGAATCATTAAACCAAGACCTTACATAACAGAATATATAATTGAAATAGGTAATATACATGACAAATATAATAATTTGTCTTGAGAAGAGGAGCTCATGCTACACCTACCCTGTCTGTAGTGCTAATATTATTTGTTAACTTAAATGGAGAGGCCTATTTCTAATGAGCCGAGGAATATTGAGAACTCTGGACGAATGTGAATGAATTGTAGTGAACGAATGTAATTTATTAGCGTAAATGGAGGGGCTTATTCCTAATTACCCCGAGGACGATTTAGAACCTGTACGGGTACTGCGAATGAATTGTGAGTCGTAAATGTGATATAAATTTTAGTATGCATGGATGGGCTGATCTCCGCCTTGGCCCGAAGAATATTGACTACTTTCAAAATTGTAAAAACTTTTAATGGAAATTACAAAAATTGGTTAATTAATTAATAATGCTTCCGAAGGATTTTCTTACCACCGTACCAATTACGAAAAGTAATCGTTCCATTTCATATATGTATTAGTGATTTGAATGTATATTTCCCAAATCAAAACAAAAAAGGAAAATAAATAAAATAATCCGGTTTCTGTAAAGAAGAAATGTTTAACAACCATTCATTTCTTAATTGAATTTTTGTAAATTGACTGATTATTTTTAAACAATACAAATATCAAAAGGTTGATTTATTACAAATAAAGCAAATAAGCATGCCATAACGTCATTTCTAAAAAGTAAAAACAAGTGAACTCCAATAAAAACATGGTTTCACAACCACACTGTGCCAATGGCCAAACAACATCCTATTTACTATCAAAGTAAAAGAATAAAAACTGAGCAAACAAAAGAATGAAGAGACGATATAAACTACTGAAAATACTACATGACATCGATGGAAACTCTCAACACAAAACATAAGTTTGATATAAAAATCATTACTACAACCACACCACTTCTGTCAAAAATCCTTTCAACCGTTGTTCACGCTACTTCGTATCCAACTTTACAATCCACAATTCCCATCGGTCCTCGAAATCGAAAGAAGTCGATAAAGTCGACTCCATAAAAACTTGGGCCTTCATTTCAACCCCCTAATCGAGAACCTTTCACCCCAGACCCTTCCTGATAATCCTCTAAGATTCCAAAAGCGAATACGTCAATGTACTCGAGATTTTTCCCTAAAGAGAAATATGAAAAGTGCTATTATGGAATATACAGTGTTGGTTTTTATAGCAAAGGCCTTAAATGTTTCGCTGCCTATTTTATTTTAACATTAAGTATGTAAGGTAATGGTAGTAATTTTCTCGTACAATATGCTGGTGCTAATATAATTTTAGTATGCCGGCGCGCTAAACTGACCTGGTGACAAAATTATTTCTTCAAATGTAATTCCTAATTTTTTGACACATTTTGAAAGTCGTTTTCATTTTTTAAAAAAATTGATCTGTAGATTTGAAGTTTTTCTTCGAGCTCTTTAATAATCGTTTAACTGATTGTAGTTTAAAAGTTAGGTATTTCGAGTGCAGTGTTTCATTCCACGATGTGCTGTGATCCTAGAGGGTCATGACATCAGTTTACTGACGCCGTAATGTGCCTGGGTCGCTAGTATCCCCCTTAAGGCAGAACCCAGAATATCATTCCTTCCCAACCGGGGGTTAAGCACTGACAGGGGTCTCGATACATCATTTCAGCCCCCGACGAATGCGAATTTTAATTAAACCTAAAACTAACTAATGCCTATAATAAAATAGCACAAATAAATACATTGCATTCGTTCGGATTAGTCGGTGGAGTACTCGATATTCATTCACTGACCTACATTGAACATTTCTCGTAAAACCTGAACAACGGTCTGGCGTTGTATACGATTTATATTGTATTGTATTTATATTGTATACGTTGTATACGAGAGACCTGCACTTGACTTCACCTGCAATGAGGGAGCTATGACCAGAAGGTAGCCACTCCTCCGTCATACGCTGCACACGCCGAACTATGGCAGGTCTTTGCCCGTTAGTAAACTAGACGAAAACCAGAGT
Source organism: Cimex hemipterus (assembly GCA_039619505.1). NCBI lineage: Eukaryota > Metazoa > Arthropoda > Insecta > Hemiptera > Cimicidae > Cimex > Cimex hemipterus. Next base: position 9,890,533 of record CM077101.1, on the reverse strand, counting down.
ATATATTTCTAAGTTCGAGGAATTCGGTCTTGTAGAGTTATGGCTGTGTACACGAGTTGGGAAATGTCCTCAGATCGTCGCGGACGAATACGTCGGAAGGGTCAGGGGGTGTCGGTCGGTCGCCCACCCAAAACACCAGTCCAGCCATCCCTAAGGCATAGCCGAAGCGAATCCCGAAGGGTCGCGTACGCGAACGAAGTCTTTCGTAACGTTCTGTACGGTCACACAAGGAGGGTCCTAGCGGAGGGAAGCCTAAGAACCCAGCGCGTAACTGAGAGTAGGTTGCTCTCTCTCTGGAAGTCTGTAGGAAAAACCCCGACCTTTTAGCACAGACAGGCCAAGGGGCGTTGGCGCTCTGAAGAGCCTATCAAGCTTTCTCAGGCCGAGGAATAGGCAATATATCCATAGAAAGCGGCGAGTGAAGCATTTTAAATTGTGACTCGCTGTTTTCCACCTACAGTAGCAAACAAATATGAACAATATTACGGCGTCGATGAGTGGCTGCTATCTCAACTACAATCAAACCATGTGCTTTTTTCACAACAAAAAGTGATCATTACTGGAAAAAAATGAAAGGTGGCGAATGCTATTCTTTTTCTTTATCCTGATTGATAATAAAGTATAAAATAATTACTTTTCAATTTAAAATGAAAATAACGTCTCCTTTTTCAGAAATATACAAAAAATTGACTGGAAGGAGAAAATCCAGCTTAATCCTGATTTGACATAGCTGTTGTGCACATAAGAAAACTTGTTTACCTAATTATTGCAATCCTTTCCCTATATTTTTACTACCTAATAACTTACTCCAAAGCAGAATTCATATTAGTTATACTTCGGTAATCGTCACCGTGGTTTTTACAAACAAGGATTATATGATATTTGCATACGGTGCCGGTCGGGGAATGCAGCCTGGGAGTGCGGGAGAACACAAACCACGGGAGAACAAGAGGGGAAAACAAGGAGGATTTGAAAAATTAGAGTTATTATGGAATTCGAGTTATTGAGGTTTTAGCTATCGAGAGTCGACGGTATTTACCAATACTTCGATAAATTAGTACAACGTGTAGCTAATAAATTTTGTAAAGATTTTGAGTTATAACTGAAAGTAAAACATTATGTATAAACCTCGCTTTTTGTGCTGTTGTTTTGTAGTCATTTGATGGCCGGGCCATCTTTCTTTATTTGCCGGTGAAACGGTGTTCAGAGAGCTGCTGATCGCGCTCCGCAAGTGTTATCCTAGTCCGACAGATATGAACACAGATCAGCGTATCTGGTTCGAGAGTCAGCGACTTTCGGATAGAGAATTCTCTCATGAATTATTCATGACGCGAAACGTTTGTTAACCGCTTTAATTACCGCTTTGCCCCTCTTCGGGAACGAAAATATTTTACTTACCCCAGCTCTCTTCGACGGGGCAGAATAAATTTTGTCAACGGTTATTGAATTTTAATATGTGATATCAATTTTTTTGGCATCATTTAAATGAAACCTCTCGGCTATACATTTAAAATATAATAACGAGCCATTCGTCCTGCCATGAATGGAAATTCGTTTCACCGATGCTTTCTAATACCAGATTTCTTCTACCCATTTAGTTCTTACGACCGATCCGGTAAGAGTATGTGTTTTTGGTGATTATATTTTGACCACAAGAAATATTGAGATTTAAACAAATTAAACTTTCACTGTACATTGTTCTTATAAACATTTTTGCACAAACATATTAACCATGGCCTATAAATCTGTCAATGTCTGTAGTAAAGTAGGTTAAAATATTCTTCTATTCAGAAACAAAGTTGTTAGTCGTTTTTAAACTCCTAAAAACCACGAAGATAAGTATTTTGGAAATTTAAAAAAATCGTAAAATATTGGGTTTTTCCAAAAGCCTTCGATTTTTTTAGCAAATCACAAAACAATGTTTTGAAACGGTTGCACCGATCCTCGCTTTATTACCTTACAGCCTTCACATAATAACACAAACTCTCCGAAAAATCAATCAGAATCTGATTTATAAAATAATGCGTTTGGGAAGACTGCCGATTTAATTATTACTTTTCCCGCATCTAATCTCAGGAAACTCTATTTGGTTAAAATTAAGACAAATTGTGAAGTTTTATGTGGAACATCGGAGATAAAAACATTGCCCACGGCTAATCCAGTTCAACATTTTTGTATTTTTGTTTGCTATGAAAATTTACAACTACCTCTAGCCTGCAAAACAAATCCGAATCAATTTTTTCTCAAAAGCGGTAGCAGAATTTGTTTACATATTGTATATGAATATTTACAACCATCCAGGGACCAAATTATAAATTTCAACGTTCTGTACGACATAAACCCAGCAAAACGAGAATTATACGATTTGTGATCCATTCCAGTTAAATAAATTACCTATTTTTACACAATAAGTAATAAAAATGACGAATGCTAAAACGTAAAAACAAAATAACAAACCTGTAAAGTGGAATGTATTAAACATACGTAAGCAGAAATATTCGAAAATGCGTTAATTATTCTTTCAAATGTGTATATTGATCGAGAAAAGGAGGAAAATTTAAGACTCTCTGGTCTGTAACTGAAATGAACTTAAATTGGCAATAGAATCAAAAATGTGTCATTATTAATCACGCAAAGGATAGTAGCGTGTTGTTTCATTTATAAAACAAAAGTTAGTCAACCGCACATTTTTAACGCACACCTCTTCTCTTAATATATTATTGTAACTTCAAAATGAAAACTTCTGCTTTTTCAAACCGCAAATTGTAATAAAACCTTTAGTAATGCTAAGTCCAATTACTCATTAGGTGTCGCTGACGAGGAGTAAGTAAGTAAGTTACAACAATACTTCCAAATTATTCTTTAAAAAATTTCAAGGGCTATTCCGGGATTCAAACCTAGAATCGCTACCGCGGCGAATACGATTTATGTTATTTACCTACGTAAAAGGGTCATTGATTAATTCAGTAACATTCAAAAATAAAAAATAATGCATAAAAACATAAACGAAATTTTATCATTTCAACCGAGGACCTAGTGGGAGGGAAAGTTGGACGGTATCAGATTTATCCCACACAAGCCCACCCACTTTTGTTCTAACCAACAGGTCATAAATCCGAACTCATTAGTGTGTTGTCATAATTAATTTAGGTGAAATAAAATATATTTTAAAATATTATTACCATTATTATCAAAACTATCAGGTGTTACTTAAAGGTCTGCTTAAACGAGCATCTACTTTATAAAATAATCTTTTAAACAATCGTAATTGTAATATGCAGAAAAAATTAGGTTTTTAAAAAATCTTTTAAATCACAATAGCACAGGTAAATAGAGAAAGGTTGCTCGGTGTGCCCCACTTACTTAAAAAGTGTCATTTGTCGGCCCTATAGGGAGTGAGGAGGATGCAATTTTTCTTAAGAATGGCAAATTTTGTTTTGGTTCTCGTGATAGGGGTTGTTCCGAATTTTGGACGAAACAGGCCTGTTTTATTTCATACAGTACTGGTAGATATTTCTTTTTTGGTTAATTGTTGCTAAACGTTCTGACAAGGGTGAATATGTAGGGCGATAGGGCCGAAAGTGGAATATTGAGACCATCCACCCTATTTGAGAGGGATTCTTGATAATAAGAAATAATTAAAGAATAAATGTGATAACATTTATCTTAGTGCTGAAATAATGTAGCCAATGGATACTGTCCCCTACTGCCAAAACTCGTATGTGATAAACTCCAATTATGAATATAAACGTAGAATTCGGATTAAACAAACCAATAACCATTGATTGCACACACTGTTTCTGCTATTTTCAATCCATATATATTTTGCTTTTATAAGACATATACAAAATTTTACATTATCTTAGTAATTATATTAGATTTATGACAGATTATTTCCAAAGTGTATATAAATAGATTTTTTAAATTAACAATTTGCACGAACATTAAATAATGGCTTATTGATTTCTACCGCTTGCTTGCAAACAGGGTTTACGACGGAAATCTTATCCCTGGAAGCCGTTGACCGTGGGCAAGTTTTCTCGTTCCCCTTATCCGTTTCCTTCTTTCACATTTTTACACCTCTGCCTATAGAAAATTCGCCCCATTCACCCTATGCAAGATCGAACACCGGAAGAATAGCCGATGAACGGAGCTTTTTCATATCCAAGGTTTACTCAAATTCCAATTTCTTCCTTACATTTTGGAAATAATTTGACATTTCGAACTTATTCTCATCGCCGTTGCACATAATGCTTTTCTACGTAATACTTTTGCGTTTTTGTCTATTATTATATTATTTTTATTATTATATATTATT
>CM077101.1:9807683-9841240 GCA_039619505.1 Cimex hemipterus | reverse complement strand
AGAGACAGGAGAGAGAGAGAGAGAGAGAGAGAGAGAGAGAGAGAGAGAGAGATCGAATGAATAAAAGAAAGTGAAAGAAAGAAATAGTCAGATCATATACGAAATGAATATTTAACGTTAAGTTAAAGTTTACTATTATATACCTTTTTTGCAAAATAATAAAATTTCAAAATTTATGTTGTTTTATTTTACAAAATTTGTTAATTGTATTTTTGTTAAATTCAAACTTCATATAGTGACAGTATTACATTCGTTGTTTATAGGAAAAATATATCAGGCATGGCAAATTGGATTGATTTCCCTTTAAGGATTTTATCAGGAACATTAATGACTGCAGAGAGATAATGTATAATTAATGAGTGATTAATAAATCGCTTGTTGTCCTGTACTTGATGCCTTATTAGTGGCCATGCCGTATTAAGACAAATATCTTTGAACTTGTCCCCCTTGGAAAATTATTCTTTCAGCAAAAATTGTTTTATGTACGTAATTTCATAAATGGCCAATTGTTTTCTATAGACGTCAATAACTAAAAGAGAAACCAAAGAGCATAATAAATTGACTATGATAGTTTTGTTTGTTGTTTATAATTATATTAGAAAACATAGTTTTATGGGAATGGATAAAAAATCTATAGTTCGATAATTGCTTATCATCTTGATCTGCCTAACTGCTATGATTTTGTCAGTCAGACGCGTTCAACACTAAAGGTGGCGAAATGGTGAATCACATTTGACAAACCGTCGTCTCTTAGCGATAAAATATCATAAAAATATTACATCGTATCATCTATATTTAATATTTAAACAATTTAATTTTTAAATGTATGAAATCAAATTTACATCAATATTTGACTTAGTTTTACATTTTAAGAAAAAAAGTATTTTAATGAAGGGATGCTGATGTTACTTTGTTATGTATTTATATTGAGTAGATTCATTAGCTAAACCGTAATTGAATCTTTTTTTAAAAATCGATTATATGATCAGCGGCGAAAACTGTTGAGCAGAAGTAAAATTTTTTATTCAGGACTGACCAGGATCGCTTAAGCCTTCGTGCTTTCGGCTCGTTATCTGTTAATTTCAGTAGAGTTGATTTAGACGTAAATTGATTCCAAACACCGAACACATTGAAAACATTTTTTTACGTTATTTGATTTGATATATTTATTATTTATATATTTATTTACCTTTAGTCGGTTGAAATTACAAAAAAATATTTATGTGCGTTTAACTTGGCTCTTTTTATGTAATATTTTTTAAAAGAAAAATATCAAAACTTCACTTACTGTTCCATCGCACAGGTTTCTAACAAAACATGGTAGGATGACTTTACTTCCGGCCTGAGCTGTTACAATGCTGGCGTTGCGAGTCATGAAAACTATTGCAGGCTTGGACTTGTTACTGTTCCAATCTTTACTGCCGTGATCGGGTTTCGCTTCGGCCCCCCAGTCGTTATGACCTGTAACATACGACCATTTTCGTTATGAAATGTTAAACAGTTTTATTTAGAAAAATAACAGCTGAAAAATATACAAAAATATATTTTAATAAGTTATAATCTTACCAGACCATGTAAATGACATTAAATAATATCTCGTAGTAGATCAGTTAAGGTTCTTACAACGGAAAGTGCGGCCGGAAGTGTTGTTAAACCTTCCACCATATCATATCTTAATCCAAGGGTAGCCAGACCAGCAACCTACAGGCTCATAAATGGACAACCCCCGTTAGGATAGACTATTTGAATAAACAATGGAAATTGAGGGAGGAGATACAGGCATTTATGCATGACAATTGATACCACTACGCCAATTTTAATAAAAAGTGCAAGGTACGAGAATGGGAATAATGGGCGAAATGGCCTGTTGAAGATAAACTCCTAATGGTATGCTAACGGTTCCAAAACGGACAAGCGTACGGGAGCTGGAGTCTTCGGATTGAACCGAATGAACCAACTGTCCATAACCCTAGGTAAATATGTTGCAGTTTTCCAGTCTGATAAATCGTACCGATAGGATTACAGACGGAAGAAACACAGTGCAGATACTGCCAGAAAGAGGGAGACCGCAGAACACATTCTATGTTTCTGGGAAGGTCTATGCTGGTTTTTGCAAGTAGGTCAAGAAAAACCATAAGCATGATCCTACACTAAGGAGCTGCTGGCAAAACTGTGGAGGCTGATTAATAACCTGAAGCTGGCCTGTGAGTTATAAATAACAGGAAAGCTCAATAGATCTATTCAGGTCGAGGTGCACTAGGCCGCCTCTTGTATCCCTATCTCCTATCCTAAGGTGTAAACGGATTACATATTACTGGCTTATATAAGCTTTTCTGTATTGTTGGGCCTTTCACTTCTCCACCGCAGGTAAACAATTCCAGCTTTTGTAATTAACAATACTTTACCATAAGCCATCGAGAAGTCCCCACCACGGGTCCGAGGTCAGACCGTCCAGCCGTCGAGGTGGAGCTCAAAGGTTATCAAAATGTAGGTCATTTCAGTCCTCCACGCAAATAATTGTTGAAACCAAACTAATTTATTTTATCCATCTCTTTTTAATACCTTATTTTCTATTTACATATCATTCACTCGGTTAGGGTAGGGAATACTCGATATTCCTTCATCACATTTACACCTAATTGAGGGTAGATGCGATAGTCAATACTCCGCTATCAGCCTTCTCAAGATTAATAGCATTTACTCTAAACACTAGCTACGGACACAAATTATTATATATAATAGAACAACACGTTTCCTCCACAAATCGGTACGGAAGACCTACATTCTCGCTCTGTGCTCCAGGTTGATTCTCATATACTACACGCACACATGTTCGTCCCCCTCCCCTATGGACCGTACCCTTAACGAACAAACTAAATAAGTTTTCACATACGTTATTCTATACTCCCTTAGTACGATATAATTCATTGCTTGCCTTGTTAGTCAATTGGGTTAGACTTTTTGACAAGATAGAGCGAATTACTTTTAGTAATTTGTTATTTACTGGTTATTAAAGTTATTGTTTCATTTTAATAGTTTGAGGTGTAATAAGATTAATTAGATGCCCTAGATCTTTATTCTACTATTTCTAGTTAAAATGAGGAAAATAGGATTCTCGTTCAAAATTGATGGATCAGACAGATGATCTTATGAATCACCAAATGCGCTAAACGATTTATCAAGAAGTGTGGGGGGCTTCCTTGGTTTGTATTTGCGTGATCAAATCCATCTTGCTGAAAGTAATTAATAATTAGGAATGACGTAAATGGTGTTGGATTTATCAACGATTAATCAATTTTTTCGACCTAAAGAAATAGTCGTCTCAATACGGAGTGTCCTTTTGAGATGGCAGGAATGAATTTCTTGAACCAATGACGTTTTAAAAAATTAATTTATTTAAAAAAATTGTCCAGTTAGAATTTTTTAACTTTTTTGTAGAAAAATTATACACGGCGCATCAAGACCCGTTTAAAATTTCAAGTGCGACCCTATATATCCTAGCACATTTTTGAAAGGATTTTGAACGCTGAAAACAACGGAGAAGTCGGATTTTAAATTGGTCAAAAATGAAAAAATTTGGAAAAACAATTCATTGGTTTGCTATATATTAATCACATTTCACGATCATATTTCATTTTCAGCGTGGAAAAAGTATGTGCGTGGAAGTACAATGTCGTATTTGAAATTATGAATTTGAATTGGGGCTGATATTAAATCCGTATTTTTTGTGTTTCTGATAGCGTCATTGGTACGAGTAAAATTCAGCCGGGCCATCGAAAAAGGACACCCTCTATTCCTTCATAGGAATTTCTTACCGCTCCTGTATGCATTCGCTTGCTGCATGCCTGAGGTATTATTCCATCAGGTTTTGGAATCATTAAGGATCCATTGTTGGATGAATGATTTCTTTTTGTATCGTCAAAGGTTCAAGGGTAGAAAATACATATCCGCTTGCCTGTAATGCCTAGGGACCCAAGTCACGGACAGGTCATTCATGCTTTTTTGCAAATTAGAGCCGTCAGTATACGAGATCGAGGTGGTCTTAGATGTTCCTTTCGACCGCTGTTTCATTTCTGATATTGGTACCTTATACTTGTTTATGCAGTTATATTTTGCAGTAGTGGCAACGGTGCAGTACGAAGGACAAATAACAGATTTTCTATCTCGGCAAATATATCTTCCCAGCCAAAATGTCTACTTTAAAAAATTATAACTTGTTAAAAAAATAGACATTAAAATTTGTATTTAACGGCATTAAATGGTGCTAAAAACGAATACTATTTTTCCGTATAGAACAACCATAGCAGTACCTCTTCCACAAGTATATTCGACTATTTTTCATTAGTATTATCAATTCTCACATTACGTTGTTTTGATTGCTAAAATCACATTTAGCAATATTTAAATTGTCTGGCATTAAACATGAGAATTTTTTTTCTTCTAAAAGTCAAATTTGCCGAACCAACAAACAAAATTACCCTCATTCTATAATAGAAATGAAAAGAAACAACAACATACAATTATTTTTCATCACGAACTTAAATAATATCGTCCTACACTCTTAATATTTTATGTTATTAGACTTTACTGACAATGTACGTGTTGGCCTTTTGTAAGACATGAATCCAGAGAAAAATGCAGCTTTTCTATTCAGGTCCTTTATTCCAGCATAAATAAATGAGAAAATTGAAATGTTATGAAATATATAAAACGTTAAAATTTAAGAGTAATTAAAATGTGATGATCTAATCTAACAACAAAGGAGAAAACCAGTACATATATTAATAGATTTTCTTTCATTAACGTTTCACGCAATGATATTTTTCACATACAATTATTATTCAATTATTAATATGACATTCGCATAAATTCACTACGACCGAAGAGGGACGCTGCTAGATCGGGCAAGGGCATGGTTAACTAGGAAAAATATACCACCGATGTCCTTGCAACAGAAACATCAAAGCATTGAGCTCAGTATACATTATTGATTACATTACACATTTCCAAACAGTATTACATTTATTATAATATCATTTTTTTTCATTCATTTTATACACATTCTAACTCGATACATGAAAGTTATGATAAAGGCTCGACAAATTTTTCTTTACAAGGGATGCATGCGGCACGCAACCCGAACACCAGCCGGTTTGTATCATGTAATATCATATAAATAAGGCCTAATAGTTCCAAGGAGTGAAACCATTCACAGGGGCATGGAGTTCAGTTTTAGACGAGACCAAATAAAAGTCAGACATCTGTATCATTTTAAATTTGAACGTTTTAATTAATATATTTGAGCGTCCGTTAATTAATGATCATGTAGAGATCGTATTCATAAAAGTTTATAAATCCCAGGCCCTGAAAATTATATCAATAAAGATGGAAACGTTGGCACGATAAACAAAATGTTTTTCGAAACAATTATCACACCAGACTGCATCTCAAGATCTCCAAATAATTTTATAACAATCCCGCTCTCTTTTGAAAAGTTTTAATATAATAAGTAATTAAATGATTAATACGATCAATTATGAATACTAACTAATATGTATATATATTAAAATAATAATTAATATTTACGCTGTGATAGTTTTATAGTTGAAATTTATAGCTTTTTTATTTTTTGATTATGTGTGAGTTGAGAATCATTCCTAACCTGTTGGAAAAATAAATAAATAAACTCTATTGTAAATAAGCCTGACAGTATCAGATAAAAGTAACGCCTACTCACAAACTTATTTTTTACGATCATATAGAATTACTATTCTAAGATTATAAATAGAGTGACAACGGTGGCAGAGTCGTGATACAGTAGTGGTTCTGGATTCGAATCTCCGCATAGCCCGTGGAATTTTACTTAATAATAATTCAAAAAGAAGTTTCATAAAGCTCACAATGCACTGTATGTAGTTTTATTTTACTTTACTTTGTAAATATTGGCTCGATCTACAGGAAGGGAGAAATACGAATTAGCTTAGAGTAATTCTGTTAATACGTGTAGTAATCAGCCCATAAAATAATTTTAAGTATTAAAAATAGTATCATTAAATATGAAGAAGTTTAAATGACATACTATTTGTTGTCGTTTACGAATGGTTTTTTTTAAAAATAATTAACCAAAAACTATAGAACGAAATTATAATTCGGAACGACAATCGGCATGTAGGTCAAAAGCAAAACATATTTTGATCCATACTATTCGCCTTGCTTGAAAGTGGAATATTAAGACGTCAATAATCGGCGGACGATTTGGTATACATTTGTTTAAAAGGAAGTCCAATTTTCGTAAATGTATACTATTAGCTGCACGTAGAGAAAGGTATCGTAGAAATCCTGTGTAATAGCGGCTATGCAAAGTATGCGTTCAGATGTTTATGATATTTTTCTAATATGCAATACTAATAATAATCTCATAGTCATAATAATCGTATCAATTATTTTGTATTTTCCACTTTGGAAGTTAACATATTGGGTTAGCGGTTTTTCTATAGATAAACATATTTTGAAAAGGATTGTTACTATTAATGAACAGCTAGTAATGTTAGAAAGCCGTAGATAGTTTCTATTAAAATACATTTAGAAAGTTTGTTTCAGTTAAAAAGAATAATAAAAAGTCATCAACCCCAATTTCACCCGTCTCTAAAGATTTACTCGCCAACTTGATATACAATTATTTGAATAACTAAATTAAAAAAAAAAGTATAATATATTCAATCCAATTGTTTATCTTTTATCTTTAGTGTAAATTTAAGTTACAGTAAACAATTTTTAAATGATAGATTCTTTTAAAAATACATGGCCTATTTACGATCGGATGAGGATGACCTCATAATTCTCCAAGTCAGATCCCCGCCTGCTACCTATCGACATCATGCCTCTTAATTATGTTTTTCAACTAATGTTTTATAATGGTTTTAATAATTTATGGTTAATAAGTTCATTACTTTAGTGACGTTTAGCCAAACGTTTGTGCCAAAGCCATTTGAAATATATTTCTTTTTTTCTTTCAAACCTTAAGTCTCAGATTAGACAAGCTCAAAGATAGCCCCTCGGATTTTGTCTATATATTTCAATGGTGTGTTTGCATTACTTTTTTAAAACATGAAGCATAACTGTTTTTGTAAACAAAAATAATGACTGAATCATATTGTGTACCAAGTAAATAAACATAGATTGTTGCTACTATCGAAAGTAAATGTTTCAAATGAGTTGTGCCAGTTCTAGTCGCTTTCTGAACGTCCAATAATATTAAGGGTGTAAAGAATGTAAAAGTCGTAAATTTCATTTTCACGGCAATATTGAAAAATACGATATTTAAATTAATAAATGACATAAAAAAGAATGATCCGTTTTAGAATTTAGAAGGGATGAGACACTAATATTTTGTCCAATTCCGTCTTTATGCTGACGACTCTGAAATAGTTCTCGTTAATAAAGATTTGAGAATATATAAACGTCATACTGCAAATCCATAGTGGGATCCTTCTCTAAAACAGCATAAAATTTTCGTGACAATCACAGACATGGCGTACTGAGGTCAGTTGAAAAAACAATGATCGATCTAAATTTTTTACGTGCTTCTCACCAGTGTACAACGTACAAGTCAAAATGAGCAAAGTATATTTTAGTTTTTTCACTTGCGTGTTTTCGTACTTTTGGATATCAAGTGCAAAAGAACCTCCACTATACAGCTATAAGGCGGTTCTGTTTTTAGGTCACTGCTTGAATACTGCTAGAACGGCAAATTATTTATTCGAATGAAAATCATTTACAAATCCAATGTTAAAATACTTTCTGACTATTCGATGATAATGATGAGATATCCTGAGTCCTGTGGTTCCTGCTTAGCGGTCGATACTGTTTCAGAATAATTCAAAATGGTAAATTAATCAAATTCTAGCTATAACCTATCTAGCTATAAATTTCTCGTTGTAGAAAGGTTTTTATCCAAATTTTATTTGTCATACTATCTTTGTATTCCCTAGATTACCAAAATTTTGGTTTGAATGTTGTTGGCATACAATTAATAATAAAATACAAAATATAAATTATTACAAAACAACCTATTAGAAAAATAATAACTATCGATCAATTTATAATAATATTTTTATAAATGTATGTACACTATTGTCGATGATAGCTGTGTATTTTGATTTGATTAGTCACGGATTTAGGCAGTAAGTTTACCTTTTTAAAAATATATTTCAATTGCAAAATGAAGTTATTATTATATATATTTTTAATTTAAAAAAACACCCCAAGCCCGACGAGCCCAGATCGCTGTTCCGCTACCTGAGGACTCTAGAGATTTTTAAATGTCTATGGTTTTTGTTTGGTGCCGGTATTGAGTTTATGTTAATCGATTACAATGAATGTAATTTATTAGCGTCAATAATGTGGGTTGGGCTCTGCCCCGAGGAATATCTAGTACTATGAGGGAGTAAATGTGACTTCTATGTTTGTACGGGAATGGTGATGTATATATACGTATGTTCTATAGTTGTAAACCTGAAGTACAAATGAGAGGCTAGCCTTTCGGGCTATCGACTTGGTTATCATGCAAAAGAAGAGTGTCAGTAACAGACCGAGCGGATCAATTGTCTGCAGGTTGAGAAATGCGCTCGCAAGACAAGGAAAAGGGGTACAAACACGTCGAGAGCCGGCGATAGTGTCAGCTGTTTGTCGGCCCATAAAGGTCCAATATTATAAAAGACCATCTGTTTAAACTTTGGGACCGCGAGTCATTGGGAAACGAATTGTAATATTGTTTTTTTACTTTTTGTTAATGAAATTTATTGAACAAACAACACTATATATAAAATGCTATATATGAAAATGAGGCATATTTTATTCTGTAGTCCGCAGTTTGAACCACAGTGCACAATCATTCATCACTCCATTCAATAAAATACCCACATAACCCTTCAATTTCTAGGTTCACTGTATTGAGCGAGCAAGAATGCCACCTAATATGATAATTTGCCTCAACTCAGCAGTAATTTGGGACTCTAGTTTAATGGATGATTTATTGTATATGATAAATGTCTCGGTTTGATTTTCTATCCTTTTTATTGAACTTGAATGTGTAATGTGAGAGGGCCGATGGCGGAATAGTGAGTACCCATAGACTTTCAATTAGATTAGTTCGATGTGTAAAATATAATGGAAGAATATCGAGTGTTCCACGAGCTTACATAAGCAAATCGAATATAATTAGGAAGTAATTACCTTTGTGGGAGTGAGTGTTTGATTGTGTCATCGGTTGACGCCAGCCAAAGTAGGTGGTTGCCCAAACTTTATAAGCTCAAACACGCAGAACGCGTTACTACGCGACGTTCGGCGTTACTGCGATACAGCTTTATTGCATCGCATTGCATCATCCCGGCCACATACTTGGCGTTATCCCTCAGCGCTACCTTTCGGAACGCGACGTTAACTGTTCGGGTAGTACAAAATTACAAAAGTAACGCGCGTTACCGGCATTATTGGTGGCTCTTTTTTCTCGAAAACATGGGTGACGATACAGAGAAACTCATTGAACAAGTGAGAAAGTACCGTTTTTTATATGATTATAGATAACGCTGCATGTGTGACATAGCCAATATCGCCGAACGCCGCGTTACGGGGCGTTCCAGCAGCTTCGCGTAGTAACGTGTTCTGTGTGTTTGAGCCTTAATAGTCTGACTGCAAAATTGTGCTCCTGCCGCATGATAACACTAGGTTTCGTCATAATATCTCAAAAATGAACAATCATTAGTTCCCACTTGACTTCAAAACTACTCCCAATTAAATTTCATGGCTTAGTTTCGGCCTGACAACATTTTAATCTACATAAAGCTAAAACCTGTCCTTGCCAATTTTTCTCTATCTAAACGTGGTATGAAAAGATTGAATTGCTTTAACAGATAAGAGATGTTTCAGATATACATTAATTTATTTTTTTCCATAGATTAAATTTTTAATCAACTCTCTTAACTCGTTAAAAAGTTGAAGCCCGAAATGAACAATTTTCCTTTTGTACAAAACAATAAACTTTATACATAACTAAATAAGAGTTGTGCTTAAACGAATACTAAGATAGGTATGACAAAATAGGTCATGGAGATCCAAAAATTTTCTTTTCGACTTCATTATGTTTCCACAGCCGGATAGGATATTTAGACTACGCTTAGTGTGTGCTTTCAAGTAGCAATTGAATCCGGGACATTTAATTAACGCCTATAACTGATATGTGTAAATAATGAAAATTAAATTCGCTAAATTAAGCTATGTAATTATACTTTCCATTATATTTAGAGGTTATATAGGCTAATATTACTGAATTAGCACATTAACACTCAGCTACTCAAAAGTGGAAAAGATCGAAAGTAACTTTCGCATAAGGGATTAGCGCTTCTAATAAGCAAAAGTATAAATTGTGCGGCAACGACCTTGCTTGAACATTTACACTGGCATTTAATAGCCCAAGCTAATTATTTGAAACCCTTAAATGACTTTTTTTTGCACTGTAATTATTTTACCGGCTTACAAATAAAGTGAGGGAATAGTTAACCAAATTGTGGGCACTTATTATTGTGACAATGCTGTCCTACCTTACAAAATAATATTCAACGAAGCATCTGTAAAAAGTCTCTGTTTATAACTTAGTACCTCTATCCACTATCGAGTACGGTGGGGTTCCTCACATCAGTAACCCTATTATGAGGGAATTTATTTTTTATACCAATACGAGTCACATAAAGAGTAACGTCTGTAATGTACAAGTACAATATCTTATGTATCAACAGGTATATGAATTAATGTATAAGTTATATATATATATATATATATATATATAAATTAAGAATCAAAATGTAACGGAATTTGGCATAGATTGTGAAAATATCAGTATGTTAAAATAATAGGGGTATTCACGACGTTTGTAAGATGTTAACTCGTGTTAACTGAATAGAGAAAGGTCAGTAAGATCGTGAATGCCCCTTTATTTGCTTACCATGTTAATCGTTAATTTTTCTGAAGTACTGCGCGTGGCGACTGTTAGAACCAAACATAAAGCTATAACATTCTTTGAACGCTTGTTGTTTCTTATGGTTTTGTCTTGTGTTCAATTGCAAGATACCAGAAGTTGGTAGAAAAGGAAAATTAATCAAGTCTTTTATTCAAAATGCTATCTATGCACTCGGATAATACTAACAAATGACACGCTTCAATTCTTGGCTACATACCTAACCTGTACCTTAACGTCTAACAATCTACTTCTTAGGATAGAGGATGTATTTTGTGAGAGGGCACTAACCATATATAGAGCTGTTGGGTAAGAAGTTAAGCTTTTGTTCATCCACAATAACAGGACATCCGTGATAGGGAGGTGGAAAGGTGAAACTCGAGAACCGGGCGCCGCCTTCCACGGACCGCTTTGCCCTGATGAAAGACCTGGCGGAGCACATCCGTTCAAACTTGATCATCACCAAGGTTTTGTGATAGATTCAAAAATTAGTTTTCCACAGGTGTAGTTGAGTTCTTTCGGTAATGATTATCGTTTTCTAAAGGCTTTATCAAAAGCGATTTTGGCAGACTTGGAGGGGGGTATTTACCACATATAGAGCTAAATAAGGGAGAGTGCTGGGTACGAAATTTTACAATACATACATACATATCCGTATCCCCAGGCTTCTCTGACTCGAGTATGCTTTGCATTGTTGTGCGTATGACCGGCGTGGTACCCTAGGGGAGGCGAAGTATCGGACCATCTAGGTTAGGCCTATGGCATTCCTCGAATGCGCACGGCAGGTGTACGTTAAGCTCGATAAGAGACTTTTACAGTAGGCGGTGCTCATCTAGGGTGTGTTAGCAATTCCAATTCAAACTAAACGGCTACCCGGAAGTTTCTAGGCTAACGCAGCCCCTATACTCATGGAGATGGAGTGGCCTTCTCTATCTAGGGAGTACGCGGGAGAACAGGCCGATGTATTTCGGCTTGTTAGCTCTTTGAGTGCAGCATACAACCCGATGCACAATGCGGGTCCGACCATTCGGATTGGACAGGCAGAGAGCGAGGTTGTCTTGGCCCCTAGGGGCTGGGGCGCGTCTACACCAATGCTGCGGCGGTGAAACCGTTCTGCCTTATGCAGAGGTGCGTCAGTTCAATCAAATCAAAGAGGCATTAAACATAACAGTTAATTAGGCTATCTAGGAAGTTGCCTTTGTCACAGAGTTACGAGGCAAAACATATTAGGATGGAGAGTTTGCGGGTTTAATGTGACCTAAAACGAGAGAGTCCTCCTTAAATGCCTGATACTTGAATATTTGAGTTTCAAGCTAAACGACGTTAAAAACAGAGAAAACTATTGTGTATGACGGCGTTCTATTTTTCCCATCAGAATAGAGAGAACAGAAAACAGAAACATTATACATACCGGAATTCTTTCGGAAATGAATAGATTTGAAATGCTGTTCACATAGGTCGTCTTCAGGATTCTCAGGTGGCTCAGTGGCAACCTGTTCCGTTTCCCGGTGACAATCGTAATCAGAGACGTCCTCTATGGTCAAGAAACGAAATTTTGCCAAGAGGTCGGTTGGAGAGAAAAGACAAACGTTTCTTAAGCAGAAGGGACCCGGCGAACGATGGAACCCATCCTTGACCAATATGTCGGAAAAATAATCAGCTCCTATTATAAACATGAAATAATTAAATTAAAATGATAAGCAAAAAGGAGGATGTGATAAATGCGAAAATTCAACCGAAGAGGAAGAAAGAACGTGAGAGGGCTTACCCTTCTGACTCCGGATTGTCCAGCGCGGGACTGGATGAAGGAATTCAGGACCGAATGCAAAACCTGCTTCTGTTGAAGCTGCGTGCATTGGCGCAGGGGCTAGGAAAATGGACAATGGAGAAAATCGCGAGAGAAAGAAAAGATTTAATTTCGACCAGAGCGGTAATGGCGAACTACCTTGGCCGACTGCCCTCTCTGCCCGAAAAAACCTCCGTCTCACAGATATGCCCGGACGTAACATTTCACCGAGGTCGGCCGAAGTACCAATTTCCTGCCGCCCAGCAAAAGCTATAAATAAGAAAAAAAGATAATGACATTCAAATAAGGAAATGTAACAAATGAACTGAGCAGTAAAGCTGCAATGCTAATAAATATACAATAACTTAAAATCAAATCAACATAACACTGCAAATTGAAATAATTATTTCGATAAATTAAAATACTTCAAATGGGATTTCGGACAGAAGTTGTTGACAAAGAGCTAACATTGTATGCAGTGATTATTTGGAGATCATGAGGTGCGGTCTGGTGTGACTTTTTTAAAAAAACATTTTCTTTATCACGCCAACTTTCGATCTTTATTGAGATCATCTTCAGGGCATTTATAAACATTGTTTAAACTTTACAAATACAAGTAGTAAAAAAATAAATGTATACATTCTATAAAATTTGTTAAACCGTGAAACAGTGCCAACGTTTTTCCCCTTTGTCGGCTCCTTCCTCCTCAAAGAAGGGCTCTTAAGGGCTTATCTCTAATTACCCTGAGTAATTTTCCATATTCTAGTTCATTATGTGAATGTATAAAATTGTATGCATCTCCCTCTTGTAGCCACACTTGTAAGACCAAATTGAACAAACTCCAGGTTTTCATAACAAATTCTTGCACTTTGCCATTATTTCCAATAGAAGTTTAATAATTACGTGTTGCGTGAGATTGTGAGATGGTGAGACTTTGTCGTACTATTGGTATTTGGTGCTTAAATCAAAACAGTAATACCAACGGAAACCGATTATAGCTTTTTAGACGTTTGATGTGTAATTATATTTGTTAACTACATACAATATCGATTGTATTTATTTAATTATTGAGATATTTATTTGCAATATATATAAGTTAAGTTAAGCTTATCTACAGGGGCTGCACTTATTTTTGCAGCCTTGCTGTTTATTCGCGTAGGCGTCGTAGCCGGCGACAGGCCGTTCTTTCCCACGGGAAGCAGACTACCCCCGACTCCGACGCCGTACATTTCTCCTCAGTTTATTAAATTAATTTCTTGTATTTGGAGTAAAAAGTGTTTTTTAAAAAGCGGTGTCGATCTTTGTTAGAGATAACTTATATATATATATATATATATATATATATATATAATATGTATAACTTAAACCGTCCATCTGAACGTAGCTCCACATAACCTAACAAAGCCATACACCTAACTCTATCTAACGTAACGTAACCATAATCCAAGTTGGAGTTCTAACGATATGATATCCTAAAACAAATCCAACCTTGACATAACCCTAACCAGAATCATATCTGTCCCTCCCTAACCATAATCATAAGACATACTCATATCATTGCTATTATTAATGTTATATTGTAACCATAACTATAAATAATTGTAAACATAATTGTAACCGTAAACCTAACACTAACATAAACCTAACCAAGACCTAAATCAAACGTAACACTCCAGTAATCATTACCCTAACCTAATCCAACTTAATTTAACAATAATCGTAAGCCTAACCATCGAATCATAACCTAACCCAACAAATGTGCTCTCCCCTGTGAATTGGAATCGATGAAGCGAATATGCTCTCAAAAAATATGCACTCATCCGGAAAATATATCCGTGGTTAAAATTGATTGATTGCGCAAATCGTGTGGAGTGTTTCAACTGTTCCATGACAAAGTAACCAACATTAACAATCAAACAACAACATTAATGATAATTTTATAAACTAGGTGATTTAGAATAAAATCACAAAAATGTGAATGTCTCAAGAAAGATTCAAGATAGAAACCTAGTTCTGTTGACACTGAACTGCGATTTATTTAATGAATCCACCACAGCGGTATTGACATTTAACCTTTTCTAATATAAAATTTGTACCATAAGCTAACAATGAAGACTAAAGGACGATAAAATCAATACACAAAAAAGAAAGTGCACCCTCGAAAGATTAAACCAGACTTGAAACAAAATCAAAAAGAAGAAAAGAAGAATTCATAGACCTTTGCTGACTTTACTTTCTAGGGACGCTTAGATTTAATGAATAAATAAACATATCAATTCCTAAAGGCATTTGCGGTACTGCCTTTGTTTTGTAAAGCTCGCGTTAAATATGAATGAAATAGGGAGGAGTTTCCACTTGTGTACGTCGAAATTTTAGTGGATATAAACTAGAAATTTGAAAAACTAATTCAAATAAACAACCTAAATTATGCACTTGGCTGAGATAATACGTTCAGAATAATTAATTACTTCATATAGTTATAGTTTTTGAAACATACTGAGTTGAGCCACATTTACTCCAATGATTTTCTAGCTATCAGTTAAAAGAATATAATTTATATCCAAATCTGATTTTCAGCAATGGAGGTTTGTATTTCTTGATAAAATCTAGTTCAATCGTGCGAGTATAAATTAACATCTACTAATTGTCATGTTATTACATTAGTTTTAATTCTTGAAATGATTAATATCTTGTGATATTGTCCTCCTCATTATATCAGACTATAACACAATTTCACATGGAAGAGAAAAAATTGCTCAAGTAGTTACTCGTGGACAACTGTAAGTACTAAGCGCCAATCAAACATTTTGCAATACTGTAAACAGCAGAACCTTTTCAGAAATTAAACAAGAAATAATGGCCACGATGAAATCGCTTACCACGTATCCGACTGACAATTTTAATTGAAATTTCAACACTCATCTTTTCCTTATGTTACACTTACTTTCAGTGAGGTGGCGCCCCGATGTGTTTTCCACCTGAAAAGGAAAAAGAAGTTAAATTTAAAAGTACAATAATCTAACGAATGCAGAAAAGAGAATTATAAATCAACCAAACAGAAAAATATGCGGAAGAAAGAATCGTTGGCATTATCATTCTGAAGTCAACCTTAAAAATAGCGCCTGGAAACGGCCTGATTACTGGACTGATTGATCGGTCGTGATGTCATCATGATGATTAGATCATTAAACCGACGTATGAGCTCGGATCATACAAGCTATACCAATGTTTTCTAAACTTAAAAAAAAGACTAATGCCGTTTATTGACTAGATTCCTTTAAATAAAAAATAAGTAGCTGTTTTTCTACACGTGGCCCAATTATTCAATAAATTCTGCCATGAAGTTATCATAGATAAGATAAGATATTCAATTCCAACCAACTACTGAAACCGTACAGAATCGTACCTCCTGATCTGTCTTTCTAATTAAGCAAGAAGACGTACGTTCAGAAACCAATCTGGTCCATGATAGTGTTACAAGGCGGATTGTTAGCATCTACACTGTACACCCAAAAAAACCATGAAAGTACCAGTTGGTATGGCAATAGATACGCGCTTCTGATGGAAAACACGGAAAAAAATGCGTCAAGATTTTTGATGTTCACAGGTATACTGGTCGATGGGTTGACCATTGTAAGTAAGCTATTACTTCCTCAAATCTGTGTGGACTCATGGCATCTTGCTGATGGCCTCAACATGAAAATAGGAGTGGAAATCTATAAACCATATAGTTGTTTTTTTTAATTTATTTATTGGTATCTGTACAAAATGTACATTTAGCATGAGCAGACAAAGGGTGCACGCAGTGCTGGAACTTTCTTTTATTTGATTGGGTGTGTTAAATTTAATTGGGTTGGTAAATTTAATAGGGTAGGGTTAAATTTAATGTGGTGGGTTAAATTTAATAGGGTAGGGTTAAATTTAATTTGGTGGGTTAAATTTAATAGGGTAGGGTTAAATTTAATTTGGTGGGTTAAATTTAATAGGGTAGGGTTAAATTTAATTTGGTGGGTTAAGATAGAAGATCAGGAAACCATCGTCGTATTAGACAGGTGTGCAAGATTATAAAATTTGGGATGATCGGTTAAGAGTTTTGGTTAGCGATTTAGGGTAGAGGGATAGTTTGAGTGAGGAGTCGTTTAAAGATTTTGGGTAAAATAAGAAGGGCGCTTACTGGTCTATAACAGGATGGGTAAAGGAGGATTTATGTGGTTTTGATATTGGCGTTATTAATGATAGTTTCCAGTAAATGGGGAAATAAGTTGAGTAAAATGTTGCATCGTAAATAAATGTAATGTACATTATTGCTTTTTTGGGTAAATTTTAGGGCGATCGTGGCTCAAGGTTTCCTTTCCGAAAGGCGGAAAATCTGAGACAAGCCGCGCGTAACATCAACACATTTTGGCTGGAGGAAACATTAGCGAATGCATGGTGAAACGATGCTTTCAGAGATTTCAAATTGGATTTCAATCTCGAAGGTCGCGGTAGACATTCTGTCGTGGATGACGACCAACTCAAAAGTTGATTGCGGAAGAGCATAATGTTGACCTTTGTTTGCCATTTGCAGGAAACTGATAAAGAAAAGAAGCTAGGCAAGTGTACTGCACGAACTAATCTATGCTCAAAGAAATCGATCCTTTGAAATTTGCACCCCTCTTCTGTTATGCCACCAAAATGATCCATTTCTCAATCGAGTTATCACCTGCTGATGAGAAATGGATTCTGTACGATAACGTGAAGAGTCCAGGTCGGTGGTTGGACAAGAATAAAGAGCCAAAACGCAGAGAAATATTGCCAACAAATAGACAATATGTTCGGGATGCTGTAACGTAATCTTGCATTGGAAAATCGTAGGGGCCGATTCTTCTTTATGATAACGCCAGGCCACATGTCGGACTGCCAACCCCCATTGAAGAAAATTAAGGAATTAGGATATGAAATCTTACCGAACCATCCATATTCACCTTCATCTACAGGGTTCCACCTTTTTAGGCATTATGATAGCTTGTGTGAAAATTTTTTCAGAGAACGCGGTGCAAGGCCTTCGAACACTGTACTGTGAGCCGAAATGAAGATTTTTATGTCAGCGCAATAAAAGTGCTTATTTCACATTGGTAAAGAGGATAGGTGGCAATAGAAAATATTTCGATATTTTATAAAAATTTAAAATAGTTTTGACTGCTTTTTCAAAACCTACATTTTCTTTGCAGCAGCCCAATAATTGGAGAAGGTAGGGTTTAGTAACCTTCCTTCAGCTAGCCAAAAGGAGATTTCTTATGGCGATAAGGATTCTAGGTGTCTCTGGAATTGTTGAAATTGCAAACCGTAAGTAAGATGGTTAAATGTTATCGCACCCTCGCTCGTTTGGAGGTTAGAGTGTACGAATATGTTCAGGAAGAAAGTGGAGGAGGAATAAGGAAATTCGGCGAACACTGGGAGGAGAAAACAATAGTTGCACGGCGAGTTGGATTTTGCTTGTGAGGAAACTCACAACTTGTTCTATTTGGTTACTAGTTTTAAGGAAATTGTTAGGTTTAAGGTATGGTTAAGCATATTTTGAAATAGTTTACTTGGTTGTTCTTTAAAACTAGTCTAGAAAGTTTATGAACGGGAGTTGTGTTGAGAGTGAGGAGCACAGGAGGGTGTTCTAAGTATAGATCGTCGTTGAAAGATTGGCTAGAGGGAAAGAAGAACGTGCACTAGGTGTCACTAAAAAACCTAGCAAATCGGGACTGCGGTTTTAATCAGTGGGCCAATAAGTTGATTAGGAAATTAGAGAGTGTAATTGAGAAGGGCGAGAAAGTTGTTTAGGAGTCGGCGACGCGAATATTTAGTTTTGCTGGCCCATACAGAAAATTTGGCGTTAAAGTCGCCCCCGGCGGAGAAATCGGAGAAAAATAAATCTGGATGTCAGAAAATCGAATCAAAATGAAGATAGTACGTAGGGACTGAGTGAGTACAGTACAAGGCTAATAAAATGATGGGACCTGGGGAAGGGAAATAGAAATTGAGGCTTGTTGAAAGGTTCAGAGAGATAATCTTTTTTAAGTCGTGAATTCGTTCATGGGAAAGTATTGTGTTTCTGTTAGTAGAAGGTAATTCCGATAAGGGTTGTAAGAAAGAATAATAATTGGGTAATTAAAGGTTTAAAGTCGTTTAAAAAGGAAGTGTGAAGGGTCATGATATTGTTAGTGGAAGTTGTGTCTGGAGAGGGGGGGTTAAGAATGGTTGGTATGACACCTGCCACTTTTGCGTAGCTGAACAGTTATCCATTGTGGTTCGTTGCTAGTTGGTGGTTTACCTATGGAGGGCTACCTATGATGTCAGGTGGTATTGGATCTTGGTTCTTAAATTCGTTTGCAATGCGTTGTGATTTTCAAGGATGCTGCTGTCAGTGCCTTGATTGGCGGAGAAGTAATAGCTGAGGGATCTGTTTTGGTCTGCCTACGCATCTGCACATTATGCAATTCTTTATGACAGAAACATCCTCGGTAGTTGGCGAGCTATGCACTGCCTCATAAAAAGGATGTGGCGGGTAAGGCGGTCGGAATTTGACGCAGTCGGAATAAGGGATATTCCAGCATAATTGTGGCATTTAGGCGGGTGGTAGACATATGCCCGGGTATGATGTCCTTATTTTTGGCATTTCGTACACTGGGGATATTTTTTTTCTGTACTCTTCTATAGTAATTTTCCTATTTTAAAGTTTTAAATGTTAATAACCGGATTAGCTCACCATTAAAGGCATAGATGTCGAACTCCTTACCAGACAATTCAAACGCGTCTACCCCGAATGATTTATGGATGGTACAGTAATTAGAGAAAAATAAAAATATAAGAACTCAAAAATAGCTGCCTATCTTAACTATCTACGTGGTAATATTAATTAAAATATGCCACCTTACGAGCATTGGCAACAAATAAGACAAACAACTGAATAATAGATTAAATGTTAAAGGAATGCTTGTTTAAACGTCTTTATTACTTTGATTGCTAAAGTAAAAAAATTGTAATAAGGAATATTCACTGCGTGTTCTCGCAATATCTGGATTTGTATATACCCTCGTCGCTATCAGCGATCGTGCGAAATCAGAAAGGCTCTTCGTGCAAACTGAACTTTATAAAGTTTACCGACAAAACACAGCCATGTGCACGCCTTCTGACCACCTGCCGGCCTGCTTATCTAACAAATTTTGTTGATCTTTCCGAGTCATATCGCACAAAATTATAAAGTATACTGTTAGCATTGTGATCAGTAAATAAAGCCCTTGTGGCTCGTAAAATTTAAACTGTTCTGCAACTCCTTTCAACTTCACTATTAATATAACATCATTTCCACGACCCCCACGACCCTACGAGAAATTCAAATATATCGATGCCCGCTCAGCATCACATTTTTATATTTAAAATATACAATTTCTTCTTGGCGTAAGAGGAAGGTGTGATGGTCCCATTACTCAATAGCAAACTATTAAGAAGCTGAGATAATTTTTTTAATAAAAACTTTTTTATAAATAAAAACGTTCTTGCGATGAAGTAGTCGAGAGGGCAAGATCAGTAGGTTAGGATGGGTTGAAAGATTGCAGTGAAACTAGAAGGCGAACAGATCGATTTATTGACCAAAAGAATTTTAAAGTCGGTGAAATGAAATTATTAAACAACCGGTAAAATGCAATTTTCAAAACAAAAAATGGCGAAACCAGGGTCTATTCAAAAGAAGTGGTGCGTACGTGTCCGACATTTTGGAGTGTACAATCACGAAAAAAGTTTGGTCCAAACCCGTGGCACAGCTACCTGGTCGTCCTCTTGTTAGTCGCGCCAAGTCATTTCAAAATCTCTCAGGTGGTGAAAAAAAAAAATTTTCACGTCTAGAAAGTTCGGTCGAAAAACTGACTATCGGTGCCTTTCTAAACCGAATTCGCCACGGGAAAGCTGCGTGGACAATGTTTTTCCCTTCTGCGTGACGCCTTGGTTAAGATAATTTCCTCTAGACCTTTCCACTTATAAAGATACTACAATATTCCCTGGGCTGAGGAGGAGCGGCTTGTGAATAGACTCCTCTTAACCTTTGCCCGAAGGCAAGTGTGATGTGACGCAACTGGCCCCATAAATGGAAAGCCGTACGGCCCCGAGTCTTAAAGCATCACTTTATTCTCCATACACCAAACAGCAGGCTCTGGCGTTTCGAAGGGAGAAAAAAATTCAACGAGTCAAATTTCGTAAACCGTTCTTAAAACGGGATATTGCATACATAAAATAATCGATGAAAAGCATCAGGCTAGGAAGTACAAAAGTATGTAAAATATGTTCCGTGAAACAGTAAGCCAACTGCTGTTAGAAATTTCCATGTTGTTACATCGAATTCATCACTAACCGCCGTCCCGCAAAAGTAGTTTAATACCGGACGATTTGAACAAACAAATACGATATTTTCACTTTGCATTCCTTTGATCGCCCTTGTGTGAAAGGATCAAGAGATGATTTCGTACTTTCATGTTCGCTCATGAAGAATGTTTCGTTTATATCTACAAAGGGAAGGTAAAATGGTAACGTTTCAGTATTAGAGCAAATTAAAAATAAACTCTCAATTATCATCAACAGGATTTATTTTCTCGTCCTACAACGAAAGATTACAAGATAAAGGTTTAATTGTGAATAAAGTTATAAAACTGCATATTCAGATTAAGGGATTTAAAAGTAATTAGAGGGTTCTCTAAGATATTAATTACTGTTGTTTCAACTGTTAAACAAATTCACGCTACTAATCTGGCTATTTAACACTTTTGGGTGGTTTTTCATCAATTTAATTAAGGACTAATTGATAAACTAACCAAATGATCGTGCTGCTTTTGAGTAAATTATATATATATATATATATACACACACACATATTTTTTAATTATTTTTAACAAATCGGAAAATCGAAGGCACAAAATGAAAAACGAAGAACAAATAAACATAAAATTAAACATAAGCCGAGATCAAATAACAATAGATGACCCATGTTCCAAAAAACCCACTATTAGTTGGTTGGACGTAAAGCTCCCATGCGTGGCAGGAATTACTTGACTATATATACGAATATAGTGATACGTGTCATTGAACGTAATGAATTTAACATAGATGTAGAGAATTAACCCCAAATTTCCCGACAAATATCGTGTAGATATTGGGGTAGACGTTTGTCACTTTTTTTACATGCTACATGTATTTGTAAAATTTAAACAATGTTTATAAATCCCAGGCCCTGAAGATGATGATAAAGATCGAAACGTTGGCACGACAAAGAAAATGTTTTTCCCAAACCTACGTCATACCAGACCACGTCTCTCGATCATCAAATGGCTATTTAATAGTATGAACGAGCGGGTTTATTCCTGATTACCCCAAGAAATATCAAATATTCTGGTGTAGTGTAAATGCAGTCGTTACGAACAGAACGTAATTTATTTGAGCGAGTGATGGGGGCATATCCCCAGTTACCCTGAGGAATACTGAGTACACTGAAATAGTATGAATACTAACCAGGATACCATGTTTTATCTTGTCTTTATTTTTACGAGTATTTGTGCTATTTTAGCTTTAACTGACGAGAGCCTGCGGAACAGAAAGGCTAGTAACTGCATAAAAAGAGAAAAATAAACTAAGGACAACAAGACTGTCAAGAAAGAAAAAGGAAGAAAGAGAGGACTGGCGAAACGAGTATTCTGTTCCTTAAAAAAGTATGGATAACTAACATCTTTCATCACTTGATTGCCATTAGGAAAGATATTCTGTAAGGTTGAACAAATAAACGACCCAACAAATGAACCAAAGACCTTGATCTGGAGCGCAGTCTGACTTCAAATATACGAAAGGAAATATTTTTCATAATTGTTTGTTTAGTTTACAGATCATCTTTCTGTCTAATTTGCAGTAACATGACGTTTTCTTTGGCTAAGTAAAGTATAATGCCACAGGCCATCGGCAAAAGCTATTTGCTTCAATTCTAATATTAAATATCATTCATATGTTTTCATTCACAAATATATTCACAAATAATATTAAGTGCGGAAAAGATAAAACCTAAAGAAAAATCACCTTTATTTCACGTGTGCACTTTTTGACTGTCGTTCTACAATATCGTTAAGTATAGTACAATATTAATTTGGTGGTATAATAAGAGTCATAAAAACATAAACAACTTTTGTTTTAGAAATTACACAGTTATGGGTAAAACATATACAAGAAAAACGACACCCAACCACAATAATTAAACTAATAAATTAAGTATAAATTATTGGTCTTCTTATTTTTTCATGGAAGAGTCGGCCAGGGAAGAAGAACATTTTTGAATTGTTTACAAACAACACATAAATTTTTGCTCTCTTTCAATCATCGTGGGGGGATATAAATACGAAATATAGACAGAACAAAATTTAAAAATGTGTAATTTGCAATGTTTAAATTACAAGTGAACTCCCAGATAAGTTGGGAAATATAATGTTTGCCCACCACAAAAGTTTTCTTTTTCCCTCGACGACCCCTTGATAAAAAATAACAATGATGATAAATGCAAATAATATTCTTTGGGCAAAACTAAAATATTAAAACTAGGTTTTGCCATCCCCGGACTACTGTGCTACCTATCGTGACTTTGGTCACATATCCACATGTATCAATTATGAAAATGGATACACCTGTCAGTCGGTTGGTTCTTCATAGAGAAGAGCACGGAGGAAAACCGGTTCGTAGAGCAAGTGAATTGAGGGAGCATTCCGATAGAAACAACAGGTTCGTTGTCCCTTTCTTGCCAACTATTACATTCAAAGGCTACGTTGGTCTTAAATAACCGCAACCTCCGACAATATGGCCTATCCCAATATAATTTAAAATCTCTTCTTAAACTGGGATTAGACCCAGCTACCACCGAGAGAACTCTATGACGGAAGTTGAATTAAGCCGTTCATTAGCGATCCCAAAACCTCTTCTCCCACCTCATCCAACATTCTTCAAACACTGAACTATGTTTTTTAATGTATTCTCTAGAGATGAAAGAAAACTTCCCATTCATAATAAATCATTATTTGTTGCAGATTTTTAACAGCTTCCTCGCGTTTCTATATTTATTTTTTATGTGCGATATGAATTACCACGTCATCATAATTCGTTAAAATTTTGTAAAGAATGGAGAGAAGCCGGGCATTCTTCTGGGCGAACGGAATGAAAACGGAAAGAAAACCTGATTGTGACTCAACCAGACAGGCCCGAGCCTTAACACCGTCCAAAGTAAACTGTCTGGTCAATTACAGATAAATGACACAATAGCCATTTGTTCATATTTTTTTACACATTCATCTAAAACATATCCAAGATCATGCGGTTCTGTTTGCATTGTTTTGAGCAGTCCAATTAATTAAGGCATTGATGCTAATTAAAATGATGAAAAAGTTTTGCCCATAGGTTTATCATGGCTTTTGGTAAAATTAATCATCTTGATTAATGGCATTCTTTTCAGTTTACTACTTTGAAAAGATTGTTCTAATTCGATGAACTAATTTTTTTCGCATATGAAAAGGGTTGCATTTTATTTTCGGTCATAATACTTTCTTCTAAATTAATTCTGTTTCTGTAAAGATTTGTAGACAGTTTACCAAAATTTATGTCTAGCAACATTTTTAGGTTGATTTATATATTTTGACGTAGATTTATTATTATTTTTGGCCGCCGTACACGCAATCCAATGGGCTTTCTAAGTTAATTAAACGCAACTTCGGTAAACTTTCGGAAACCCTGGTTGTGGGTTCGGAAGGCAAAATTGTCAACATATGTCCTCCAACATACATCGTCCATGAAATTACTTTTGCAATGTTTTTAACTTTTTTTACTGAATTCCCGTACTCATTGCACGATCATTACCGAGGATGCCTGTTCTCGTTGAACTTCAGTCGCTAGTTTTTGTAGTATTTTGTCAATATGGCCAACAACAACTGACATAAATTTGTATAATTATCCGAGGGTAGAAATATACTTAAAAAATCACTGGAAATGACATGAAAAACCAATGGATATGCACATGGGGTTTATCAGGGATTATTCACCTGCAGGTCGCGACAGGAAATTACTTTTCATTTCAAAATTATTAATTATTATTACATAAATTTTTATAGATATCAAACA
The DNA here is from genome assembly GCA_039619505.1 of Cimex hemipterus. Classification (NCBI taxonomy): domain Eukaryota; kingdom Metazoa; phylum Arthropoda; class Insecta; order Hemiptera; family Cimicidae; genus Cimex; species Cimex hemipterus. The sequence continues at coordinate 9,816,284 of CM077101.1, read as the reverse complement.
CACTGTCATACATTATTTATTGATTCATATAACAAGCGATCAGATTTCCATAAAAGTAAAGGTTATAATTGAAAATATAAAGGTGAGCAATAGGTTGAAAATTTTGCTCATTTCTCACATTGAACGACAAATTCCATTAATTAAAAAAGGCACATTCGTTTAATTAATTCACAAAATTAAACTCACCATGGATGATACAAGCGGAAGGAGGTACATCCTACGAATTAATGTGACAAACTCAACTAATTCAATTTTATCATTAACTAAAAAATAATTACACAAAAAGGACTGGAGTAAAGACCTTTTAATGGTGATTCTTCAATTTGTTTCAAAAACCGTGGAGTGCAAATAATCGGAGTCGAGGAAAAAATTCGAAAACTGACCATCTTTATTGAAACACTGAAAGAACATGGCAGATTTCGACAAGAAGATCAAGAGACCGCTGATATGTTGCTGCCAGGAATCCACAAGTATAGTTTTTCCTGCTTGGTGAGGAAAGATCGCAAACAATTTCTTACAAAAAAGAAGAACATGCTGTAGAACCTAACTGCTTAAAGCTGACTAGGAAAAACAAATATGGAGGGCCAAAATAGATCTATTTAGGTCGAGGTGTGCACTTTATTATCCCTATCCCATGTTACAAAAGTTATAACATAAATGAATACGTGTCAGTTAGAATGAGTCTTAGATATAAATTAATTCAACTTGTAAACGAAATATCTACAGGTGTAGTACGATTTTAACAGAAAGGTTCTCTAGTCTTTGGCTCTTTCTTCTAAATTTCCTCGGCCAGGTTTGACAATGAATTGATTATAGCTAGCTGTTCAATTATTTAAGTGCTGTCTAAATCTTTCGTTGTTGACAACTTTGTTCTATCATATAGCAGAGACAGTCTCTCTCTTTGCCAAGCTTGCGGTTTTCAGTTCGAATACGCACAGTCCATCTAGTTTTAATGCAGATTAATATAAAACCGTAAAGTGGTTTGAAACCTTGTGACATCCAACCGAAAGTTAGACGTTTACCCTGTTGGAGTTAACAACACCCAGATAAATTAAACAAGTTTGTCCGAAGTATTTCAGTTTATCTCTGTTCCAATATTCATTCCAATACACACTAAGAAAGGTTTTTTACTTCTTGCACCGTTGTTTAGTACTGATTACTTATGTTTCGGCAAATAAAATAAAAGTAACCAAGGTCTCATTTAATAGGAATATTTGTGCGAAAGGTGGAGAATAACGTCCGGTGATTTTGCGGGCCCTTGACACAAAAATCGGACGTTTAACTGCAATCGTCTGCTACCCATTTTTCTCTCTTGTGGTTAACTGGGACACATTTACCCGACCCAACGCAATGCGACGCAACCATGAACAATTTTCCATATTGTATTACCTCGTGCACATGAACAAAATTTCATCAGCTTTAATTAAAAAAGTATTTAATTATGATTTTGACATAAAATTTATCAAAACACCGGAATATCATGTTATTAGTGATGGAATGAATTTAACTAACACTATATTACCTGGTTTTGCCCATAATAACGCATGGAGAGCAAAACTAGATTTAAAAAAGTGTTAGTTAAACTCATTCGATACCTGACTTTCCGGTATTTTGGTGAATTTTCTTTCAAACCACCAGAAATATTTATAAATGTCATCCAAAAATACAACTACAATGAATTTAATGTTTTTCTCATATTCTTTTTCTGAGCGTCCCATTTTGCAAATATTCTGTGATATGTACTATATTGTCTGTCGTATGGCATATACTTGCGTCGACGTCTGGTTGATGTTCGCTCAGGTGGCGTTGTGTCTGGTCGTGTTGCGTTGCGTCGGGTATGTGTGTTCCCCGCTTTATTCATTATAGTTTTATACGCCTTTTTTCGGCCGTATGTTACAGCGCTAATTTCTTTCTAAAAATGCTTTCGTTGCCGCTTAAAATTTGTATTCGCAGACTTAGGCGTGGTGATACAATTACAAAATAATTACGTTTTCATAATCTTCTGACAAGATTTATTATTATAATTATTAGTATTCTTATTTCAAGAGGGCAGAATAATCTACAGTACATTAATGTAATATATAATGACTGTTGATTACAAGTATACTGACAAGACAGACTTACCCATTTTGTGTTATGTCAACTTCAACAACATATTTAACATTAATAATACAATTTATTTGATGAGTACTTATTAAGATGTTAACCGTTATTATTCAACAGGGCCAGTTTGGCATTAAAAAACACGCATTTCAGGGTTGATTTTTGGTGGGCCTTTTAGATGAGACGCGTATGTGTCAACAAATATTTATGGTATATGACAACCACTTTCTTGAGCATTTTATCTTTTCTATTTGTGGAGAACTTGTCTGATAATCATTCAGAACTTCATGATGAAGCGACTGCTGCTAGGGTCATTGGATTATTTTTCATTTAAATTTTTAAGAAATGATATAAAATATGCTATATTCTTTATTAGTTAGCCAAAATACTGTTTAAACAATGGCTCCTGAAACTTGAACTCATATCACTCAATGTATTACAACCAGGATTCGAATTAAACTTATATGGATACCGGACCCTAAGACCATCTTGATAATGAGAAAGCAGATGACCTTTCCAAAAAGGTTCTGAAATCCGGTTTATTGGTCCCCGACCTGCAATATCCCTTGCTTGAGTGGGGAAATAATTGAAGCCTGCGATAAAGGCCAATTCCTCAGATATTGGAATTTACTACCTACTAGAGGATGGTCGAAATATGATCGCCTCTGAAGAAACGCGTTGTTTATGGCCTATTCTCGTTGTAAATAGGATAGAATTTATTTCGAGAAAATGGACACCCATGATAACGACAATATTTATAATTGTGCCGTTTCTCCCAGCTGGTCACCGGTCTTAGTGTAATAATTTTTTAGTAATAAATATATATACTAACATACTAACTACCCTCCATGTCAAATTACCACGTTATATACAATGGAAAACTACCCACAGATAAATTTCGATTAGAAGACACAAATTCATTTATTCGTTTTTTAAATTGTTCATTCACTCCCGACGCCCTTGTCACTATTCAGGAGATACCTAAACCAGGTCTTTTTAGTCTCCGTCTCTTGGAACGTGGTGGAATAATCCTTATTCTTACTTTTGATAAGTGGTAGATAAGAAGGTTTTTCTGAATTTACGGTAACGGGGATTACTCACCCCTGTGAAAAAAGGGAGCATTTTTGGCAAGCGTGTGAAAATATAACAGATGCAATGCGTACCTAACCAACCGAACCTACCGACTCTTTCCTCTTACATATTTATGTACAAAAAGTGGCTTTTCAGTGTGTCAAACGACTCTTGAGATACAACGAAATAAAGCCAGATCTTAGGAGGCGCCACCATAAATTTTTGGAGAGAATGAAAATAAATGAGATAGCTATGACGTTACCTTACAAAATGAAAGAAAAATTCAACTTTGACAGACGCTTCGAAGTCGAATCATAAAGTTACTCGGAATGAAGGTACACCGCCAAGTATCAAGTAGGGGTCTAAATATGGTATACACAAGGATCAGAGTTGTAACACGGAATAGGTGTAACGGTAAAAAGGCTGAACTCTTCTCTAGCTCCTTGGGCTTATCCCAACAATTTCCAAGCTGAAGTTCGTGTAATATAACTTTGTGCACAGAAGATAATTTCGGGAATGCGAAAGATTTTCATACTCTAAGACAATCAGGCAGCTATAAAAGCACTAGATGCATATGCTTTCAACTCAAGATTTGTCTGGCGGACCTAAAATTCCTAATGACTATGAGTAAACAAAGCAAGATTCTGTCAAAGTGGGTTCCCGGACATGATTTGAAAAATTGAAAAATAAACAAGTTCTCCCACTAGCCAAAAAAGAGAACCAGAATCACAACTAGCCGTACCGGAGTGGTGGTTAATTTGGAACTGGAAAAATGCCTTGAGACTTAAAAGCTCAAATACTGGACAAAAGCACTAGGTATGAGGAAAGCTAAGAGATTTATAAATCTCACAAAAGGAGCCGAAGGAACTCCTCTTTCTCAGCAGGCACGATTGGAGCAAAATTATAGACCTCTATACTGGCCGCAGTTTTCCTAACTATCATCCAAAGAAGATGGCCAAATCAGACACATGCCGATCTGTCAGCAGGAACCAGAGACATCGGCACTTCGTCTCTGCGAATGTGAAGCATTAGCCCGGTTACGGTACATTCACTTCGGTAGGACATTTCTTACACCAAATGAGATGCGCAAAGAAACGGCGAGGAAAGTTGTTAGATTTATGGGAAAAAGCGTACTTCGGAATGAATGCTTATTATATGTTACAATTCCCAACAAATATATCAAATTCGCAGTGGAGGGACAGTTTTTAAATCCTTATTCAGACCCCCTCAACCTCAATACAAAAGGAAACACTTATATTTTTGAGGAGTCTTTTGTTCAATGTCCAAGATTTTTCAAGGGTTTTGTATGAGAGTTTTGTCAACAAGGGTGTTTGAAGTTTGGTTGATCCCACACTTCTGGTTCGTAAGTCCATATTGTTCCACTATAGAGTTATAAATTAGTTTTTTGTTGGACAGGGATATCTAGCCAATATTACCTTGTAGATTCTCATCCTTGGGTTTCGTTGTCTCTTTTTGAAGAAGAACGTTAAATTAATATAATAGTGGGTTAAGTTTCCTACGAAGGGTAACGGTTAACTGGGTGGGATTTCCGCAGTTAATTTCAACCTTTTTCTCTTGTGGTATGAAATGAGCTAAAGCTTTTTTTAGAAAAAGTGTGTGTTGTAAAAACTCTCATTCAGCTAGCTAACTATGAATGACGTATTAGTAGTTCTGTGGTACTGAAACCTGTTCGACGTAACCACACTTAAGACAACGGAGCACTAGGAGAAATACAAACATTAAAACTGGGTCTAAGAATAAAATTCCTTATAGTTGTGCGTCAAAATGGGGTATATAATAGCTCATAAAAGGTATGCCAAATCAAACCTAATTTTACGTCTACGGCAAGATCACCGTTAAAAACATGACAGCTGATGACAGTGGTGATGGGGAAAAGTAGAAATGCGTCCATAGCCAACAGCTCTTGTGAAGGATCTTGCAAGCGGCTTTTTTCTCACAGTTACAATAATCTACACCTATATGGACAACACAAAAAACAGAATATTCCCCGGTCTTCTCTTCTGCCTGGTTGAATATGCACAGTATTTTTTCTGTCAGTACTCCTAACAGGCACATATGCCCTCTTAAGCAGCCTTATCAGGAGTTCAACCATAATCTTGGTTCCGTTGCACTTACCTTCCAGTAATTCATTTGTGAGAATTGGGGATAGCCCCTCTATGAATGTCCTCGCGAGCTTCACGCTTGGGGTGTTGTTCAAGACATTTTGGTTTACCACTATCAGGTGTTAAAGTATAAGGAATCTAGAATAATGATTTATACATTGTAATTCTTAATCTGTCGTGTGTCAGTAGTGCGTTCCGTTTTTAAAGGAATTAAATCTTTTTGAGTCAGATGCGACAAAAAGTCAAAGTGGTACGATCAACCGAATTAACATTATACGCCACCATATTATACTGTTAATGTACGTTCGTAAACATTATTCTCCAATTATTGCATAAATGTTTAATTCAACAAAATTAGACAGTACCGCTTTTGTTTATAGCTTTATAACTTCCCATTGGGATGAATTAAAAATTACGCCTCGTCACTGCGAAGTTTGAAATTACTTTTAACTAAGTAAGTAATTCCCCGGAAGTAATTATACCTTTCACCCTGGGCCAGAGTGGGCGTAAGGACCAGAAAAAAGTATCTCAGGATGATAAACCGTTATTAATCCCTCCCCTTTTAATATTTGCCCTTTAGTTACTGAAAAAAGAGCCAAACGTTCTTTTTCCGCAGAACCGTACTTGAAGTAAAGGAAAGTGGTTCAATTCAGGCCGGAAGCATAAAGAATTCAGTGGAAAAATAATGCGACAATGAAATTACATAACAGCTCATATTGAAAACATCGTTTATACTTTAGTCATTTTCGTTACGTCAAAAATGATTTTCACATTAATCTAGCTTCCTTGTTGAAGAGAATCCCTTAAAACATGGGAAAACGTATTACAATAGAACCTCGCTTCGCAAGGAATTGCCAGATTATAAGCTACAAAAAGGAACTAATAAACAAATAGGGCCAGAAGAATTGTAATTACGGTATTGAAAGCATAGAGACATGATTTATTTACCCCCATGAATTAATATGCATTTCGAGGTAAAAATGTTGCTTGTTGCTTTTTTCAAATAAGCACCGCGGCGACTGAAAGATAACAAAGATAAGATAAGCGTCAAATTGCAGCCCTTAATTTCGTGAGTTTCCCGTAAAATAACATTTGTAAATTTGAAATTTATCTTTTTACTGGGTTTAAACTTAATTAATTATTTATACTTAATTTTTACGTTAGAATTGATAGTTTTAATTTTTTTTAATTGATGGTTTATAATTTTAAATTAGCCCATTTTCGTTTCTATTTAACGTTTTTTTCATTTCAAATTAACACTTTCTTTAGAACATCAAAAAACCTAGGAAATAGAAGGAAGTAAAGAAAAATTCCAGATTTGAAAATTAATTAATTAGTTAATTATATAATTGTGTTCTTTAAGCCTATATGACAATTAATTGCAATTATCATTAAAAATTATGCCAAATAAAATAAATAAGGAAAGTTGCTTCTTTGAATTTGTGATATGTTTAAGTTTGGATAAGAAATTTTTTAACTATTCAAAAAATATATTTTTGTTCATTTATTTTTTATAATTATCAATTTAATCTTAAATCCATTTTCATGTGGTCTTGTATTCTTAAAATAAGCCAAATTATTTTCAAAAAGAATCTCAAATGTCCTGAAATTTTACTTTACAAGGTTATATGAATGTTATACCAACTCCTAAGGTGTTTAATGCTTTTTGAAAAAATTAAAAAAGTGTTATGTTGAAACTGAAAATAGTTAATTTTCAGTTAAATGGAAAAATTTGAAATTAAGAAAGTGTAATTTGAATTTTAAAAGATTAATTTATAATTTAAAAAAATGTCAATTTGAATTTAAGAATTGTTAATTGGAAATTAACAAGTTGGAAGGTGAAATTTATAACAAACGGTAATTAGAAATTAAAACGTGATAATGGAGTGCAAAAGTGTGCTAATTTCACGAAAACGCAACGTCGCAAAATCAAGTACAGCCAGAAATGAATATTAATCTGTATCTTCCTTTGTAATGTTTGAATATTTAAGTAATACTTGTACAAAAATGTTATCTTATTCAGTTTTAATTTGAATATAATAAAATGTTAATTTGAAATTAAAATCATTTATTTGCAATTGAAAAATCGTAATGTGGTGCAAAAAGGGTTAATTTCACGGAAAAAAATTCTCCAAATTAAGAACAGTTAGAAATAAATTTTATTCTCTAACTTTCTTTCTTATGCTTGAATATTTCATCCAATATGCAATAGTTATACATACATAAATGTTAACACATTCAGTGTAAACAGAAATTGTTCACAACTCTTTATTTATTTTTTTATTTCAAATGGCAACTCATATTTTTCTTCATTCCTTTAACCATCTTTCCTAACGGATTCTTTCTTAATTTGGTATATGAACACAGGTTAAAACAAGCGTGGACAAAGGATTTGAAGATGAGTATATTTATTAAGATATATGCTTTATTTCGTCGCGTACATGAAAATAAATGTAACATCACATCAACAGGGAAACATTACGGTCCGATTGGAACGAGCGTAGTTTTCATCATACCGGGAATGAAGTGTCAGACGTTCAAACTGTTCATAATTCCAAAAGTGTTGCGGCACCCTGCATAGTATTCATCCAGTTTTGACGAGAGGAAATCTGCTATCTGATTTCAGTTGAGGTTCTGGTTTTTTTTTAATGTCTACTGAAATAATGCTTTAATTGAATCAGTACCGAGATGCTGGAGAGTCGCAGTCCGAAGTCCGCGGATTGCATCAATCTGTGCCGAATAAAGGTTTCTTTATTTTCGCAAGGCTTTCTACTAAACTCAACCTCATATTGACCAACGTCTCCGTTGGGATTAATCACAAACTTTTGACCGAGAAAAATTATTTTCAATCTTCTTTAGTGTCGGATTTTTTTTTTCTCCGGAGAAGATGAAAAGTTTATCTGACATTTCACTGAGTTATTAGAAAGAAAGTTTTCTTTTAAGATTATTTTGTGCTTTACTTTCATTCGTTTATAACTTTCCGAAGCACTCAGACCTTAATTGTAAGCATATGCCTACCTCTTATTGGCCGATATATATAGGAAGTAAAAATTTTATATTAATGAATTTTAAAAAATGTACTCTCCCAGCCGCCTATTCTCACTCTTTCCCTCGCTATCTCTCTGGTTCCATTTTATTCATTGACTCTCACTAACTCCTACTCCCTCCCCCCTCTCTTTCGTTCTTTTTCTCTCTCTTGTTCTCTTTCTCACTTCCTTTTAATCGGTCTTTCTTTTCTCTCTCTCTCTCTTTCTCTCTCTCTCTCTCTCTCTCTCTCTCTCTCTCTCTCTCTCTCTCTGTGTCT
>CM077101.1:9727983-9807283 GCA_039619505.1 Cimex hemipterus | reverse complement strand
TCTCTCTCTCTCTCTCTCTCTCTCTCTCTCTCTCTCTCTCTGCCACTCTTACTCGGTCTCGCTCTCAGATGGCGTATATTTAATCCATCCATCACTCACTGAACTATTTTGCGTTATTTGTACGTAACTAAAATAATTTGAAAAACGACAATTGGACTATATTGTTGTGCGATTTCATAATTTTTTGATAATTTACTATAAGTTAATCTAATGATAATATACAATCGACGAGTTAATCTAGGTTATGTTAAGTATGGTTATGCAATTAGATTATGGATGGAGTAGATTAGGTTTCGTAGGGTTTGGTTAAGACTTAAGTTTAATTATATGTACGATTCAAAGAATTTACGTAACAAACTGGAAACGTATAATAATTTTTTTTGCATTCCTACATCCTAGCTTACCAAGCTATTGGTCAGACATATGCGTTCCGCGTCATGCCTTCTTCAGTGGTAGTCTTATGCCTGGCATAACTCCTGCGTATTGTAATACCAAAACTATCGGAAACAGCCAAAAGCAAGATTGGCAGAACCTAAGAACCTAGGAACCCTAAATTATTTTCTTGTGAATTTTATTTATTTATTTTTCATATCGACTAAACTAGGATGATTAAAATATTGTTTTATAATATGACGGATGTGGACGAAATAAACCAAGGACACAACTAGTTAATCATTTTACTGAAAAAAAAGTTCTCGTACATTGTCGACCGTGTCTGGTGGCATTTTATGCCTTGTTGCTAATTAAACCCATAAATGACAAACAAGTAAGGGTAATTGCCACTATGAGTACTCGTCCCCGTCAGAGCAGCACGTGCTGTAAATTCCAAGCATTTTAGTTTATTATTCGGCGCAATCATGCTGTCTAAACAAGGTGAAGTGCAATAGCTTCTTCAATTTATTATGTTTCACGAATCCCCTCGTCTATGAAAAGATACTGTCAAAAATGTAATTTTTCTAGGCGTTGTATGGATCAAAAGGAAGAAAACAACAATTTTGATGAAAAACGCCGACATGGGAGTTCCGATTTTTTTTTCGCTGAACGTCTTCTTTAATTTCTAAATATTTCCCAATATCTTCAAAAACAAAACAGGAAGAAATCTACGTGCGAGATAATTTTAGGCAAAGAAAAGATTAGAAAGCCGTTCTTGGAAGTCGTGCCTATGCGATGGAAGATTTTCAAATGAAACAAAGATTGGAAATTAAAGAGGCCAAGTTGTAGACGTTTTTAATGAATGAGTTAGGTCGACGGAGGTGCGATAACTCGCCGTACGTTAATTAGTTAATTAAAGACGAACCCCAAGTGAAACTTTTGTTTTTACCTAAACGTGTATTCCTTACGTTTTCAGGATTAAACTTCACAGAAAATTGGATAGGGTTGACTTCAGTTTTACCCTTTCTAGTGTTATTTTGTTTTTTCTGCAGACTCGACGCAAGGGAGAAGTAAGTGCAACCCTTTAATAAAATACAGGGGATTCGGCATAAAACAGGCGCCTTTTTTACTCTTTTCAACACGGTTCGATTAAAATGTAATTAATTATATTTTCTGGATTCATTTTGTGTCACTGCTTTTTTTCACACTTTCCTACACATTTATTTTTGACTGTACAGTTATTATTATAAAATTGGCAGAGCTCGGGTGTTCATGTTTTTTGTCGTGGTTTAATACTATAGTTCCTTTGATTTTCATTTATTTTTGTAGTTTTTCTATATTGGTACTTACAATTATTTAAGACTTTTAGTTGGGATAAAAAGTCAATGGAACGAGCGGGATTGGAACCCACGATCTTCGGCTTGATACGCCGCTGCTCTACGATTTGAACTATCGTGACCTCAATCTACTCGGACACCAAGTTCCCACCTCGACCACACCTTTTGAATTTTCCTCCTTTTTGCCATGTTTCAAATGTCGTGCAATCGGATTGGATTCTCGACGAGAAATGAAATGGCCACGGAGAGATTTAGTGAAGTATACTTCATTTTAAATGATTAACTTCACTGATTTCATGTTCTGCATGGCCAATTAGTACATTACAATTAATTAAGGTTTTGAGTTGGGATAAAAAAAAGTCCAAGCGGATCGAGGTCACTATAGCTCAATAGGTAGAGCAGCGGCGTATCAAGCCGAAGATCGTGGGTTTGATGCCATTGACTTTTTTTATCTCAGCTGGAAACCTTAATTAATTTTAATATATCGATTGGCCAAGCGGACAACAAAATTATTGAATTTAAACTGCTTATATTCAATCAACGTATTTCTACTCACTCAAAGGGTTTGTTTTCTGTGTAATTGTGCCATTCTTGCGTGTCGTGTTGAGAGTGCTAGTGAGATATTGCTGTTTTATGTTTATATATGTTGGATTTTGAAGGGGTGGGAAGGAAGTCGTATAGAAAAGACATTTTTGTATAAGGCTTCGGCCTGTTTGAGGTGAAAAGAGCCGACGAAGGGAAAAAAAGTGTTGTACTGGTAATGTTGTAATGGTACCAAAAATTGTATTTTGAGAAAAGTCCTGACTGTAATGGAAAGAGATTCCTTTCTGATCTAAATTTTTCCTTAATACCATCATCCTTGCCTAATGTGGTTAGAAATGTTAAATCTAGGAAGCCTACTAATAGTATCGGTCCCGATAAAATTCCATCTGTTCTTCTTAAGAACGTTGAAACGTTGGCTATCCCTTTACATCTTATTTTTATGTAATGACAGTATTTTTCAAGAAAAAATGGAAATTTAGTTACATTAAGCCACTTATACAATTTGATTGTCTATCTGAAGTTACAAATTATCGTCCCATTTGCCATGAGTTCGCCACTGCTAAACTTTTTTAATCTCTTGGCTGTAATATCATGACTCTCTGTTACTCTCTGTAATAAATCTGTAATACCTGAACAACATTGTTTTTAACCAAACAAAACAACCACCTCAAATCTCCTACTGTTTGAAAATTGTTTACTACATGTTGATGTAGATTTTAGATTAGAATTTTGGGAGCTATGTTATCCCCTTTTTGTAGATTCGCGGGCTCTGTCAACCGACTGTTCATTTGTGTCTATAGACGGTTTGGTCATCTGTTTGTGAGTGTCGAGTTTTTTGTGCTTTCCAGATTGAAATTACTTGTGTCTTTCATTTGCGATGAAATGCTAGAATTTCGTTTTACAGCATTTTCAATGCAAAGTAGTTTCACCAGCTGTTTAGTTAATTTATTTGTTGTGTAGGCTATTGGATTTTTATGTTGAATAGAAGTATCCTGTGGTATCGGCGGAGAGCCACAGAGAGATTGAGAATGAGGAGAAATACTTGTTCCAGATGTCGTTTCAGAGTATGAGATGATGCCGTGTGTTTTGCTGTTGGTTTGTAGTACAAGTTCTCTGTTTTTTTCAGACATTAGAATTTTTACTGGCTTTTCACGTATATATACAGGACATATCCACTGAAATTATGCAATTGGAGTTTTTATTGCATACCTCGGTTTCGTTTAAATTCCCATCGCGTTTTCCATAGGTTTTATCTGGCAAAATTTTCAAATGTTCCTATATAAATAGCATGTTAAGAAATTAATCTGTGGGCCATAGCCGTTTAAAGTTAGTTAATGGGTTTATATTTTTACATGAACTGAAATCGTTAAACGTTTTATTTTGATTATTAACTTCAAGACCCAACGACATTATTTCCTACCCATTGTTTTTTGTTTCAATTCGGTCGATCGTTCCCTTGTCAGGTGGCTCTGGTTCGGAGATCAGGTCCATGTTGTTCAGCACGTTAATGAACGGTCGTTTCCATTAACAAACACCTTACTTTATTTCCTTTATAGAAATAATTAAGACCAAAAAGAAGATAGGTATTTCCTGGAAGAATAGTTCAAGGAAAATCTAGTATTTACTGGGTTCGCTTTGACATTAACTAGAACGACGTTTACTCTGCGGAGTGTAAACACTGATGACTGAATAAAAAATCTGTCTTTGAACGGAAGTACGCTTTCTCTGTAGTTACTGTTATTGTCGAACCGAATATTCCAGTAAAAGATTCAGGAACCAGCAGAACAGATTTTGTACGGTCCATTTTCTTGAATAATTCTTAACAGTAGTCATAAGTTGATTCAAGCTGTCATCAAACGTTCATATCAATTCTCTTTGTTCTCATGTTAAAGCTTTACACGGCTATTTCCGTAATAAAATCGAAAGTACTAAAATTCTTCAAATGAAAAATTAGGGACCATGGCGGCATAGTGGTTAAGGATTCCGAGTCGTAGTTACCAAGATTATGGTTCTGGCCAGTCCTTTGGAATTTAATTTAATTTCCGAAAGGTATTGAAAAACCGTTCTGACTCTCGTGCCCAGACCTGATGGGTAGCTGGACGTCAACCGCTCCTGTATATCAGTAATTACTTTACTTTTTAAGGTATGGCGAATTTATTTAAAAAAAATTGGCAAATGACTTGTGTAAGAACATAAAGCAATTTTTGGATTGTTGGTGGTTGGTTGTGTTGAATAAATTCTAAAAGACCATCTCTGTAGATAAAACTTGCGCTTGCGCACCATTTGCATCATGGCTATAAGCCCAGCCCTAAGGTCTCATTTACACTGCCTGCGATCCGATGAGACATCGCGCGAGTAGACGCTGAAATTGCAGAGAAACGATATCATCAAGTTTGCATGGAACATCGTGCGACCACTTTACACTGCTCCCGATGCCCTCTGATTCCGCTCGATAAACTCGCTGTACTTGTAAATTCCTAACATCGCTAACCCGTCCTTACAATAATCCTAAACCCACGAATCCATTTACACTGCCTCTGATGTGAGGTGCCCAACCCATGGCACACCCATGTGAATAATTACGGGAAAAAAGGTTTTGTATCCAGTTCAAAAACGTATTTATTTTAAAATACGAAGGAGAGATAACACTGATAAAATATATGTCAGAGAGGCTTTTTATTTAAAAAATATTTAGTCATCAATAAATTTCTATAATTTAGGTCTTTAAAATGAATTTCATTCCGCTCTCTCTACAGCTTCTACAAAGAAAACTGTTTAAAAAAGGACATTTTGTTAGGTGGGGTATGAAAAGAGGTGCACCAAGGAACGCACAATAATCGGCAAGGAATTGTAATTCGGGTTGGTTCGGCAACAGAGCGCGGAACAATGGATTTGAAACAGTTGCTTCCTACAGGAACAAACCGTCCCTGGTTGGCTTGTTTGTGATTGACAACGGGACTTCACGGTGTGCCGAGCCGACTCCCCTCCCCCCACTGACCAGAGCGTGCTTGTGGGTGCGTGCGGCCGAGTGCTCACCGATGAGAGAACGTTACGCATCATCCAACCCGGCTTACTCGTATGACATTTGATGTCGTCTCCCCACCCTTTCTTCAATGCATTAGCCGGAAAATTTACCACGGTCAAGTGGAGCCAATTGGTTTTGATTGGCCGGTTTGAAATATCCTCTGTATCTCCACGAAGATTATATGTTTATCGGAATCCAGCGAACTACTTTCAAAACGCTGGCGACAACATATTATATCCACTAATTGTTCATCAGGTTATCTTGTTATAATCTATGATTGGTCTCAAAGTGGATTAATTTAACGGGGTGTCCCACAATGTTTTTTCTGTTTTTCAACTAGTTTACAATTGTAATATTTTATATGATAAGCATACCTAAATATTCTAAACCATTTACTGCATATTTAATAATGTTTTTCACGTTTTATTGATAAATCCTAGCATCAGCTACACTCAAGGCTTAATTTCTCACCATGTAAACCAGTTGAATATATTTCCAACAATGAACTATAATTCGATAGTAACATAAGATAATTTTTCGTTTTTTAATTTCAATTGGTCGCAGTCGTATCCGATAATAATGAAATGTTTATTAATGTTTTTCAGCTTGTTGATGAGATCCACAGGGCCTCTACAATCGACTTTACCCCTAATTTGCTGCTTGAGCTCGCCATCAATTTACTGATCACCTCACAGCCCAATATTTATGGATTATGTACCTCATCTGCACTTCATTATGGACTGTTTACACACGTATTAGATGGATAAGCTTTCAATCAGTCACCTTTCAATTTACCCGATTTCTCAACGAGCTATAGGAAAAACAGATCACTCTCTCCTCCGATTGTAAATTTTGAACCGTACTGTTTTCGCAAATTTTACGCCTCACAACGTCTGTAACGAGGACGTTTTAAAAACATAAACAGGGAAGGGAAAATTTTACTTTTTCTTACGTTTACCTTTTAGGATGCGGAATGCTTTGCTGTCAATAAACACCTCTTTACCTCATCACAGAAATTCAACTTTTCCTTCTTATTTCATAGGTTTTCTGGCAGTTTGGCTTTGAATAACGTAGGAAACGATAGGTTTATGTATGGTAAAATCGGGTCAACTCTATCCGCCAATTCATTTAAATTACTACCAATACAATGAGTGCCAAAACATTTCTTATTTGTTGTGGTAGGTAATTTGTCGAGCCATGAGTTAGTTGTTTTAGCCTTGAGTGACGCCAAAAGTGATTTACTTGAAAAAGTATGGTGGACGGAGTCTATTTGTGAACGGTATAGAAAAAAACGAATCCAGCGGAGAATACTTACTTAATACGGAGCACGAAAGATAAGGATCCAAGGTCTCCAGCAAGGTGAAAGAAATTATCTAAGATATGAAAGGCTTCAGAAAATCAAGAAAGGCAATGTTGGTAATTTTACATTAGTCAGTAATCCTTAAATGTCGTTGAATGTTTGTAAAACTGTGTTGTGAGGGAAGGCATGCCAGGATGGGATTTTAGTTTCTTTTTTCTAAACGCATATCTGTTCGCACCTGCTCTTATTAATTTAGACTGTATAAGTAAAGCATTTCCGAAGTCATAGCATAAGTCAGTTCCCTATTCTTTTATATTTTCCATTATATTTAATGCTCAATGTAATTACAATACTTCCATAATAATTCCTTGAGATAATAAAATGTTCAAAATCGTTTTATATCCCAATTGAAGTTATATCTGTAATTTGTTTTTTTTTTTTTTTTAATAATACACAGTCTAAATTTAGTTTAACTCAACGGTTTTTCAAATTGGATATTTTTTTATCCCATTTTTCTCTTCACCAATAGGATATTTTTCTTTTTACAGGAAAGGTATTTTAACGCTATCACACGCTCTTGGGCTAATTATTTTTAATTCGGTTCTTCTACAAACCTATCTCTTATTATTCATTTAAAATTTGGTACATCCCAAAACCTGGCAGATCAAGCAACAATAACAGACCACTATGATAATTGGTGTTATAATTACTAAAACTTCAAATTTTCTACATGTTGATAACAACGCTACAAGCTCGAAAATATTGTCCATGTTATGTTAAATTTTATAATATTTACATTTTATGAGTGTATATAAGACATAAATAAATTATTATTGCGAAATTATTTTGAGATGTTACTTATAGCAAACTTTATTCCAAAGAAGAATTCTCAATAGTAAAATTAATTAACAGTAGGCAAGTTAAAAAATTATGAATTTAATACAGGAATTTCGAACAGGTAGTCAAAGGACAGTCCAGTCAAAAGATAATTTCCACTCAGTCACTATAAATCAATTATTAGCATCTTTACGTTTACTGTTCTCCTACGAACTTTGGTTGCATACTTTTTCATCCACGAATATAATTTTGTTATTTTACACTTTAAAGTTCACGGTAATTCAGTTAAAGAATTCAGGTAGTAAACAAAACGTTACTAAAAAATATATATTCTTTAAAAAAATAAATAGATTAAATTGCTGGATGATAAGAAACGAATGTCTATTTATAAGAGCTCTTGTAGAAAATCGACTTTTCATCATTTTCCTGAAATCTATAGTCCGCCAGTCAGCCCAGTGACGGAAAGCTAACAGGCAATTAAGAAAAAACATCGAAACATGTTATTATTAAAACGAATTAGTTCGATAACGGGCAAAACAACATGGCAAACAACTCATTTGTTGAATTATCTAAGAAGATAAACAAGCCTTCAAGATGAAATTTTAATGAAGCTTTCTTGGCCACACAATATAACACCAGGCCATCCGCAGACTGGTGAACCACCTTCGTAAGTCATGACTCAGCCCTACTGAAAATATAATTAACAATAACAGTCCACATATAAAAGTAAATGAAGAAAGTCCAATAGGTTTAAAGTGCAGGGAAATTCTTGGAGAAGGATTTTCCAATTGAACAATCAATGCGACCTAAACTGGAGCAAAATAAAAGTTAAAAACAGGGAGTCAACATAATTGCCACCACTGGTTCTCTCCAAATCTACCAAATTTATGAAAAAGTAAAATCAGATCATTTATTTGTCATAAGCTTACATTTTAAACAATAAAATATATTTTATTTTATTTTTTGTAGGCATAGCGAATGCTGCAGTCTATAGTCAAGAAACCATTTCCATCCTCAAATTCATTTTTCGATACATTGAGTACAGGTACTAAAATAAAGAATTTAAGGTATGACGAAAATATTTAGATATCCAATAACACCCTGAATTCCAAAAAAAATACTCGAGCTGGATGACAGGTCTCTTCCTTCATACATAACATACATAAATAACAATTTATATTCCAACATTATATATAAATTTTTACGTAAACAAGCTTTTTATAAATTAAAATTCAAAAATTATACGCTCAAATATAATTTATTATTTGAGAAATCAAAATGTTGTAAGATTATTTTTGTTTTACTCTTGAAAGAGAAAATTGTTTATTATCATTTCCTCTCACAAAGTCGATTTTATTCCTCAACGTTCGACTATCCAACAATGTTTTAGAGTAGTCGACACCATCTCATCGGCCTTAAAAAAAGGAGCCTTGCCTGAGCGCCTTCTTAGACGTAGCAAAGGCAGGGTTTGGCATCCAGGCATACTTATTAAACCTAAGCGCTTTCTACCCTTTCTTTTTTTCTATTTATTGTAATCCTACCTAATTGATCGCCGTTTCAGAGTAAAGTGCGGCAATGTGTTCTCTGAAATCAAAAAGATTCGGGCCGGCGTACATCAAGAGAGTATCCTTTGTCCATTCCTCTACATCATCTATACTGCTGACCTAACAATACCTCCTGTCCCTATTATCGCAATCAAGCTTTGAAAATCTGTACAATAACGATTAAATTTGAAAGGTAAATCTTAAGCGTTTATCAATTATTATATCTAGATACTTTAATAGAAAATGTAAGCCTTACATGGGTATTTTGAAGTGTTGGATTATTAACAACTTAACGATAGTATCGTTTTTTACTGGATAAAAAAGTTAAAGAACACAGTCAAACCCTTGAAATATCGAAACTGGCATATCATCCTTGTGTCAAAGATGACGCCCTGAGGAATTAAAAAGAAACCTGATTTTCTTCTTATTCTTAAACTATTCAGCATTGGGTCAAAAAATTGGAGGAAACGACAAATAGATTTTGTGAAAATGGTAGAGCAAAATGGAACTTTTGGCAACTTGTTTAACAACAAAGCTTGAAACCTTGAAAATCGCTGGTAAATTTTAAAGTTTGGTAGCTAAACAGAAAGTACAGACTCTATTGGAAATGTATGTATAATAATTAGAATTCATCCGGTTGAACGAATAAATATTAAAAAGTTGTTGTACATACGAAAAACGGCGCTGCGCTCTTAAACAGTTATAATTATCTGCAGCTTCATTTGGAGATTGATCACCATTGTTATTATGTCGACAAATGAATGTTAGTTCAATTTCCTATTTTTCTTTTAGTGCTCTAGAATTATCTCTTTTAATAATTACATTTAATTTTATCTTGCCTTAGCATTCATATTTTCTGTACATCAACCCTCATCTGTATATTGTTCTTCTAAACATCGGATGAATGGATACTATTATGCAAATATACTAAGATATAAAGTTTTCCCCCGTAGAGAAACCCAGTTGAGATATTTACGTAAGCAAATATCACGTTTAGCACTTTTCCTCTTTTAGCTTTTTGGCAATATTCATTTAAAATGTAGGCAATAGGAGCTAGTTTTTAATAACGTAGCTATTATTATGCCCGCAGGGTTTTTCTTCCAACCTCCCCTCGGCTAAGCAATAAATCCCCTCTCGATATAAAACATATTAAAGCGTATAAAAGATATTCCGTTATAACTGCAGCGTCTATAAAAAGAAGTACACCCGCCCGGAATTCTGATGTGGTCAGGATTGCATCCCGGCCACGTTGAAGACTTTCCTAGCTTCGGCTTATTATTGGGCAGTCATTTGAAGTGATCCCTCCTCGCGATGAGAATAAATCATTAAAAGTAAGAAAACATTATTTGGAGATGTTGAGTCATAAAAGAGGATTTTAAGAGCTACAATTGGGCGTATTGGATGAGTAAAATGTAATTTTATATCAAAAACCATCTCAGTGAACAAAAAGGTCAAAGAGATCTAAAAAGACTCATTTCGATTTAAATGTACATTTACGAAATGTTTTTTGATGTATCGATTATACTTCGAACTCAAAGAATTCGACTATTTCATGAAGAAGAAATGTATTGCAGCTTTCAGAAATTCATTTTTATTCATTTATTTTGGGCTGGCCCTGTTAGAAACCGAGAGAACCAACAGTAAAAAGAATGAATGGTTCAAAGCCGTCAGCCGTCCGATCTGTCATCCGATTCATAAATAAATGAACGATGGCAATATCATCCAGAAAAAACAAACATATGACTACTTTAATGTTAAAAATATACCTGAAGCATATTTTTATGTTTTAAATATGGTTCAAAAAGATGTAAAGACGAAAGTAATCTAGACGAACCCATGTGATTCGAATGGGGCGTGCATACGTTAATCGAAGTGAAGGGCTTAAATAGAATAAAAAGGAGGTATGAATAGGGCAGGGAGGCAATGAACCCGTCGGCCCTTTCAAAATCAAGGCCCAGCCCTTCATAGTCATGGCCCTTAATCTTATTTTATTTCCACTTGTACGCCTGCCCTCCAGTTAGCTTAAAAAACTGTTTTGTATACTCGTCTATAGTCCGTCTTAGAAGCAAGGGAAGGGATGCTGAACCTAATAATTCTTTACCAATTACGTCCTTTATCAATATCTGCAGATTAGCAACTGTTTGAAAATTATCAGCGTACGTATTGATGCTCTCCTACGGCCCAAGGAAAATAGACGAAAATAAATTAGCATTTTGATGAATATACTTTATGCTTGATACAAGACAAAACAACTTTAATCGACATAAGATTATAGTTTACAAAGGTCTATTTTATTATCAGCATCTGTCTTTATTATTATTTACCCTGCTTACTTATTATTTTAAAACAGGAAAAAAATTCAACATTCAATTTCCATCCGGTTAAAATTATTCGTCTTGCCTTAACATTAAATTTTCTTCCTCGATCGCTGCTTCAAAGCGAGAAGCGGCAACGTGGTAATTATACCGTTACAAGTTGACGTCCCACAAGGGAGCATTCTTAGCTCGATCCTTTATATCATCTACACTGATGACCTATCTTAACACACCAATACCATCATCGCGCCACGTACCTACGTGGACGGTACCATAATTTTGTCAGCTAACTCGAATCCAATTCAAGTTAATTCTGACATCCAAGCACACACAGTAATGACACATCTACACAGAAAAAAACAACACTTTGAACGCCTGAAGGTGATCGTACTAAAAATGGAAACGTTGGCCCGATAAAGAAAATGTTTTTCTAAACCTACGTCACACCAGACCGCATCTGACGATTTCTAAATAATCATCCACGAACGCCTTGAGCTTATCGAAGACCAGTGAAAAATGACAAAGCTTAATGGAGAAAAATGTGCTCAGTGTACGTTCACATTAAAAAAAAAAACAGTCCTACCCTTCACCGTACATCTACTACAAAGAGATGCCGAGTTCAAATCAAATATTTAGGTGTATACCTAGACGACAGGTCTACGGTAAACAAGAGTTAAGACAAGTTAACAGAATACTTGGATTACTTTGTTGATTTTAAGAGCCAAAATAGATTTTTACCGTTAAAACTCAACTAACTAGGTACTCGACATTACTAACACGCCCCTTGGACATACGGATTTTATCAGTGAGGTTCTGCCAAGATATCCATTGTCCAGTACATCCATTGTTCCAATTAAATGTTCTCAGACAAATAATCCATGCCTCCTAATGCCTAACATTACTTTTATATATAGGGTTAATTGAATAAATTGCCGCAACGAGTTGTCATACATGCCAGAGTTCTAGAAAGGAGCATTCTAGGACCCATCATTTATTAAACAGAAACGTAGGGTTATACTTCCAGAAAGACGAATAAATTCCGATAACCTTCGAGGCAACACAACAGAAGACTCTGAACTAACTCTATACAAGTCATTACTGCGACCAGATTGGAGACCCGGAATAGATCTGTCGGGTTGCATCCAAGTATTCAAAGCGCATCCAATCCTTTCAACTTCAGAAAAATGTCTGATCATTCCTTGATCTCAACATTACTTTTGTCAATGAACTGATCCGATTCCGTTTGAAAATGTCCATATCAGTCTCTCGATCCATCCTTACCACATTGCTAAAACCTCTCTGCACTTTCCCATCCCGAGAAAACACTCACGTCATTTGAAACGACATACTACTTTGCCCGTCGAACGACTTTATTGCCAGCGATGACTGGTTTTTTCCTAACAAGTGCCCTCCGACTGCAATTTAATTTTGTAGTATCAATGTTCTCCCCGAGAGGTAAAAAAACTTGTTCGCACATATTTGTCAGATGTATTGATAAGTACAGACTATAAATAAATTATTATTATTAAATCGTATATTTAAGTAAAGATGAAGTAATAACAAATGGAACAGGTTACCTAGCCTAGTAAACGAATACTTTTTTCTAGCTCATCTAGTCATCCTCCTGCCTCGTTTCTTCTGTCTGACGAAGGTTATCAACGTATACTACTAGCAACTATTTTTTAATTTAATTGTCATTATTTTCTAAAATCCACTTCATCTTAGACCCATATTAATTTCAGGATTTAATTTGTTCATTATTACATAAATTGTTGTTATTACGTAAAAAAACTCGTTTTTTATAATTATAATTTCATTCATTCCTTTTTCTGTTAATGTTGGGAATACTTTTATCTTGGCCCTAATTCCTTCCAGGAAGTATTTCTAAATTGAATTAAAGTGGAAGGCCTTCGCCTTCCTCAATGGACGTGTTAAATTAAGCGTACGCAATAGGCTAAGTGGGTTGCTTTTAATGAATGGGTGAAATGACGTGGTGAATTATGGTAAATTATATAATTCCGTCACTTATCGAATTTAGTCCCTGTTCACGACCTTCCGTCATCTGCCATTTTAACGGCGTTGCACATCGTAGAAGTGACTCGTAGAAGTTGTTGCAGTCTGAATATGGAAGTGCAACACTGCATATTTAAACTGTCAGACTTTGTAAAACATTAAAAAAGATGAAATAATGAACTAATAAATCCTCTATTGTTTGGACGGCAGATGAAAAATACGTTTACTTTTTGGCTTAAAGCATCAAAACATCGTGGACGGTATTCAGGAACGTGGAACTAGTTTGTGTAAAAATGAATTGAACCTTTTTGCTTGATATCTGCAAAGTGAGACTTACACCAAGTCTTTTATAGATTTCGTTAAGGAGGAGAACGTCTCTAATTTTGTATTCCCTGTGGACCAATTTTTACCCTTGTGAACATACGCTGAGCCAGTTTTAATAACTGATACATAATGTAAAATGAATACATTCTATGACACATAAATTTAAAAAACTGTACTCTAATTAATACAAGACGATCTTTTGTAAGTTATTTCGACATACGAACTCTATCAAAGGCGTTGTTTCTTAGTACTTCAGAAACATCAGCAGTCCAACAGCCAGCCAGTACAGAAATCGTGACCTTTTTTCAGATTATTTTTTATTAGAATATTTTGATCTAAACACAGCGACACGACTTGAGTCTGGGCTAAGGCTAATCCTGCTCCGCAATGAGTCACGTCGTAGCGGTTCATGGCCAAGGTTGTCCAGTAATGCGTCACATCTGCCCACTTCTGAGAACTTTCCTGCTCAAAAAACTTTTTAATGTAATATCATATTTAATCTTTTGGATGAATAAAATTGATATTGTTCATACTATGAAAACTGGCCAGTAGAAACAGAATCGCTCTCCTATTCGGCACTTATAGCCATGCAGAAAAGTTAACTTAAATATTTTCATTTCTTGTAGTGAGTTCAACGTTACGCCAAAAAAAATTGAGGGGGAAAATGATGTAGTTATCTCTCGTATAAGAGTATAAGTTAATTTTTATCCTACCGTATTTTCATCAACAAGAAATTAAATTTCCTATGGAAGGGAAATGAGCGTTGTTTCAAATCGGCTTGTGGAAATAGTTATCATTTCACAACAGATAACAATATTGAAAAATCATAAACCTTCATTTTTAACAGAGAAACGTGAAAATAAATAATGGTTTTATAAAAACATTAAGGAAAATCGTTTAAGAAATTAGCTTACAAGCGAGTTAATTTTTTCGTCTTGAGCATTTTAGTCAACTAGCATATATCCAAGACGTGGTATACATTTCTGATTTCATTATTACTTTTTTAGTTATTAGTCTACAAGGGCTTGATAATAATGCGCTGTTTACACACGTGATTAAGTTTATACTGCAGTAAGTTTGCACATTGAGCAAAACTTTCTTGAGAATACTTTTGCATACAATTTTGTTCTGGTATTTTGATTATTGCTCTTTTGTCCTAACTTTACAAAATTACGAAAATTACGATTCCCAACCGGTTTTGGGTCCAATTATTCTACGTTGAAGTATATGCATTATGAATGTTGTTTTGAGTTGTTTTATGGTAGTAGTAGCGGTTTACTTATCATTTCAGAAATAAAATCAGAAAGCGTATTTTTCAACCCTACCTCTCTATATTGAAGGCTTTCCGGACCCTGGTTTATAGGACCTCTTTTTCAGTGTTCAATTTTCCATAAAATCTTTTATTTATGACCCATAATTTGGGGCCACCCTTTGTATATATATGTATGTCTTTCTAAAATCATCAAACCTGCTGAGAGAAAAACAGCACAACAAATGCGATGGTTTCATTTAAAATGCAATACATATTAAAATGGACAAAACCAATTATAACGGTTGAATTCATACCTGTGCTGAATAATACGGAGAAAGAACAACAGTGGAGCAAATGCGGGATTTGAGCCGGACGAATTTAAATAGTAGCGGTGGAATTTAATTGAATTTAAACAGCATACAAACTGCAAGTGGGGACTTTAGATTGAATTGTCAATTTTGTGGTTTACTCCTTAAAGAGGGCAGTTAAAGTCAAACGTTTCAACTGATATCCGTTATTCCAATGGACAAACTTATTTAAAATAATATTCCTTAAGTTGTTAAATAGAAAAAGGTAAAGATAGAAAATGTGGAATCATCTATATATCATCTATATACATAATATATCAATGCCATAAATAATTTTAATCTCAAAATAAAATTTATGCAAGAAACACTTTTAGTTCAGTAGTATAAATAAGTCAAAACATATGGGTAATTTTACACACGGTTGTACAGTCAATTGAACTCAATTATTTCTTTTATTAAGACCATTCTTTCGAACAGTGTTGAAATAATCATCAAAATGGATTTATATCCCAGTCTATAAAAGCCAGTCATGACACATGAACGTCAAGGCTGAACTACTTTAGAAAACTGATTCCATTTCGCTTCCGTCGTATCCAGCAGTGTCTCGTTGTGGAACTTAGTGTTACTTTATGAAGTGATTTAATGCCCATGGTAAACCGAATAACTGCCTTCCCTTTATTCCGTGGGCTGGCTCAGATCCTTTTATCATCCCGCACTGTATAATGACGAGTAAGATGAGACGTTGATCTTATTTAAAATCTTGGCTTTATTTTAAAAACAACAAGTGATGTGGGACATTAATTTACTATTCAAATTGAAATAAATGTTTCTTCTTTTTAAAGGCCGACAAGTCCGAAAAATAATTATAAAATGCCATTTTTTTTCTTCTGATTAATTGCACAAGACATGCACATGCTTTGGTGCATGTAATGGGTTTTAGAAAATAAATAAAACCGAGCACTGGAAGTTTTTCTTTTTTCTTTTACCATTCTTATAGTTAGATTCGGTAGATGTAAGGTATATCATCACCACTTAGGTTTTTTCATAAAAATTACCTTTCTTACTTATTTTCTCTTCAAAATACTTGTTCAACTTTTTTTTTAATTTCTGAGAGTTTTTATATTGTATCATATATTAGATCTTTTCAGGCTCGGGAAAGTAGTCGCTGATGAGGGGTAGTGGGATTCCCGAAATCAAACGATCAAAAATGATGATTCACATTGATTGTATGCAACACGATAATACTATTTAGACATAAAGCATCGGGCTGTGCGGGGCAAACAAACATTGCAATTACAATCGCATCCAGATTTCTCGGTCAAAACTTTTCCGAAAAATCAGACAATCTACTATCCAAATTTCTTATGTGCAAGATGTCATACATTCCTGACACAATAAATTCCACTGCTTTCATTTCATACTAATCCTTTAGTTTTTTAGTAGCCTCGCCTATATGTTGGGCAATGGGGCGTAGTCAACACTTGTCGGATCACTCCTGATCTTTCCTTCCCCTAAGCCTGATTGTTTTTATTTTACATAACCAGATTTTTATTTCAAGTACTTATGAAAGCTTTTACTTGTAGTACATACAAATAAATAATATTGTTCAAACAAAAAAGATGAAGCAAAAGCGAAAGGCAAACGAATACAAAATATTATTAAGATTTTGTAAGTGGTTTTTTGAGAAAAGACTCACGTGAACCGGTTGTTATTTTTGTTATATTGTTATATTTAATCTCTTGTCAGCTCATTACTACTAATCCATACAACTTAACAATATCAAATCATTCTCGGTACAAAATATTTTTAATATTAGCTCGTTAATAAAACGCGCTTTTACAACTTTCAGTGATGTCAACTTTATTGACAAAATAGATTTCATAGGGTTTATCAAAAAATTACTGTTTGATGAAAGGACGGTAAATCAGTTCGTTCCATTCAATTTTTACCATTAATTTCTTTTATGTTGTAGATCTCAACTTAAAGTTGTTTATAAATATTAGATTGGCTAACTAAAGATTTCACGGGATCAATGGCAGGGGATATGCTTAATTTTCTCATCATGATTTAACATGATATAATCAGGTGTATTTTGAAGTTTTTATAATAAAAACAACTTACTTTTTCTCATTTTGTTTTTCTTTATTTAATGTATATTAAAAAAAAAAGAGTTTGTCTTATTTTAAAAGGACAACGCTGAAGGTGGTTACAACGTTACCTATTGTGTGATCGAGATTGTAGAATTAGTAAACAATGTAATAGATGTTTATTTTGGATTATTTCTTAGTATAATAAACAAATTTTACTCCATAATTTTCTAAAGGTCGTAAGAGAAAATATCTATAAATTGTAAGGTTTTTAACGTGCATATAATTAAAGTGCAGGGTGAATCCATGTTTTTTATTTTACTTCTACTGAGTTCATCCCAGCTTTGTGATAACATTTTCTTACACTTTGTAATTTTTAGTAACTTAAACTTTTGGTTAATCTGAAAAACATAATTTAACAAAATTTTTGTTCTGTTACTGTTATTCACAAAGGGAATTTTTATCATTTCTTTTTCAAAATGTTATCATTTAAATATGAAATTTAACACAAGGCCACCAACGCTGACATATCTCCCGCTTTAAGAAACCGGTTTTCTACGTGTTCAATTCACATACCTTTCAAAGACCTTCAAAAAGAAAGCCTATCCGAAAATCACAGATGAAGAGAGGTCGGGCTCACCCGATGACTTTTCAACAAGATTAATGTAAAATACTTAAAATATATTTTTTATATAAAATCTTTTTGCCTTGAACAACTCTCTTGTAACAGAAACGTTTTTTCTTCAGCTTTTGCGGTCAGCCCACCAGTAAAAGTAATCATATTGTTAGCAATTATCTAAACAGACACCACTTACAAATTAATGATACGAATAATTAAAGTATTATTCCGTTCATTTTCTTTGGACGAGCGTAATCCAAAATAAATTGACCGTCAACTGAACAGTCACGATTTTACGGTTCAACTTTAACAGGAGACGTCGGTAGACATTTATGGACAGAGATCATTTTTCTACTTCCCTGAGATGAGCCCAAGAATGTAGAATGTGGTGTACGTAGTACAAGAGCGACGACGGCATTATATCAAGTACGCTCAGGAGTAGTTGTGAATGTGTAGTTTGTTATACGTGTAAAGTCTGATGATGGAATATCGTGTAATCAATCGCCCTACTTGATTGAGTAGTATGTAAATAAGAAACATTGTTTTTAAGAAAGAGATTACTTAGGTTTAAAATGCGGTTGGTTGAATTGACTTTGTTGTTAGCATCTGGAGGATCTACGAGTTCTGACCTCGGACCAACCGAAATATCCGCAAAAATTTTTTCATCAGAATGAACCATAATGAAACCACAATTCTGAACAGCAGTTGATATATAAACCAAAATAGACCCAGTGAATGTTGCTTTTCAAGAGATGTATAATATTAGTGGAAAAAGAATTGCCATGGAAAACGAAGAGCCAGCTATCCCCTTATTATGTATATTTTTAAAGCTAAGACTAGCTATCCCGACCCTCCATTTTTTCAAAACTAAGCTACCACTTTATTCTTCGAATGTCAGATGTCATACATTATTAGAAGAAGGGAAAAACTTTATTCTGGAGTAAAAAGTCAGTGCCACGAGCGGGATTCGAACCGATGACTTTCGGCTAAATACACCGTCGATCCGCTCGGACACTAACTTCCCATCTCAACCGCACCTCTCGAATTTTCCCTCTTTTTTTGTCATGTTTCAAATGTCATGTAATCTATTTGATTCTCGGCGATAAATGAAATGGCCACGGAGAGCTTTCGTGAAGATATACTTCAGTTTAATTAATCAAATTTTCCCTCCTTTTTTGCCATTTTTGTCTCAACAAATACCTTTCATAAATATTAATTAATTGAAAAAAGTGAATTGGACAATCGGACCACGAACTGAAGTGGATTTATTCTGGAGTTTAAAGCCGCCTGGAATAACAAGACGAAGTAATAGAGGAGAATTTAGTGTCACACTAATTGAAAAGAACAATTACAAATACAAATTTACAAAATATATACATTGTAAACATACTCTAAAAATGTACTATACTAAAGTAAAATATACGATTATGTTTAATAATACATATGATTTAGTAATAAATTATCAATTAAGGCATCTGTGATAAATTGCAATGGCAGGATGTTATTAAATAGACGGGCCCTAAGGCCGGTTGTACCAAATTCATTTAACCTTAGTTAAGTACTGAAGGGGTTCAAACAAAAATCGGCATTTCTCAATCTCTGTTGATCCAACATCAAGTAATGAACGATGATAAATTCAAAACGGACATTCATAATGTCAAAAATGCAGTGAGCTTTTTTTAACATAAAATAAGAAATGCAATAACTCATTAAAATACTATATTACGAAAATCATTAGTAAGGACGGGAAACGTTGTCAAGAGATCGTACCGACGTTGTACTTGCTATTGGTATGAAGTGTAGTTTTAATTTGGTTGAGCCAATATAGGAATTGTAGTGTTGCGTAATGTAGTATGTATTTTAGAAGAACCAGTTCTACTGACATAGAAACATACAAACACAAACAATTAAACTAAAGTTTGATCAAATTGGAGAAGTAGTTCATGATGGGAATGCAAGAATTTCATTTTTATTGACTACATTGACACCTTATAGAAACACCATCGTATTTTTTTTTTTGCTTTTTTACGAGGGTTCTCAACAGCAGAGGTTATATAAACCCTCAGGGTGCCGGTGTTTTTGAGAAAAAGCCCATTTATAAGTATGTCGGGTTCGAATGCAGGGCCGCTGGATTCGAACCCTGGACCTTGACCTTACAGTGGTGAGCGCCGTGTCAAAGACGAAACCTCGCGGCCACCGACGCCCCCCCCCCAATCACCATCGTAGGTAGATAAGTTATGTAAGGAAGCAATAAAAATATAATTAATATATATTTGTACATCCATAGAATAAAAGATAAATAACAATTTAATGTAAAGAACATATTGAAAATGTAGTGTAATTTAAATTAAAATAAATATGTGACGATACTACACTACCGGTTTCCAGCCGACTCTTTAATTCTGCAAATGTTATCAACGTAAACTTACTTAACGTAGCGAAGAGTTAAGAATTATGTAATAGCATGTAGTTGACGAAATTAAAACCAGAGTACAAAATTTCTGTGAAATTTACGACAATGGCCGTTTTTCTCACATCTCTTTGAATTTATTTTCCATGTAAACTTACTGCTAGAAACCCAATTTTCTTTGTTTGAAATAGCGTGTGGAGGCTTGTTGAATATGAAATACGGGAAGTTGGTTAATCAAGTTTTCACTTTGAGGCTTTCGGCCAGGAATCGCTGATTACTTAGGAATAATTTCAAACAAATCAAAATTGCATCAAGCGGAATAGCATTTCCTCGACAGATTATTACGACTCCCATGTGATTTCTCTCGTTATGATTGTTCTAAAAAGGAAATCAATCAACGTGAAAAAGGAAAATTCCTTTTAAGAATTCTGCGCCGCCTACAAAAGCTTTTATTTTTGTATGTAATTAAATATTTTGAAAAGGTAATTATTTTTATAAGGTGAATAATGAACAGCTTTTTTTGAGAAATATGAGAAGAAAACAGGGTTTATTTACCAGTTTGGGAATAAAAGCCTTACTCTTTGATAAGACTCTTTCATAATCATTAATTAAAAATATAACTGATCTCCCAAATTTTTAACACTAAAGTCCGATAGACCTGTCTTGAATGGTAGGGGATTGAGGTATCGAACTTCTTTACAGTCAAACATGTCAGTTGCTCTCCAAATTGCACAACGTAACCGATGAAATCATTTCCTCTAGGTTATATTGACCTGTGAATACGTGGATGCAAAGCAAATTGTATATTGACCGAC
Organism: Cimex hemipterus; assembly: GCA_039619505.1. Taxonomy (NCBI): domain Eukaryota; kingdom Metazoa; phylum Arthropoda; class Insecta; order Hemiptera; family Cimicidae; genus Cimex; species Cimex hemipterus. The sequence goes on along the minus strand of CM077101.1, from coordinate 9,786,182 downwards.
AAGCTTCAGCGTCTAAACGTTTTCGTTTCATTGTTTTCAGTGTACAAAGAAGGGACGTTTTTTGAAAGAACTGTCACGAGAGATCAAAAATGGATTCTATTCAGATAACACCATGAGATCGTACCGTTGACTGCAGCAAATGACCCTCCAAAACTGAAAACCAACAAAAGGTGAAGCCTTCTGTTTGGCGGAGTACTTTTTTAAACTTTTTGAGCAACAATTCGACAGGGCCACTTAATATTTCATCAACGAACGCAGTGCAACTTTTACGACCTTGCTACTCTGCCCTAGTACGGAGATAAAATCCAGACAATAAGCACGAATGATTTCTGTGTTTTGAATTCATGACAAACATAATATTTTATAATTTACAGTGAATTGTACAAATGATTTATTCTTTATTGAACTGACACATTATTGACTTAATATTACCCGAAGGATAAACCTAATTGTCCTGTGTAAATTTCTAAATGTTGATAAACGGCAAACGGTCTTAATTAATGGTATTAAAACATCGATATGAAAGGTGGTGAAAGAAAAAAAGCTCTATCGCTGCTGCAAAGTAAACAGTTTTTCGTGTATTTCTGATTAAATTAAGTTCCGTGGAGGGGAAGTCTTATTACACATTATCTGTCTGTAATGTCCCGCTTAAGAAGGACATTGCGTACATATTGAGCATAAAAGTTGAGAACAATAAGAGCCGATATGAACCTGTAGCTAGCCTGTAACTTTCTCAAGTTCCTCCCTACAGATAAAGTACTGATTTACCTCAAATCTGCACATTCATGTACGTATATAAAGTGAAGATAGAGTTGAGCATATCACTACTCGCAGTCCACCAGCTTTGTAATTAATAGTAAGCTACTTGAAGATTTCCGCCATCACGAGTGTTTGCAGTCCGCGGTCAGGCGTCGGTTGATCTGTCTGATCCGTCCGGCCACTGTTGGGGCTTCATGAGCTGTCAACGCCTAGCTTTCAGCCCGCAACGCAATCAATTCCTAAATCCAAACTCATTCATACTTTCACTCACTCTTCGATTTTTTGAGTGCCACCAGCTAAAAGTGCTTTAGTGACTAGTAACCTATCTGAACACTTGCTCACGTGCAAATTTAAATTGGACTTAGACAAGATGAAATTATATCGTTACCCGCCATATAAGACAATTTCATAGGATTAATATCTTTTTACTAGTGAATAATCACGCGTTCCTAAGTTACCATGTATCAGAGTCTGTCGAAAGAGGGTAAAAGTAAGGCTGATGAGTAGATTAATGCCGATGGGATCCCCCATTGCCAAACCATTTTTACAAGGTCTACTGCTCACCGAATTACTACTGATGGCTATTAAATCGCCACGATGACCTCTAAGGTTAGACAAACTTTTAACTCGTTCCTCGATCACCAATATCGTCGGTACCGGGCAATAAAAGATTCGAACTTTTTCGAATTAAGTGTAAATGGGTATTACAGTGTTGGGAAGAGTCCCATAAAACAATCTGCTAGATTTTAAATAGAAAATCTTTTTGTTGTCTTTATTAATTAAATATATAATGCTATTTTTTTCTAAACCTCTTACCCACTTTGAGTTATGTGTCTAGTAATAAGTGTTGTTCATCATTAAAACCCGAGGTTCAGCGTATCAAAATATAAAGCAAAATAGGTTTGACAGTTTTATTTAAATTTAAATTATGTAGTAATACCTAATGGATAATTTGAGTCTTAGAAAATTTCGTATAATGTGTAATGAAACTCAAAACAATAAAATTCCTATGTTCAACTTAGGTTAACGAAACAACTTCAGTTTAGGCTTTTATTTATGCTCTTTTATTTTTTTTCCTAGTACTAGAGTTCATTCTCTCTCAGCGCCTTAGTGGATGAAAGGATAAAATAAACGGTGTTTGATATGTGAGGGTCGGAAGACGCAAGATAAGAAGGCCTGAGCTGAGCCGTTTAGCCGCAAGGTAAGCAACAGACCTCTATTATTAGATGGGGAGAAATCAGGTTCAAACCACAGCCTTGAACTCACCGATTCACACACCAACTATTTCTAGCCCGGCCGGGCTATAACTAGCTGGCTCACAGGAAAAACGTCGTATATAGTTTTATACATCATCCAAAATGCGACTTTTTATTAGAATTTTATGAAGAAAATTGTATTGAATTTCGAGTGAGTATGTCAAATTATTCGACCCTGAGCATTTTACTGGGTTTGCCTATTCTGGCTTGTTAACGATTCCATCTTAAAGGAGTAATTGTCATATGCAAATTAAAAACAGCCTTTATTTCAAGTTCAAGTTATGGATTTTTTTTAACGAGGGTTCGCAACAGCACAGGTCAAATAAACCCTCAGGGTACCGGTGTTTTTGAAAAAAAGCCCATTTGTAAGTATGTCGAACCCGGGACCTTGACCTTACAGTGATGAGCGCGCGATATTGACAGATGATTAAGTTAAAAAACGGTCTGCATGTTTGAAATCAAAGTCAAATACCCTTTAAAACAATTTACCAATACATGAGTATGCTGGCATTTGGAATAGGTAAACTCCTATCCTTATATGAAAGTTAGATCAAAACTTGTTGTCTCATAAAAACTTTAAAAAATTACGTGCTTCGCGGTTTAGCAAATGCCCCAAAAAGGAAATCGATATAATATAAATAAGTCTATCCGGATTTGGTTTCATGGCTTTATTGGCCTGGCATGAAAGTAACAGAGTTGAGTCAGAAAACTTGAAAAATATTAACTAGCACAGCAAATTTCTCGTACACACTGACAGGTAAAACATTTTTAATTGAAACGAAAGGATAAAACTTTATATTTAAGTAAAAAATAGTTCGATTCATTCCTCTAGATGGTGGAGAAGTATACTCTTTTCAGATAAAGCTTACCATTTTGAAGGGACCAACATTCAGGAATAAGAAAGCCTACTTGAAATTGGCTGTTATTTTGGTTATTGTTTTTTCATTTCTGAATGTCGGACATAGGATTTACAGCTAGAAATTAATTATGACAAATATTCAAAGAGTATGAAATATTTTTAGCGCCTATGGTAATGAGGTGCTTTATGAGAAAGTACCGTTCACATACGTTCCGCTCAGTCCGACAGCAAGAATTTCAATTCCCACCGTTGATGGTGAACAAATCACGAAACCGTCACATTTCACGAATCTCCTGCTATAAAAAATGCCTTATTCGATTCTCAGGCGGTGATACTTTTGCACACAATTATGCGAGAAATGAATAATTTACTAATTTCGAATTTTTTAAATCCTATCCATGAAATAATTAAAATACAATTGTTAAACTACAGGGGAAAATATTAATCCAACAGGCAGTACTGCACCAGGAGAACACGTGTGAAAGGCAATGCTGTAACTCAGTTTGTTTTCGGTTTAACGAAACAAGGTTTCTGGGCAATCGAGGCCGATGGTTCTTGGAATGGCAAGTAGTCGATAGGGCTAGAACAGTAGGGTTAGGACGAATTGAAAGATGGGAGTGACACTGGAGGAAGCAGTAACGGATTAATTCTTTGACGAAGAGAATGTTAAGATCATTGCGGATTCTGAGCTTAGAAAAATAGTTAGGGGTTTGTTGAATTGCTCTGAGGATTTTTAATTAGAATGTTTGAATTCATTGGTTACATGGCTCGGTGGTACCCCACAGCCCCGCTCCATATATCCAAATAGGTCAAGTAATGTTTGTGCAGAGTTAAGTTGTTCTTTACAGTCTTGTCTGATTTCGGTTTAAATCTTTGTCGTTGGTCAAATGGTTTATTTAGTTCTTGTCGCTCGAGCTTCGTGTAAATATTCCATATAAGTCTATGTCTAATTTTAGCCGGAAGTATGTCGGTAGTTCTTTACATGTATAGACGTAGAACAAAGCTACTTGTTTAACCTGAACTTAATTTGGGTATGTTTGTCTTTGTGGATTTTCGTCTTGCATGTTTCCAACCATTGTTGAAAGAGTTAGATGCTTCTAGATATTGGCTATGACTCGGGTTAAAGTTAAAACATAAAGTTGCAATACAGCCACGTAAGTAGTAACTGTAGTATTGGGGGTGTATCGGTGAAAATCTAACTGGGGAATTCATTAACCAAAAGGCAAGTTTTGTTTATAAGGACTAATAAATTAATCGGGATATTTATAAACGTACCCCATCGACCCTAATTTAGGTTAGATTTATTAATACTGTGTGTAGATCGATGGAGGAATATCAAGTATTCCACCGACCAATCGAATTAGTGCAACGCATGAATGCATTTATATGTATAAATGTATTTATGAGTGACTTATATGACTTAATGAATTAGTATTAGGCTAGATTATAGTTTGCATGCGTTTGGGGCTGGAATGATCTGGCTGGCTATAGCCGGAGCCTAACCCCGTCGATAATGAAGTGACGATAATACTTAAGGAGTAGTAATTTCCTCACGCCTGAACAATCGTTATTTTCTCTTTCATCTACACTGAGAAGCAACAACAATGACCACCTTTAATATTTTTAATGATCTCTTAGACAGTCTTCCATATATTACATTACAACAATATTTACAAAATACAAATATAAGGCAGATAAAATTTTCCACTTGCGTTTGCCGGTGGAATTTGTAAAGAAATTTTTGAATAATCAGTCTTTTTTGGTTTTTCTATACCCGCGGCTACGTTAAAATTATGGTTCAAATTCACTATAAGTACGATACGTGTAATAGACAAAAAAATGCAACATATAAAACAACCATATAGGCTAAATCTCCAACAAATTATTTCTCACTTTTCTAATAATGCCGTTCATATTTTTCCGGAACCGCTAACCAGGCCAGGACAACAAACCATTACGTCGTTTGTCCATTGTCGGACCCTTTCACCTCAAAGAAGCCGACTCCTCATAGAAAAAATGAAATTCTGTCACTACTTCTTTCCCCCCTCCTTCAAAATCAAATATGTATAAACCAAAAGCATTAATATCTACACACTCTACACGATACATCCATATTCACAGAAATCACACTTACAGTGAGTACAAAATCTTTGATTAAACTACAATTTCTATATTGTGTACACCATTGTACGAATCCAAAAGCACATATTATATGTATTTGATCAATTGAAACAATGTTAAAAAATCACAGGCCCTGAAGTTGATTTCAATAAAGATCGGAATGTTGGCACGATAAAATTTTTTTTCTAAACTTACATCACAACGGAACGCATCTTACGATCTCTAAATAAAGATTAATTTAAGGTCACTAAATATCAAACATCACTTTACAGTTCTCCTTTATTTTATGATCGACGGACGTAGAAAAGTATGTTAAAATATTTTGATTTATTTTGCAAGAAACAAAATTGACAGTCCTGAACATACAATTTTCTGGCATGTTCGGACAACAAAATGATTTTATCTTTTTGTTGTTCGTGACTTTTAGAATGGATCCTAAATGATTAGTTTAATTGATCCTACAACTGAAATGGTATAAAAGTAATGCTTTGGATTTATATTCTTGTTATTATTTTGGGGGTAAGTTGTGTTGTGTAATAATAAAACATAAACAAGGAGCAAACTAAATTCTAAACAATAATTAAAATAGACAGTCATAGATAGTTTAACACAATTATGTACATTGAGCTGTTGAACAACTAATTCCTAATATGTTTACTTTGGTTAAAGGTAGTTGTTCTGATTCTTTTTTCGTGTTTGCTATTGAGGTCAAAATCGATTTTGGCCACCAAAGCAGACAAAACAAATAGCCTGGGCAGATAGGGTGAAGTTGAAAGTGTTACAAATGGAAATCAATTCTCTTCAAAAAATCATTATGTGGATTGACTTAAAAAGTCAGTACCTAAGTCTGACCATTATATTTCAATAACTCAAATGTACAAACGGTCTACATAAGAATCACTTAAATGGAAACGATAAAGGCACCTTCGTTATTTATTCAATGCGGTAAACAATTACGAAAAATTCCATCTTTTACATCAACGCCAATTTGCATGCCTAAAATTTTAGAGGAAAAGACTCATTTAAGTATATTCATTAATCTCAATTCGTTGTTACTGTTGAAGGCCGGTATTTTATTAACATTTTATTTTTACATTTGTTTTTCTTAATAATTAACTTTCTTTCTAATACTGAATGCCGAATCACAAATCCAATGCTGAAAATTCCCATTCTCGACTTCCTTTCAGTTAAACAAAACCTCCTAGGATCGAAGAAAATTTCTCAGATTTACCGGGTCGCAATCATATAAAACCAGTAGAATTCGAATTCACGTTTTCCCCACTTTCACATAACACCGATATGACACTACAAGAATACCAACACACATTATGTAAATATGAAATACTTGGTTCAAAATTTATATTTACATCTTGAATCAGATACTTTTGAATCAACATATGTTTTGAAATGTTAACTGGATGGCTGAAGATGACACGAATAAAGGTCGAAACATCTGAAAAAAATGAAACAGGTGTTTTGCGAAACTACCCCATTCTTGACCGCTCCTCACGACTTCAGAAATAAAAACATAACTTTTCACTCAAATGTTACCCTGATAGATCCTTATATATTCTCGAGTAAGTACACTGTTGATAATTAGTGAAAACGCATGAAACCGAGGACTTTATACTTGTTGGAATAATGTTAAACACTTTGTCTAAACAAAAGAGGTTTTATTTCATTCATTAGTGAAGTAGTCAACAGGTAACCTAATGTTGAAGATAAATGAAAACCTAGGATGTGGTCCAAAAGGAATAGAATTATTTTATATTAATATATTAATTGAAAGAGGCCGTGTTTGGGAGTGGTTGTGAAGGCCCAAAAACTTTAAAAAAGAAGACAAACAAGCACATGACAACCTACTCCAACCATGCAAAGGCTGAATACAACAATTAATAATGAAACAAACATTACAGTAGCAAACAGAAGCATTTTAAAAGTTGAAATTTTGAATAAAAAATATAATATTCCATGATTTTGATATTTCCAAAGGTAATCACTTTTTTAAACCATTACGATTTGTTACAAGTTCATCTCTTGAAAGAATCTTACTCTGAAATCTTTAATGCGGGGACACACGACACATATTGCAAAGGGAACATAAATCCTTGAATGCCCTGCCGGATCCCTAAACACACTACAATTTAGTAACAGCCGCTCACCTCCACCTCTCGGTCTGGTTATCCAACTTATATAATTAATTGGTACGTTGTCAATCACGTAATTAGTTAATTTACAATTCTTCATAAACGCAAGGCACTTGAACCGAAATTTTTCCCAACCGATTCTCTTATTTTGCATTCTATAATTTTTAAATCAATTAGATTGCCAACTATTTATGTTGCTTAAACTAAATTTAAAAACTAAATGCAATTCTGATATGATATTATTCATTTGCCTAAATCCAAAGTGCATTGAGTTGTATAATTTCGAAAGAAATTAATTTATGGGCTCTGGGTATAAAATTGTTTTATATATGTGACTTAGTAGCTGGAAGTATAAACATACGGTAAAGTAAGGTTTCCAAATAAACAGTTTAATATTACACGTTAAATTAAAGAGCTTTGATTTAACTAAAAATCATTGGAATTTACTTAATTCCTCATATTGTATGTAACTTCAAATTTGGGCACCCTAAAGCACAGTACAGATGGAATATCGATTTTATATGCAATTTTTCATTCTTGATGAAATTATGCTCCAGTTCAGTATGAAAGCCCGTTTTTTTATTCATCTCATAGCGAACAACCCGATATGGAAAAACTCAAAATAATTTTCAAAGCTCTGAAAAGCATCATTTTTACTTAATTGTTGGGTTTGGTTGTAAGATTTCAGAAACCTATTTTCAAATAGAAATGTTAGACGTTTTAGGTCTAAAACTTATTTTAATTTTTATAAAAGTTCAGTTAAGCGAAGGAGACATACAAAGTACTGAAACATCAAACAATTCTATTTTACAACACACACCTGATCAGTTGTACGTTAATTTTTTAGGTTGTTTTATGTTTTCATAATATATACATTTATTTTTATTAGTATAACTTACGTGTGTCGACTATTTCCACCACCTTTGGCACCCTACTTGGTGTTTCTGCTCAAGAACATCTTCCGACTTATTAAATGGTCGTCCCGTCCGTCCTCTTAACATCATCTCACCAAATAACACAGATCTATATATGATCTCCATTCGAAAAAAAAACATCCCATCCTCTGCTTCCGTTACCGCAAATTAGTCTCGACTAAGAAGTGAAAATAAACTGTTGTACTGTCATTGTAGTAGTACCAATGTTAGTTTCTTCAGTTTTGTTTTGTTTCTATACATATATGCTTTACTTTACATCATCATTACTTTTTACTTAACTGAAGGTAGCTGAAATGAACTGTACATAAAAACATACGTGCTGACTGTTCCATTGAGAGAATATTGCTATAAGGGCTGTAATAAAAATAGTTAAATAAACGATTTGTTAATTTTTGTTTTATTTAACCTCATTTATTATAAAAACTATCAACAAGGTTAAAGAATTTATCCGGTTTTTTTTAAATGAGATACATGTCCGTAAAAAACCGATAGTTTAGAGCGAAAAAACAACTGCAAAGAAAGTACAGTGATATTAAAAATATATATATTATAAAACCTCGTCAAAATTAAAGGCCAATGGTTTTAGGCAATGAAAGAAAATTGTATAATTGCGACGGGTAAAGACAAACGGAACGAAGGCATAGTTTGTGATTTTCTAAGTCGTGCCGCCGTTCAATATAAACCACAGCTGTGGTTCCAGCAAGATGGAGCTAAGGCTCGCACAAAAGGGTCAACAATGGTACTGTCAAAACATAATTTCTAAGTTAAATTGAATTTCCACCGTGGTTTCCAAAATTAACACCGCCACGAACAATTGCAGGCCTATATCCCAGAATTAACGACGTACTAACTAATCCATTAAGGAAAATGCTTTCTGCAACGAGCTGAATTATGGGAATCTTGAAAACGAAGACAATATTTTTAATTTATTATAGATTTATATTTTTCTTCAGTTAGACAAATACATTTTCAGCCATGAGGTTTTAAAAGTTGTTTTCATAATTAAAATGTAATTTACCATCGTAAATTAATTAAAAAAAGGAAGGATAATCACTATTGTACTACTGGCAATCTTCAATTGACGTTTACATGAAATGTTTCTTCACAACATTGAGTTAGTTAAATAATTAATTTTACTTTGTTATCTATTTTTCGAAATAAATAATACCTAAATAAAAATAAATTAGTTAATTAAGTTGTTAGCTTTTTCATAACACATAAATAAAAATGTTCAAAAACTTTAACTATGGATTGACTCCCAAAATCTCTTGTGTCCATCAATGATGACGACGTGGCGTCGGTGGACGCAACAGTTTAGGCGTTGACACGGGCCCCATGCTAATCACTGTAACGTAACGGTCCCGTGTTAGAATACGGCGGCCTTTTTTTTTTTTTTTTTTTTTTTTTTTTTTTCCGAAAGCACCGATAAATTGGAAAAGCTATTTAAAATTCGCAACAATTCTGTCCTGATCATCAGGGAAGGTGTTTTTCTTGTGTTCAATAAGGCCAGGTCTTGGATAATTGTGGCAGTAGGTAGTATGGAATATGTTATCCCCTCCTACTCTTAACATTTCATTACCGGAGATTCCCAAAGGTCACGTCCTAGTTCTTTCGAATAAGCTTTCATCCTGACGGAGGTTTATGGAAAACTGAAAGAAATAGAGAAAGAAAAAGCTAAGATCAAAGCCAAATTATCGTCTTATCCCAATCTGCAATGCGAGCATTCCATTTGGGACAAAATTCCAAATCCACTTTACGAATATTAGACTCTATTTTAGTGGTAAGGTGATCAATTTCTATTTCTATATATCTATTTGTACGACGTTCCATTCAATAGTTGTCGCTAGGGAGGAAGAAACAATTGTCAGACGTATTGCACTAACTGAGGCGGTATATAATTTTTTTACGAGGGTTTGCAACAGCAGAGATCATATCAACCCTGAGAGTGCCGGTGGGTTTGAAAAGTTTATACGATGTTTGCACGTCAGGTTCGAATACAGGGCTGCTGGATTCGAACTCGGGATCTTACAGTGATGAGCGCAATGTCAACGCCTAAACCGTTGCGGCCACCGACGCCCCCATAATTAATATTATTATTAATATTTTTGTCCATCTAACTTTTTTAGTATTAACTGCAAAACTCTCAAGACTAAAATCTATGGTTTGTCTAATAAAACAAAACATTATAATAATAAAACATTTTATGTACTATTATCGGTTAATAGACTTTCGCATCTCCTTCTTGTTCTTCTGCTGGCCTGTTTAATATGGAAAAACATATGACAATAAAACCACAAAAATTCGTAATCGGAGAGAGCGTCTAAAGGATTATAAAACAATAACGATAACGGCAATTTTATTACAAATGTTTAAAACAATAGCATTTTTATTTTGCCATTAGTTGCCGTTTTGTAGAGGAATGATCGAAATAAAAGTATAACATTATTTTTAGAGGAACAACGTGCAACGAAACGAAATAGGCAAACATTCCATTACATCAAGGATTTATTTATTTATTTTATATTCGGGCTATTTATAATGAGCAAGAGACAAAAAAAATTCTTTGTGGTTTATAGATGGTTGTTTTATTTCCAATTAATGTCATGTGAATAGGATCGAATTTTAACATAACCTTTTCACTCGCGTACACTATAGATCAAGGTATGGTATTGAAGAAGAAGAAAATAATTTAGTCGCTAATGCTAAGCTTTCAATCTACTCAGTCATCATCGTCAGAGCATTCTCACTCTTTTGATAAAAAATTGAATTGTGCGAATAATTTGATATATAGAGTTCTCTCACTAAGCAGCACATGCTTCTGGAGTGGGGTTAAAGGAGAGCTTTGAGAATTTCAAAAAATATGATGATGATATTTCAGGGTGTTGTATACTGCGCCCTTTGAGAGCTATTGTATCCTCCTTCTCTGCCTAGAGCACATCGGTGAGTCCTATTTCACCAAGAAACTTGATTAGTAGGCCCGGTTTTATTGGTTGAAGCTTTTCTATGGTCACATTGTACATCCCAAAACACCTCCTCCTGCGGGCTAATGTTGTTCCGCAGTTTGTTAGTAGATGTGTTGGTGTCTCTTCTGCCTCATTACAGAATCTACATGTGCCATCTTGGATTGTTCCAATTTTCTTTAGGTTTCCATTTAATCTGCAGTGTCCTGTTAGGAACCCTATTAGGATTCGCAGTCTGTACCTTCTACCTTTGACACATTCTGTGATTTCTTTCTTTCCGAAATTGGTAAGAAGTTTCTTGGATTATCTGTGTCCAATAAGCGAATTCCAATGTTCCCTTATTATCTTTTTGTCCTCGTGTCTGAGATTTTCATTGATAGTGTGGGTTCCTATGCCACAGAAGGGTTAGGGTCCTGTCAGCGGTGTAGCTGCCCCTTTCCTTGCAAGAGTGATTTCAAAAAATAACGACTACCCAAATGATTTCTCCCAAAATAAAATGTTTGATAAAGTAATGCATTCCCGCTATCAATTGTTGCTATAAATGCAAGAAAGAAATTAGCACTTTACATACTAAGCTTAAGGAAAAGAAGAAAAATTGAATTTATCGAATGTTGTAAATATGCTAAAACAACAGGTGTATAGGTATAAAACAGAATAAAAAATAGAGATCGCCTGTAAAAAGTTAAGTATGCCAATCTGTAGACACATTTACGGTTGCTTGGTAAGTTCTGTATAGTTTTATTGATTGTTAAATCAATTGTATATACTTTTTATAATGTGAAATTAATAGCTCGATGACGACCTTAAAATAGCTCGAAAGCTTACAGTAGCAACCAAATTTGCTTCATCTTCTTCAAGGTCGTACCTTGATCCAGATTGTCCGAAAGTGGAAAAGTGGTCATTAATTCTTCTCTTGAAAACATAAGCAAAGTTTAAATTTTTGCTGAGGTTGCTCACTTTATATTGACGGGATATTTACAGCCATCATGAGAAGAAGATTTACGCTTTCTAATTTATAAATGGGAATGTTATTTTTTACTTTAAAAAAAAGTTTGAATTAGAAAGTTCTCTTTTGTTGTAGTCTTAATTTTGTTTTCGCTTTTTTCCCTTCTTCCTTTTTTAAAAGGACGCCAAATTTTGTCAAACTCGCTGAAAAAATGTTATTCATGAAGACAATGAATTGTCTGAAATATTGAATCTGATTGAAATACAAATGGTTGAACCTAATTCCCCCATTCGTATGACCAATTCTTTTTAAACTGCTTCCTGCTCTGCTCGTTTGCTTTAAAATAGTTTTAATAGTTTGTAGCGATAATATGTACAAAAAGTGGAGAAAACCACCTTAAGCAGTTTTCGAAATCTTTTAAATAAAAATTATAACCTACAGTAAAAAATAAAATTATTATACTTATATGAATTAATATTTGCAAAGATATACTTACAACTACACGTGGTTATAAACATTATTCTTAAAATTATTTGCGGTTTTCCAAGTTAATTACAAGATCATACAATTCTAATGGTAACAAAATACGTTTGTGTCTTACGGAAAGATTTTATTACATTTATTAAGATCGGTCATACATACATTTCGAAATGTTTTAGTGTTATCACAAGAACGATTGAAGACACCAATGATAAGTATAAAATATAAAAACAAATTTATTTTTAATTATTTATTTATGGAAAGGCCTTACCAATTATCCTATTTATTTACATGCTCTCAAATCACTTTCATTATAAAACTTCATTATAATAAATTGGATCATTTATTCAGTTATTAATGTGTGTACCAAATGAAAATACATGGAGAAAATAGTGTAGACAATTATACACAAATCTGACAGAAATGTAAGACTAGAAGGTGGTAGTGATAGAAACAGAGAATGCTGAAACTTCCTTTTATTTAATTGGGAGTGTAAAATATAAAAGCGCACGAGGCCATCGTCGTTTTAGACGTTGTGTAGGATTACACCGTCTAAATACGGGTGGTATTTTGATTTCGGGCTGGTGGGTTACAGCAGAGGTATAGTTTCGAGGGGAAATTGAAGAAGCGTGTTCCGATAAGATCCTTCACGAATGGGATTTTAAGATTTTCATGATCATTTGATTGGTGACGTAAAATAGATCGTTAAGGATACGACAGAGATCTTCGGATTTTATGTATGGTTATAATGAAAAAATAAAACATAATATAACAAGAAGATAGGGGGTAAGATCTTTTTGACTGCGGTGACCCTAGTAGTTAAGATGATTTGTATTTGCGAGGATTTCTGAGGATGGGCTCATGATTTTATATTGATTGTAATACGAAAAAATATTGTAAAATGGTTCTGACTCCTCTCTGCGAACACAACTTTGGGCGCTAAACCATCCTGTATTTCAGGAACTTTACGTACCGCCTTTTAGATATGAAAAACTGGTCGCAATGTTCACGAAATTAAGACGACGATTTTAACTCTTCTGCCTTTTATCAATGATAATAATGATTTAGCCATGCAAAATACACTTTATTTCTGTATTATATGTGATAATGAGCGAACTCCGAAATGGGTGATTAATTAAACAGAAAATAAGAATTCACTTGGTACCTGATTTTCCTCCTTCTTGTTTTTATTTTTGTATTTAATATAATTGTAACATGTTATCAAACTGAATGCAGTTGTAATGTACTAAAAATTAAATGAATTAACAAAAAAATGGGTTATTCCGGATTCATAATCCGAACCATTCGGCGAACATGAGTAGGATGTCATAACCCTCTTCTTAATATTATTATTTTATTCCCTTTTAGTAATATTATTTAAATAGCATCCTGTCCCTCAAAGGATTTAACCACGTGCGTTCAAATATTTTTTTAAACATTTTGATTTTCAAAATTTTCACCAGACTTGAGAAACTGATAATCTCGACTATTCCCCTTCTTCTTATGCTTTGTACAGAAGTGACTTTTCAGGAACCAAGGCTTCCTGTTCATCACATATTCATCAACAAATCGATGGAGCGGGTTGAAAATTACAAAATCCCACCTATTGGATAAAAGGAAAGGTCGGCCGACGTGTACGGGACAAAAGGGAAATTGCCCAAAATAAACCGGCTGCGATATTGCCTCGATTTACCGCACGTAAATGTCCGTGTGCCAAAATGGAATACAACTAAACGAACCACGCAGCCCTTTATTTGGGCATTTATAACTCGTCAAACAATAGTTATAGCACAGATTAAACGGCCTATTAATAGCAAGTGTTTCCTAAATGCCGCTTCCCGCTAAAATACCAAACAGCGTGTATGACAGAATTTTATTATTTCTGTAAGAAATGAAAACTTTTTTACCATATAATGGCTAAATTAACTCACAAAGTGTTTGCGCTGGGGGAAAAAGGTCTCCAAGCAAAAGACCTGGTACTACAAGAATCTTCCTGCCTCCTTTAAAAAACGAAATGCTGGTAATCGTCTTGAAGAAATAACAGACCAATCCGAAATTGGATCACGATCTGCCAGCCGTGAAAACTCAAAAATGGAGACGAATAGCCTATCATTGCCAGCTGTTAATAGCGTTCTGGCAAATGTTAATAGAATAGGTTCTACCTCATCCTTCAATCTTTAATATCAACAACACATACTCGTAATTTTATATCAACAAATAAAGTTGGAGTTCTCACTGTAAATAACGACGACGTAATTCAAACCAACCAAAACAAATAACACCAAATATGAATGCAAACTTACAAAATAACACTTTCACACAGCCCCCCCCCCCAGATCTTCGTTCGAAACATAGTTAACTTTACCTTATTTTATAAAAGCATAAACAAATTTCTTGGGGAAAATTATTTCCGGTATCAGGGAAGAACTGACTGCACCCCTGTTCTCATGAAAAGTTCCGACGAATATAGGAAACCAATACACATCTTTAAAGCACAAAAGTGCGACTTCCACACCTATCAATTAAAGGAGGGACGAGCATTTAGAGTTGAGTTAAGAATATTACAATACCAACATCTTATCTGCAGCAAAAATCAAACTGCCGTTTTTCTTTTTGGACCTTCACCAAATAATCAGGATATTTATGATTACCCATCTCAACGGTGTCGTATACGTGTAAAAGAACCGTTCAAAAATAATAAAATTTCGCAATGTAATCGCTGTCAAAATTACGGACATACCAGATCACATTGCAACTATGCACCACGGTGCGTGAAATGCGCAGGATATTGAAGAGAACATTGTACAAAATCATACCTCCAGCTGTTTGTTCGCTTTGTAATGGTAATTATCCAGCCAACTATAGAGGATGCATCACACACAAAATTTAAAACGGCTAAGAAGACAGAATTCCTCCGAATCAAGACACCAGTCTAGTCTCCTCTTCCACCACCGCCACCACCACCACAGCAAGTAAGATTTGATCACGCTCATTCAACCAGCGTTAACTACACACAAGCCGTCTAATTTATTACCTACGTAGTTGTAATGTACCACAAATTATATTTTTAAAAAACCATACAATGGAAAAATGGTAAAGTTGTTAAATCACAGTCTTCGACTACACACGGGACTCAGTAGCATATTTTTAATAAGTAACGTGAATTATAATGTAATAAATATGTGTTACTTCTGTGAACAATTTCCTTATATTGATATATTCCATAGGACTTTTTATTGCTTATTTCAATAAAAAATATTTTTATCGTATTAACTTAAATCATCCCCTTTATCAGTGGTATTTTAACGATAAAAAAAAACCTTCAAGTACCAAAGAATGACAAATAAATCCTACTAGCCCATTAAAAATCCATTAGTTGGTTGGCAACAAATCGATATATTTGCTAAGTATAAAAATAAATTATCAAAAACTTTAATGAGGCGAGATCTGCCCAATTCCCTTTCTACGGTATCGTCGAGCACGCAACGGAGCAATTCAACAGTAATATTGACCTTGCCTTGGCTTATACCCTTGATGCAATTTAGTGCGACAATGTCTCATTTTTTCTTTGTTAGAAGGTCCGCGAGTGGTAAACACGTCGTCAGAATTAATGATCAGCCGTCCATCCAATCTCGCAAGTGTTCGACTGAGAAGGATAGGCAGAAATGACAGCGTTATTACATGCGGCATTTTCAGCACGACGCATTGAACAATAATTGATTTTGATCTCAGACATCAGCTACTCTCCCGAACAAAACCACGACTTTTCCTTCGTGTTTTTTTTATTATATTGTAATCCAACGATAAGCTCTATAAAATAATATCTAAATAGAAAGCCTAATATTCTAAGAGGCTGATAAGAAATTTACCTCGAAATCCCATTTACAACACTACAATAGAGAGAGAAAACGCATGGATAAAACTTAACGTAAAATGTCTAAAATGTTCCATAGCACATTAATCTGGTGAATTAAATTACAATAAAAACAATTTATCCAATAATTAGGCAGAGCGCGAATATTATGCATCACACGGACAATCACATCAATCCCTTAACTGCTTCAAAATTCATATACAAAAGGAGAAAGTAGGATAAGTTCATAGAGACTCCAGAAGAAAATACATTTCCTGCGGGCATTTCAGGCATAAAGCAAAACAACTAAATATATCGATCGATATATGATTGGTAAAATTCTTCTAAACATTTCATAAAATTTAAATAGACTACAAAGGGTTAGAAGAAAACTCAGGAAAGAAGATTAATTAGAATTATTATTTATCGTACCGACATGCCTAACTTGTATCCTAACGTCAAACAGCCTACCATCATAGGAGATGTATCTACATGAGAGTATAAGGACAGGTCAGAAAGTCACAATAGAAATGCATAGGTCCGATTTAATTAATGCGTATTTAAGAATAAAAATACGTGTCAACAAAAAAACAGCTGTTAAGTTCATGGACGCTGGATGTTTGTTACCACCGTCCTAACGGATAACTATCTGAATACACCGCTATTCGATTCGACTAAGGGGTATTTATGATTTTTCTGTTGACACAGGTAACTTTGATAGGTCGTGATAGATCGGGAAAATGATGAAGTAGACGTATAAGGGTATAAGAAGAGAGAACAAGAGCATTCCTCGATCTAACAACGGTATGATGATATGTAACATAAATTATATATCAATATAATATAAGTAATATATATAAGAATGTTAAAAGTTAAGTCGAATTCCCAACACTGAAGATGTGTAAATTGATCCGACATAACAAGCCAGGGAGGATAGGTGGTCCAAAATAATCGGGAATTATCAAATATTCAACAAATTTAGTTGTACAAACAAAGAAGTAGGAAAGATACTGCAATCGCAATGAGTTTAACTTTTCGAGTTTAACATTTTACCCGCACTTTCTTAGCTTTCCTTTTCCTTTGCGATGTTTCTCGCGTTTTAAACCTACTAATTTTGTTCACTCTTTTTCCAGCCAAGTGTGACGGCTTTATGATATAACTCTCATGTCTTTTCCCCTTGTTAGCATCTCTGTACCCCAGGGCCCCGTCGGTTTTGGATGAAATGACATATATAACAAACGAAAATGCCCAGAAGCAAAATAAGAACAAGATAGTCTGGGTAGTATTTACTCGACTCCACATTCATCAGAGAAGTTGAAACATGCCGCTCCATTCTCTCTAATAAATTACACCACACATCACATATCATTCACACTACCCCAGAGTACTTGATATTCCTTGAGGTATAAGCACCTCCCATGACGAAAATAAATCCATTCGTTACAATAAATAACACTACCACATGTAAAGTCCATTAAATAACACTATCAGGGGGCGTCGGCGGCCGCAAGGTTCCGTCTTGGACACGGCGCTCATCACTCACTGTAAGGTCCCGGGTTCGAATCCAGCGGCCCTGCATTCGAACCCGACATACTTACACAAATGGGCTTCTTTTCAAAAACACCGGCATCCTGAGGGTTTATATGACCTCTGCTGTTGCGAACCCTCGTTAAAAAAAGACAAAAAAACCACTATCACATATAAGGTACAAAGATCTATATACAATTCAATGTATTCGTAGACCGGAGATATAGGATCAGGGATCTGGGCCTGCTGCCATGCCTCAAGGCCGCGCATAGGTCATTCGGGATGTCGTATTTCTTTTTTTCCAAAGTTAATTTGCATTCCGGTATTACGTACTCTACCGTGAAAAGCTATCCACAAACTCACAGTCATTTGTTAGTGAAGGTGTTTTGAAAGAGAAAATTGATGTTACGAAAGAACTTTACCAAACTTTCTATTATAAAGTTATTTTCAGTTTCTACACCTAATTTAATTTTCACGTTTTAACGGTTTCATTTCATCATTTATTCTAGTTTTAGTATATTTTTATTCTTTACTTGGCCTACTAAACTACGATCAGTTTTTTAGCCTACAATTGATTAGGTAGGCTGAGAAGCAACAATGACGACTGGGATAATACGTCGGACAGGCCAAACTGGTGAGTACATACAAACGAAAGGTCTCCAGTTCTCTTCATTTGGCTTAAGGCTGTCTACCAGATTCTAACTTTTCATTAAGGGCTCTCTTGTCACATCTCACATTACATACGACTTTGCACCAGAGTACACGTTTCACTGTTTCTTCTTCTCCTTGGCA
The DNA here is from genome assembly GCA_039619505.1 of Cimex hemipterus. NCBI lineage: Eukaryota > Metazoa > Arthropoda > Insecta > Hemiptera > Cimicidae > Cimex > Cimex hemipterus. The sequence continues at coordinate 9,767,547 of CM077101.1, read as the reverse complement.
ATGTCTGCAGAGATTTATTTCTGCTTCTCCTAATATACATGCCTCCGGAGTATGCAACGTCCCTTATTGTAGCCCCTACTGGCATGCCTCTGTGCTGGGAATCGATCCCATTGAACGGAATAATTGTTAATCCATTGTCTGTTGGATGTACGCTTTTTGCCATTTGATATGCCGCACGTAAGAATGGCACAATTGCACAGATGACAAACACTTTGGTTGAATATAGAAAAAAATATATTTTGCATTGTATTAATTCACTTTTCCACATTCAAAATGTATTTGCTAAATGTAAACAATGCTTGTAAATCCCAGGCCCTGAAGGTGATCTCAATAAAGATCGAAACGTCGGCACGATAAAGAAAATGTTTTTCTGAAACCTTCATCACTCGAGACCGCATCTCACGATTTCTAAATTTTTCATGAACGTTTTAACATACACCTTTATAATTAAAGATAGAAGATTATAATTCAAACAGAAAATACATGTACGATCGTTTTTTGAGAACAAAACTTTGCTTATCTATTCCGTTTTATCAAAGAATTTACGAATTTTTGACTTTTTATGGTGCGTCCGATATATATACTGCAGACAAAATTGGCAATAACGACAAGGAAAATGACGTTTATTACAAAAGGGGTTTCCTCGCGGGAAGATCAAATGGCTCCTTGGAAGGAAGGTGGAAAAGGCAAAAAAAACGTGCTTTGTCGGCCAAACGCTCGAACTGGGCAAAAATGGAAAGAACCGTCTTTTGAGAGCAATAGATCTAAAAAAAACCTCCCACGGCGAAACAGTTAAGGTTAATGTTAAATGTAAAATGTAAAACTTGTATGATCGAAAAGAAAGGGGTTCTTGTAAACTTTGCTTACAATTGTTTGCGATATTAATAATTCAAATTATTCGACGGATCTAAAGGAAGAATTACTGTATTTACGTTTATATTTAATTTTGAAGCAAACTTACTAAGAATATACAAGACAAAAATGAACAAACAGTTGGTTAAAATTAATTTTTAAATATTTTCCACTAACTCGTATTTTATCCAAGCAACGTTCATCAGTGAACACCTTTAGCTTATCGAAGACTGATGCAAAAAAAAGAAGACGAGACAGAATGAAGAAACATATACTCAGTGCACGTTCACATTGAAAAAATATTCTTGCCCTCCACTGAACGTTAACGGCAAAGAGACACAAATTTGCATTGATGTGAGATACTTCCGACTATATCCTAGAGCCCCCTCCGCACAAGACTTAAGAGACAACTTAACAGAAGTCGCGGACAACTACGAAGACTTCTAGAACTGAAATCTTTTTTGACCGTCGAAACTACACTAATCTAATGCAAGATTTACTCCGAGCCCTTCGGGCACACCAAGCGGAACTGTGGGGTTCCGCCACACCATCCAATATATAGCGTATCAAGTCCTTTCAATCAAACGTCCTCAGGCAAATCGTCAAAGCACCTTACTACGTCACTAACCTTACAATATACAGCGACCTCAAAGCTCCTTTTGAATTGATCCATTCCCGATTACAAGTTTCAAACCAACCTCTGGATTCATCCAAACACTTCTCCTCTTCCCCCATCCCCTGAACCCCCACGACGCCTTAATCGATGATAGCCTCCTTGCTTAATCCCTTAACCCACAAAACTGAGTGCCAACATTGGCTAGTTTCTCATGGTATTCATGGTATCTGTCCTCCGGATGTAACTCTGCCAGTGTTAGTTTTCAGATTATATGAAAAAAGCCACGGTTTCTCGTGTGAAATGCACACAATGATTTGTATATGTACTAATATTTATAGTACACATATGAAGTAATTAAAAAAAAGTATTTTATAAAAATAGGCAATAATTAAACCTAATCTTAATAAAGTTAGCACAATAGAATCTACAGAAAACTGAAAATCGAAAAGCAATATATAATTTTATTTATGACAAGAAGAAAATTTAGAATATTTAGTTTGAATAATCACTGGGCAGTTTGTACGCTTTTACAAAGTCCAACTCCTTGTTTTGACAGCAAAAATATCGTCATGGTGTTGTGTTTGCCCAAGTTTTAATGATTTAGTCATTTAATTTTTTTGCCTCTTTGGCTGTCTTAAGTATATCACTACCCGTTTTAAGAGTTTGCACGGCATAAGGACCTACAAACTCATTCTTTGTAACAAGATGAATGTCTTCACGTAAATCTGTACCTAATATCGAATTAAAATCGTATATTTAACATGTATGATCAAACCAAATATCCACGTGTGAAACGGTTAAACGTTAGATAAAGCCAAACATTTAGCATGTATAATCCAACAGTGATGGATCCACTGGCCGTCTTTGTAAACGCCATTCAGCTTATACTTGTAATTAGGAAAAAACACTAGATGGAAAGAAAGGAGGAAAAAACACTTGATGGAAAGAAAGGAGGAAAAAACACTAGATGGAAAGAAAGGAGGAAAAAACACTAGATGGAAAGAAAGGAGGAAAATACACTAGATGGAAAGAAAGGAGAAGGCCGGAGTCCCTTGAAGTAAGCCGACCGAAAAAAACTTATGGATGGATACTGGAAAATGTTGGTATGTGTAAAAAAAATATTTTTACGTTTCAGTAAAAAAGAATCTGTAAGTAAATCCCAATTAAATCTTGATTGTTGGTTATTGTATTTTATATATTCATGATAGTGCAACTATCCAGTTAATAGTTGTTAAGCTGCTCCTAATAAAATCATAATAGAGTAAAAGTAAAAATGAACATTTCTTGCATAATTAAGAATTCTTAAGCATTTTCAATACATTTCTTAACGTGGAAATGTTTACAATATTTAAGCCAAATCCTTTCAACTTAAGCGGCAATAATAACCAAGTTAGTTCATTTCAATTATCCACCGGTTTTAGATCAGTATCGGCGATAAATTTTAAAGAAAAAGAGGTTGTTGTACGTACAAATAAATAGAAAAGAAATGACTCGCTGTCGAAATAATTTTGGAAAAAATTTCAATTTACCTTGGTGTGTAGTCATGAAAGATAGGGAAATGGTAAATCAATCCCAGTTATGATGTGGTAGATTTAGAGAAAAAACGAGTGGTCAATGGCAGAGAGATACAGAGAGACGCATATCTCAGAAATTGGACCATTTGTCAGGATTGGATTTTCTTCTGAATGCGTCAATGGGACGATAATAATGTAATCCAGCTTACTAGGTAGGTAAATTACATAACAAAGTTTATTAATTAAAATCCGCAAAGGATATATAGAAGCCGAAGACAGACACTCACCATCCAAAGCACGTTCATTCCATAAAAATCTAACAAACGACTAGCCCACTTTTCTTCGCAACCAACAGACCAGTCTGTACAAGTGTCAACTGATTCGTGACTCTCTTTTTGTAGCACCGATTTTTTGCAAAAACTTCCCCGAAGGGTATTAAGTGAAGCTTTATTCCCCGCGGCAGCTACTACCCTCTGGCTTCAATTACTTTGGAGGGGATTATACAGGGTCCAAGGATGTGTTACATCGTCCTTTGCACATCCTCATTCAAGTCTAATATTTCACTACACTTAACGTAATAATTCTTACACAATTAATCGATAATTAGCTACTCAAATGCTACATACAAAGAAACATCTGACATGAGTTACCATCGGTAAGAAAAACACCAATCTAACAAGGAGAAACTAAAACGAATCTGTTTTAACTACATAATCATGCTTCACAACACATTCACATTTATATCATACCACCCCAACTAGACAATTAGAAAATATGAAAACGCCATGATTTCAAAATTCACTGTAGAATTTTCCATATATTTCCTACTACGATATTCAATTCACCTTTTTTATTGAACATTTAAATTTTTCGTAAAGTTCGACACTAACGTACATCGAGTTATAAATTCGTACCATTTGGTAAATGGCCACAATCTGATCAAACATGAACAAACAATCACAAATTAACGAAATCACTCAGTCAAACGTTTAACTTACAATTAGCAAAATGAAGCATTCTCATCAACGCTAATTAATAAATAATTAGTACTTTAAGACAAAGTAAGGTGAAAGTGAACCGGCAAATCGAATCACGATAAAAACACAAAATTGTTACCTTAAACAATCTGCTTTACAAAAAATATATGGGTAATGCGCATTGTATATACAACTCATTTGTGCTTAGGTGAAAATGTCAGACACCCTTGATACCTCCGTTTTTAAATGGTTGTATTAATCCACCCCTTTTAAACTGATTAATTGAAGACTACTGACAAGGGGGTTTCAGCACAAACAACTTCGGACATAAACAGCCGTTTATAAAGAGCATGCTGTATTCTTAGCAATTTAGATTCCTTTTTCTCTAATTTCCTACATTTCCTACAGTTGATGAAAAGCACCTAATCGGTGGAGTGTTCTTTTCCACATCCGTCCTTATTTTTCCATTTGCAGGTTCGGCAAAATATAGAGAAAATTGTTTGGGACCCCGTGCCTTTGTCCGTTTTATTCACACGGTCTGATTTCCTTTCTTTCCCTTTTAATGAATAACTATTAAAAAAGACTCATCTTCAGAACACCTAACCTGTTGTTAGGTACCTACGCACATTAAAAGAATTTACAAGTATCACGTTTATTATTGAATTTAGTCTCTAATAAGAGGAACAGTGGCAAATTCATTTTTTCCAAGTTAAGGTAATACGGTGGAAGATAATATGAAATTGTTTTGGTAATGACTTAATAATACTGTAATTCTCGTCCACAAAGCAAAGAAATCCCAGTAAATTCAGAAAGATTCTTCGGCCCATTTTCGGATGCCACTTATTTTCATGGCAAACATTTGTCTTCAACCAAGTATTTTCTTTTAAACAATTAAGATATTAATTAAAAAATTCAATGCAATTTTTAAAATTATAATTTTTACGTGGGTTTTTTAAACTTAGGAAGACCTTACACTTTGGGAGCTACGTTACTGTGTGCCTTTAATAAATTAACGATTTTTTTCTAAAACACAGCTAGACCGTGATACCTACTTTTTAGGTTAGGATAAACTGCTTCTTTTATTTTCATTCATTTAACGTATGGAACATCCATTCTTAAGATGTTCTTTCATTACAATACTGGTAACACATAATTTGTATTTACCGTTATAAGCATTTCGTTTTTTTAAAACATCTACCTATTTTTTTAGACCATTTTTAATAGAATAATCGCAAAAAATACATCCTATTAGCCACCCAATTAGGAACCACTTTTAATCCTCATGTATGGTGTACGTCATGCAGAAATAGACAAGACTAATGATGAAAATGTACTCAATGTACATTCACAATGCAAAAGTAGTCGTGCAATTCGCCATACATCAACTACAAAAAAAGTATCGACTTTCAGTCCAATCTGATACGTCGGAGTATCCATTTACATAACAAACCACACTAGACAACAAAAAACAGTGAGGACGAGAACAATTTAGAAGCCTTTTAGGAACGAAATTTGTTCGCCATTAACTATCTAATAAATCGATGACATTATTGAGTTCATGTCTGTTTATTTATTTTTATGTACTAAGAAAACTTATTTTTTTGAGGTTAACAGTTCTGAATAATAGCACACTTCCACTCGCTTTGGTCAAACTGGGTCAAAATAGTGCCGGATACTCTCCCACACATACACGCACCTCACTTGTGAGATTGTTGAAGGATGAGATATTCCCTCTCAGATGTCCCCCGATAAGAGAGTCGTTCGAAATCTAGGATTGCAAATACTTGAACGTGTGGTTCTAATTTATACCAAGAAGTCCCAAAAGTTAGAATTTTATACCACCAAAAGTAATGATACCAAGTGGAGTAAATAAATGTAAATTTCGTGGAAAAATTATATAACTCCTATTGATTACTGCAAAAGTAACTGTAATTAATATTATTTTATTAATTATCGTCATCACCGGTGATTTGTTTGATATGTGAGCATAGGGAAGTCTAGTTTGAGGTTTACCTACAAAAGTAACTAGGTCTCCAGTTGTTTTATTAACCCCTTCGTTATAAGCAATTACAAACTAATATTTCTTCTCGTGTATTGTTTAATAAGGTCGCTTAAATTTTAAAAAAATATCACGTTACTTAAGATGTCATTTATCAGTCATTAGAAATTTTATTTAGCCTCACTCTCACAAACAGACAGAAAAAGTAAACTGGTGCAATCGGTCATTAAGTAATGTAGCCGCACAAGTTAAGTCGTGTTTAAGTTCGTTCCTAAAGTAGACGAGATGCGCCGAGAAAGTCACTTGTGTCATTCATGAGTTGGTACCTGGTCAGCACTTTATTTTCCATGCTTCAAAGCACGCCCAATCCGTCTCCCTTACAGGCTCAACAGGTCTGTGCGATGACTTTTCTTTTGATTTTAAATTACAAGTGTGTTCTTACACGGTGAAGCCTAAATTACAAGACGAAACACGGTTTCTAAACGGCCTACTGCCTGCAATAAATAACACAGAAGCTTCCGCTCCAATATATTACAACGTAAATCACCTAGACCTAGGAGTGCAAAATCTCAACTGAAACGTGCTACCAGGTCTTTTTCAAGCAGGTGTTTTAACAAAAATTAATCTTTAAGAGAGAAAAATTCTTGCATAATGTATATTACACGTAGGAAAAAATTGGCATAACAAAAATCGGTACTTCTTACATAATGAGACGTACAATCTCTTAACATGATCAATCAAAGAATCTGCAAGACCTACATAGACCCTGAACCCTAATCCCTAATTTCTGAGATAACATAAACGAACATAGAATTCTGCATTTCATAATGGATAAAAAAAAAAAAAAAAAAAAACTAAGTGGATAAACTGTAGGTGTGCAGGCCCCAGTAAGGCTAAAGCTCATCAAGACTAGCAAACCTACAACTACGATTACAGAGGGCTTCTCTGAGGCCTAATAGGACTACTTACCGGTTATCCAAATCTAGCAAAAAAATCTACACAATATGAGGACATTCAATGATGCCTCCATTTATAGGTTATGAAATGGAAGAAACAGTGAACCATAACATCTTCGAATGTGAAGCAACCGTTCAATGGACACATAACCTGGAATACAAAGAAAACCCAGAGAAAGGAATTGTAGCATCGAAAGTCAATGACCTAGTACTTTTTAAAAGCGTCGAATCTTCAGTACTAAGGAGCTGTGAAAGTACAATAATGCAGAATGCAATGCTTGGGAAATACAAACGAGCACTTCCTAGAATCCTGTCATCATCATCACCAATCAAAAAGAGAAAAAATGATATAAAGGGAATATAATCGAGCCCATAAGAACAAAACATGTCATTCCATATAGCTAATGCATAATTAACTATAAAAGTAAGGATAGGGATAGAAGAGGCGGTCACAAGGCCTACTGCACCTCGACTTGAATAGATCTATTGTGCTCTCTGTTATTTATAACTTACAGGCCAGCTTCAGGCTATTAACCAGTCTTGTTTGTGCTTCTTCTTGTCCTAGTTGCAAGAACCTGCACTTACAAACTATAAAAATAAGGGACCACAATAAGATAAATATAAAACTATTTCTTGACCTATGTGTTTTTATTGTATAAAAAAAAAAAAATGTATTTCTCATTAAATACCAACGAATAAGCTACATGGACGTTAAAAAATGGCTTAAACGGGCTATAGTACCGAATTTCTTTTAATTTGAATTGAAGTCCTCATTTCCTGTCTTGTCGCAAAATTAGGATTTTCACTGCTTTTAAATTCACCACGAAGAAAATTCACCGAGTAAATCAACATTAAATCAGTTTAAGAATGAAGATTTGGTTTAATAAACGAATTGCTTTTAGGTGAGTAAGGGGTGGATTAGGATTTGAGACCGTTTTTAGGCTGTTTAATGAAAATCGCATCAAAAGCTACAGGTGAATGATTGGCATTTCCTGAGCGGCATAAATTATTTAGAAGGAAATCATAGTCAAATGAATGCCCGATGCTGGGAGAAGGGTATGGAATAATATAAAACCAGTATATTATAAAATCGGGTGTCCCGGAAAAAAACAGTCATTCTATCAGTATGACTAATATTGGAGCTTCCGAAATAAAAGCACAACTCTATCAAAATCACTTGCGCATGGAAATCGACAGATAAAAAATATAACTCGTTCATTCGAGGAAAAGCTAGAAAACCCCCATCAAGGTTATTTTATTTCTCTCAGCGGTCACAATTACAGACTAACTTGGCCTTGTGATATCTCATCCTCGGTAATCCGAAATATAAACTATTATCAACAGATCCAGCCCAAGTTTGGCAGTAAAGTGTTGAATAAAATAGGACCGGCATTATTTAATGCCCATTGTCCCAAAGGATTCCGCAGGGGAACTACAAAACTCTTACCAACTATTTTCCTTCTCCCTCACCAAGAGCTGGGGAATATTTAAATGCCTCTCTCAAAAATGCTACTCTGATGAAGTTTTTAAAATAAATAATAAATTTAATACTGTTCTGTATTCCCTGAACGGACCCAGCAGGTTAAACATAGACAAGGTTCTTGTACTTGCTGTACAGCGGAGGTTTTTGAATCCCTGATTCACAAGATCAGTAATAACTTGAGAAATATTTGTCCAAATACAGAAATTTTTAAATGAAAATACACGTACATGTACGTATATAAAATATTTTGGCGACAGTTATTGCTCATACGAGGCGTCAAAAACTTTTAAAAAATTAGTTTGGGTTTAAGAATATAATTTACATGTAGTTATTAGTTGTACTATTGTGTTTATATGTGGGATTTTATGTCTAAACCTAAGCAGTTTGTAAACCAAAAGTTCTCATCAATTCTATGGTTATCTAACACCAAATTATTTTTGGACCATGTCAGTACGTAGTATTACTGTGACGCCACAATCGTTTTATAGACTAGTTGCGGTTAAAGCTGTTACAAAAATTAAAATAAAAAATAAATTTAGTCAAATTTATTCTTAGTCATGCTTTAACATTTACAAATTTATGAATATGATCAACACCTTGAGCTAACTTTGTCGGGAATTGATCAAAAAATAAACTTTATTAACATGCTGCCTGCCACTTGCGTTACCCGGCTCCAGGTTACAATTTTGCCGTGAAAGGTTATGCAAAAATCCTACACAATTTAAAGCTTAATATCCCCTTGCAAGAAGAAAAAAAACAATCAAAAATATTAGAATACGTTTTCCTGATGGGGAGGAACGATACCATGTTCGTAATAGCAACATGAAACAATATTATTAAGATTAGCATGTTTATTTGATGAGCAGATTTGAAAAAAAAAAGATTTTTTCATTTTATTTATCTTGGGGATCAGGATCACACTAATGCGAATAATTCCAAATAGGTCCGTTTCCCTGATCCATTGTGAAGATGAGATCCTGCTCCTGTTTAAAACAAAAAATGGAGACTTCGTATCAGCGGGAGAAGAGACCCTTTCTTAAATAAACCAAAATCAAGAAAAAAATTGTTTAAATTTTTAAAGAATTGGACTTTTCATACTTTTATCCAAGATCTCATATACCGTAATTCTGTTTTCCAAACTCAAGAGGAGCTAATTTAGAAAAAAACTTAAATAAATCGGTTACTGACTTTTCCGTCAATACAAATGTTAGAAAAATTGGTTACAACTATGTTTCCCGTTGCCACGAAAGAAATTAAACTATATAAATATTTTACAACTTCTCTTGCTTAATTATTCAGATTGTTGAATATGAGACCTGAGTAGCTTTTTACTTTAAACAAAAGTTGAGCTGAGTGCTATGTTCTTTGTGAAACTGGAAGCTGAAAGTTGTCTATTTTGTACTTTACTTTTATTTCAGTTAATTAAAGAAATGTTACCCAGCTGTATATACATTAAATATTGTTACCTTTTATTATCTGAACTTCGTACGTTCCACCTTTATAAACATTTTATAGTTTTCATTCTATTCGTAGTTTAACAATAACTAACACACGCATTTAACATGTTATGAACTATGCAGGTATATTTCAGTCTATATTTGTTAGATTCTTTATTTTATTTTAGTAATATCGCTCGTATTTATTTAACTTTGAATGTGAAATACAAATATTGTTGTATAAATTTTAAAAGTTGCTCCATAAACGCTAATCAATAACGGAATAGATAATAATTGATAATATTGGATAATGATTGATAAAATTGTTTTACAGTTCTTGCCAATGATAACTAAAAGTTGAAAACAAATAGTTTAAATATTTTTTGAAAAGCAAGTCCGGAGTCTTACTCGATTTCGAACCAGCTTTCGATAGAATTTGGCACCTGGATTTTCTTTTGAAATTCAAGGGCATCGTACCCTCTACAAACTATCCTTAAATCTTCTCTGGCCAAGATGTACTTTAGATTATGGGTCGTATCATCGTCGTCACGCTCTTTTGTAAATAGTGGACACGGAAGTCCGTCAGGGTAGCATCCTCGGCCCATACTATACTTAGAATATACTGCTGATAACCCTTCCCATCCCGGCATATGCTGATGACACTGCCATTCTACCCTCTCATTCCGACCCCGAGGCAATTCAACGAACCCTCCAGATATACCTATTTATTGAACAATATTTCAAAAAATCGCGAATCAAGCTTAAACTACAAAGGCCGAAAACATATCCTCTACCCTCCACCCCATCACGAACGTTAACAACCCGTTTTACTTTTCAATCGCGCCATCTATAACAGTCTAATTTATTAATACTTTACAAATGAAGTAAAAAAAAGTCTAGTCTACTGCCAATCCCATTCACCTTACGTACAACTACTTTCCTCCCGAGCTCGCCACAAAGGACTGTCACCGATATATGGCAAAAAAAATGAAGCGTAAATGTCGAAGCGACATCAATGTCCTAACACTTCTCAGAAGAAGGATGGAATCTATTGCACTGAACTAGGGAACTAGAAAGGTATAAAACGCCAGAAGACTACAGTTCCTCGGGAGCACAAATCTCGCTTCCTAGTCCGTCATCATCCATGACCCTATAGTTTCAAATACGAATTTTTATATCAAACATTTCTTGTCTGACCCAACCAGGAGTCAGTTTCGTTTTCTTGATATCTGGTGTTCCACTAATAAATTAATACTCCTCTGGATTTTATGTAATCAAAATTTTGAGTTTATGCTAATATAAATGATAAGGCAGGAATGTAATTAAAGCCCCCTCCCCCCAAGATATTCATTTATATCTCCAGTTTTATTTTGTTAAACTCCTCTTATTAATAATATATTTCATATAAACTAAAACATAAATGACTTTTTATAATAGATATGTGTAAATAGTATGTGTCATTTTGGCCGAATATAACAATGTATCCTTCCACTGACAAGCCTTTTGCTTTGAAAAATGTTATCCAGGTAAAAGTGACCTGGCCTTTAAAACATTATGGTAAAATACCTTTTAAAATTGTTTGACTCTCAATTTCTTATCTTGAATGCAGTTTGATTTTTATTTTTAATTTCTTACCTTTTTTGAAAATGTAGGACAACAATAACACTTGACTTCTCACATGACATATCGACACATCGTTGTAGGAGGAATTAAAATTAAATATTATTACTAGATGTCGTCCTCCTTTCAATTCACACTTTATTATTTGTATTTCTACTATAAAATTATCCATTCCGTAAAATTTATAATATAACTGAGATGGAGAAGATATTCCATCATTCAGAATCCCTCCCTGTACAAGTAATCTTTTTGTTTCGCCATAAATTAAATTCTAACAGGATCTAAGATCTAGAATGATATTGATGACGTAGTTAAAATCATAATTGACTTAATAAAACAGAACGACTACGAAAATGGTTGAATATCTAGTCTGGAGTAATTTCTGTCTTGTTTCTAGAGGAAATTCTAATCTGCAATTATTTCTGACCGGTTTGATAATTTGGTAAATAAACTTTACACACCGCAGTGCGCATCGCTGTGAGCTTTTTCATGGCTGGGTATCCGTCTTCTGAACGGTACATCCTAATTCAAACGATTATTTAAAAAAAAACAATGCTTCAGTAAATCGTCTACATGTTTTCTATTGAACGGAACGTGCTTGAAAAATAAAAGGAAGATGTGGCCCGGCTATAATTAATTGGAATTGAATTGATACATGACGTTTTCAGCTCGTTACACCGGTAGAATTACACATCCCACACTGTGATGGAGCCCCATATATTTCAGCAACTAATATAGGAATGGATTTGTATTTATTTCTATTATTATTTTAAGCAACGCGAGGGTACTGGTGAGTTGGAAAAAAATTTCGGAAAAAAGAAATGAGCATTGAATGTTGTACACGAACGCAATGTCTTACATACTACCCTCATTATACCGGACTGTGTACATATTAAATTAAAAAGAAAGAGGAGAATCATAACCAGTGAAAGATGAGGTTAAATAATCAACGGAAATAAAGTAACCCACCATTCTCCGATTCTGCACATATAGACATTTCTCTAAATTTCGAGTTCTAGGACGTCCATTCACTCGTTTGCTGGCATAATAGAGGGTGAAGCAGTTAAAAAGTAAGAGGCGAAAAAACACGTGTGAGGAAAACAGAAGGAGAAGTCAGAAAATTACAAGCGGGATACCGCCCGGGGATGTGGTTTTACACATTGTAAACAACAGATGAGTGGTCGGCTTCGATTAATCGAATTCAAACAGAGGGCGCGCTGGTAAACCCCATTTTCTACGGGAAGGAGCCCTTGAAATTATCGGCACGACTGAACACTCATAGTTTGGTTCATTCCATTTATGCCAATATTTATTTTGACTAATTATTTAATTATAGACGGCTTGGGTATTGTTTATAAAAGTCGTTCAAAACGAAACGGCCATGTCATACAAAAACCCTGACAAGCTGGCCACTGAAGAAATATATGCCATAAAATGAATGAAGGGACTTTGATACTTGCGCCGGATGAGTTGACACGGCGACTCATGGTTTAAGATAAAGATCTCTTGTTGAAATCCATTGGCGCTGACTTGGATTGAATCCGATGTACTTACACAATACATCAAAAATGATCATTTTATTTATTATTTTATTCTTCCCAACAGCAGAGGGACCAACCCTCGGGGTGCCTGTGTTAAAAAAAGCCCATTTGGAAGTATATCGGGTTCGATTTGTGCCCGAATAATCTATATAATTCGAGGATTATAGGGTGCGGCCTCTCCATTCTCTCTAAAAAACATTCCGTCCAATACACAACATATTGCAATCGATAAAAATACATATATAAATAAATATTCAGATTAAAAGAGTCATGGAGCTTGTGGTATTGGATTAGCGATTTCTGTTGATTTTTGACGGTGATAAATTGAACTGTTTTATGGTTTTAATTTTTTTTCTCACAAATATGAGGCAGCATTCGTCATTTCTGATCATAATTTAGCTGGATGTATAAAACTGGTAATATAATAAATTGTATATTTGGATCGCGTTAAATTAACTAAATTGGTCCCGTACGTTTGACTTTTCCATGAGAATACACTATCAGCAGAATAATGTTGGTTAATGTTTAATGTTAATGGTTAATGAGTTATTTTTGAGATAGTGTTCTTAACAACCAGCACAACCTACAATATTATAGGCATCACAGTGGGAAATCAGAAAAGTATTGATAAGAGCCGGTGGCCAAAATATGCAGAAAGGCCCGTGTTACTCCATGGCTTAAATTACTTTCGGAATCAACAACACACCCGGCAATTTCACCATTTGGCCAATCGTTCCCGTGCGGCGAAATGGATTCTTGCGTGTTTATTCGAGATTCATGCTTTCGCGTAAATTGAGCGTCATTAAAAATCAGTTGTTTAGGTTTCACTTTTGCAATGCACGTCGAGAGACGTGGTTGTAGAAGTCCTCCAACCTGATGATGCGCTAAGAGGCTCGAAATCCGGATCATTGCAGAACAATTTACTGTGAGTAGGAACTATCCTTTTGGAAAGTATAGGTTAGGTATTGTAAATATACATAATTTGTGACCGAGGCACGTGGCAAATTAGAACATTTGATTTTGACCAGTATATAACTCTATAAAATATACATTGTATTTAAGAAATCATTTATTTTTACACTGTACATATCTGCGTATATGATTTTTTTATTTTAGTCACAACACTGACACCGTGACCCGCACTGCTCCTAGAGAGCTCAGGCTATCAATAATCAGCAACGTTGGTATTTGGCTTGGGCCGTAGGAGTAGGATGGAAATCATGTCTAAAGGAACGTTTACATCAATGTGCAAATTGATGTTAATGATATAGTATAGAGCTATGAAAATTTGTCTGAGGACTTTAATTGGAGGATTGGGTGTGCTAAACATAACCTCATAATGCTACTACGCCAAAAGTGATTACAGTAAAGTCTTTACGATCACAACAAACTTCGTATTTTTTTGTATTTATCCAACTCTTCTATTAGGTTCCTGTCACATGACTTGGATTCGCATCAGCCTGCTGACAATCTGGATTGAATGATGATGATGTACACTGGAGAGCAAGACCGTTTTTTACATTGCAACGGTACATTTTTCCTCTTTCATTCTTATCCTCACTGGATGCTTAGAATGAATTCAGGCTAGAAGACAAAATTGCAATCATAAGTATATGTGCAGGGGAAGGATGTGGCAAAAAAATTGTTTGGTCTGCTAATGGAAAGTCGATGCCAACGACACTCTGAAACAGCGGTCAGTTAAATAGAATTCGAGGATAAGGCAATAAAGGGTAGGAAGTAAAAGTTTACAATTTTTAATTAAAACAATTATAACGATATAAAATCGTTCAAAATTGTCCAGCAGAAACAAAGAAAGGTTAGGCTTTCTGAAAGATGTGAATGGCTAGAACGAAATTACATTGAATAATTAATAATGGTTCTAATTGTCAGTCATATCAATGTCTATTATACAGACAAAAACATTAATAAAAATGTTTTCGTAAATATTTATTGCTTTATTATTCAGATACCGTGAGATGCGGTCTGGTGTGATGTAGGTTTCAGAAAAACATTTTCTTTATCGTGCCGACGTTCGATCTTTTATTGAGATCATTTTCAGGGGATCGGATTTACAAACATAGTTTACATTTAGAAAATACATATAGAATTTGCAAAAGAGAATTTATACAATGCAAAATATATTCTATATTCTATCAAAGTATTTCTACTCACTCAAAGTGTTTGTCTTCTGTGTAATTGTACCATTCTTGCGTGTCGGCTTGAGAGTGCCAGTGAGATTTTATTGTTTAATGTTTACGTATGTTGGATTTTGAAGGGGTGGGGAAGGAAGTGGGTATAGAGGAGACCATTTTGTATAAGTAGTCGGCTTCTTTGAGGTGGAAAGAGCCGACAAAGGGAAACAATGTGTTGGTAATGTTTTGGTCAGTTTATTCTTTCAGGATTATATAGAAAGGGATAAATGGGAAAGGGAAAGCTAGATTGTTGGACAATTAGACTATGCGAAAAATATTTGATGTGTGGAATGTAATGTAATGATATATGTACGTTATCTGTATTGAATTTGATTAATGATGTTGGCCTAGCTGCGACTGAGTTTGCATATATCTGTTCTGTAATTGATGCTGTGTTTATCCTTGTTGATGTAAACCATTTCTAAAAAATTACGTTTAAATTTGTTTTGTTCTGTGTGTAGTATTTTTGGATTTTTGAAGTCAAAATTGTGTTGGTGTTCAAAGTGGTGGGTAGGGAGTGCTGTAGGATTTTGTTTGGGTTTTTTGCAATCATAGATATGCTGTTTTACTCTCCTGTCCAGATATTGGGATGTAAGGCCAATGTATGTAGCTGGACAGTTTAAACAGTTGATCTTGTTGATTACGTCAGATTTATTTGTAATTGGTGTGGGGTCTTTAATTTTGGAAAACAGTGTTTGGATTTTTTATAATTTTTGAAAGCTATTTTGAAGTTATCGGATGAGAGAAATTCGTTTAATTTGTGTGATAGGCCTTGAATAAATAAGATGGAAATGTTGGTTTGTTTGTATTTGTTGTATTTAATATAGTATTAATTTATTGTTTCGTGGCTTTTTATCTTTATTTCACGATTAAAGCATTGTTCGCAATAAAATTATACGACTTAGTCACTTGAAAGTTTTGTATTTATCAAATTTTATTACACCGAATTAATTACGGTTTTTAGTTGAGATGAAAAAAGTTAATGGCACGAGAGGTATTCGAACCCACGACCTTCGGCTAGATACCCTACCACCTGAGCTATCGTGACCTCGATCCTTTCGGATATCAACTCCCCATCTCAACCCACCTTACGAGTTTTGCCTCCTTTTGCCATATTTCAAATTCGAATTTCAGGTTCGCATCCCTCTCGTGCCATTAACTTTTTTTCATCTCAACTAAAAACCGTAATTAATTGTGTTATATTAATTGGTCGAACGGACCACGAGAACAGTGAATTAATTACACTGAATATTGGAATAGTTCAAGTGTCATATAGATGTGAACTATTGTGACAACAGTTTTATTTATTACCTTATTTCAATTTATTTAAATATAAAATCGTTGAAATAATTTTATAGAGTCGACAGAAATATGTCTTGTATATGAATAACCGTTAAGATATAACAAAAAAGGCATTATACGGTTAGTAGAAGCGAGCCCCGTGATAAGCGATCCTCAATCAATCATTCACTAGGAACTACTCAACCCACAACCTCAGAATTTTCCCTTAACAAAGAAAAAAACATGTTCTCTCGACTGTAGGAACAGAAGAATGCCCTCCTATACGAACCTAAGCTGGTCTGTAACTGAAAAAATATTCAAATTATAACATTTCAAGCACGTTTTATAGGATTGTTTCATCGATTAGGCAGCACGAAAAAACTCGATTTTTGGCCTAGTTAAATATGGAGTCAGTTTTACCACTGCACCGCACTGCTACCTTAAAAATAATATGCAAATTTACCATCTCTCTTAACACAAAATGGATTAGAGGGAATGCAAGAACCAGGGTAAACTAACCGTCTTACCATCATGAAATTTCAAACTACATTATATTATTATTCTGCCTTCGTAAAAATGTGAGCCTGTATACAAGTTGTTGATTTAATCCACTATAAGAACCTTACTACGTCATGTTGATTACTCAACTATTACTATTTTCTATTTCATTATTTTCGAATAGTCGTTTACATGAGGTTTGCGTACATTTAATCGTTTTATTTGAGAAAATAACGGCGTGCTAAGTGGGCAAAAGAAGAAAACAGAAAAAACGGACTCAGATCGTCGGTGCAATTGATAAATGAACGTTAATAAAAGCAAGAGAGGCGGTGCATCCTCCCTGAGTATAGAACATCAGATCTTAATAGGAGGATATGACGTCAGACGGCATAGTGCTTTAAATCAAGTGTAAAAGGACTACCCAGGTTCCAAGAGACCCTTTATATCGGACGGTCACGAACCGAAATTTCAGCTGTCAAAGGATTTAAACCGGATCCCATTCTCTTCGGTGCGAATGAACCGGCGTCACCGGCCCGTATATTCGAGATCACGCTACTTAACGCTACACTGCCCACGTTCAGGGCTGACAGGGCCTTTCGGTCTGTTACGAATACGATTTTTCAGCTATCGTTCTTATATATCAAAATTCTTTCCCACAGAGATGAACAAAGTTTCATACAAGAAGAGCAGAAAAAGTAAATTAAAAAATTATGTAACCTTTAAACCTCGTCAGAATTTAAGATGTAGAATTTAAGCAACTTTTTTGTACAGATTTTAATAAATTCACATTTTTTCTCTACCTTTTTATGGAAGTAGCAATATTTCTTTTATATACCTACATATTTAAAAACATCTCTCATACAATTCACAAGCGGAAGGTTAAAATACTAATAGTCTATGATGAAATTTATACTCTTGTTACAACAGCAATCATTCGTGAACAACGGATTCGACGTTCCTCCATAATACCTCTTTATCCGGTACCACAGTGGTCTAAGATAGTATTTTATACAGTTTTAGTAAAACTGTGTACAATGTTATATATATCGTTACATCGATATATCGGTGATTCGCGTTATAGTCATCAACGGACTGAAGGAGAATGAATAGGTACTTTGAAAAATGACTGTAGCTCGGAGTAAATATCTAGACCTTGTTGGAAGCAGGTGATATTTAAGGAAGTTACTGATTAGGATACTGACAGCAAGGGCATTGTCGGTGGTCGGATCTGTACGTTCTGAAGTGGGAAGTGTAACAGAGTGATCGGGTTATAATGTGCGTTTCTGTTCTTAGTGCCATGTCAATGCGTTTGTGGTGTATAGCATGTCAACTTTAGCCTCGGTGAGAGTTCAATCAATTTGCGTTCCAGAGGAGTTCACATAACGGAGAGGAATTTATCGGAATAATGGGAAAGAAGGTCGCCAACGGGGTTGTTTAGAAGGTTAATGAGAGGATTAAACAGAGAATCCATTTTATACTATAAAAGAAGGAATTTAGGAATGAAGTTTTGTTGGGTAGAGGAGCGTTTAGTATCGTTACATGTACGTAGGATGGCGTCTGATACTGTAGTGACTGACGCCGCTGTGATTGAGGAAAACAGTCTTTGGTGTGTAGAAGAGATGGAAAGGTAGTTGAATCCTGTGGCGAAGACTGAAGAGACAATCTGTAAGATAATTGTATATTCTCTTGAAGAGGTGGTAAATGGTGGAGGCTATCGTTGGGCTAGAGGAAGAGATTACCGCTTTAGTCAATTGTCTACCTCCTCTGACGTAGGAGCCCATTGTAGTAATCGCAGCCACGATAATTGGCAGGGCGATTACCATAGCCGAGTGTACATTTCAGTGGAGCATCGCAGGTTTTGGGACATTGGTACCATAAATGTGCCCCCGCGCATGTTACACACCTACATGCAATTTGACAACACCCCTGAGTGCGGCCGTATTGTTCAAACAAATTTCAAATTGAGAATTCATGTTAAATGGTAAACCATTGTCCAACGGAAATTGTTCAATTTAGACAAATTAGCTTACTAATTGCTTGTACGGAAAGAACATTCGACATCAGTCATCAGAGCAAATGGAAGAATAAGCAGGAGCCGGGCATAAATGCTGAGTGAAGCCTGTACGTGACGTGACCTAGCGGCTAAGCGTTTTATTTTATTTCGTGCGTCGAAAATCGCGGATTCAAATGCGCATATATATTTGCTCATAAGCGAAAATATATTACTTTCCGCTTTCTGCATTCACATCATTCACTCAATCTTGAATTCCTGGGGATTACGCTGATGGCAATTCTCAGTCACTTTTATACATAACATACAGTGATGGGCAAAATAAATGCAGCACCCTTCAATTTTAATGCATATAAGTTTATTCATATTTTGCATACCCAAAATAGGTTTGGTAGTACATTTAAAACTGTTTGTTATCTAACTCTACAATACAGTTACTGAGTAAAGAAATAAAACTTAAAAACAAATAAAAATATTTTGTCCTTTAAGAAAAAATATTAATAAACACCGAGAATTCGCAGTTCATCCTGCGACCTTCGAACGGTTCGCAACATATTAAGAGAAGAGCCGACGATATTTACATATTTTAGCACATAAATACGTTGCATATTAAATAACTTAATGTTTCAATTTTTTTAGTTGTTTTTCTTTTCGTTTTGATTTTTTACTCAACCCGTTGAACTCCGGCCGACTTAAACGAATGTCCGCTTAAGCGGAGGGAACGACCAGGTCACCACTGAGATGGGAACAGAAAAGATGGACGGAACTAACAAAGGCTTCTATCATTCTTCCTAGAAAGTAAACGAACGAATGGACCAACGGGCGGATTGGCTAAACCTCATGTCTTGTCCCGTTGGAAATTAATATAAGAATCCAACCAAAAATTCCTCACGAATGCATATACACGAATTAATATATCACAATTAATTACGGTTTTATAGTGGAGATGAAAAAAGCTAATGGCACGAGAGGGATTCGAACCCACGACCTTCGGCTCGAGGTCACGATAGCTCAGGTGGTAGAGCAGGTCGTGGGTTCGAATCACTCTCGTGCCATTAGCTTTTTTTCATCTCAACTAAAAACCGTAACTGATTCCTCACGAAGTTACAGGAATAGATAAATCGGGCCGCAATAGAGTAAGAGTTATTCTTAAGTCCCGTTAGGGGAGGGGGGCAAACCTTAGTTAATCCCACTTCTGAGAGACAAGAACATAAATGCATATATTCCGTCCTTCATCCTGGTTAAAGGGGATGCAACGAGACGATTCGATCCGCCACTTAGTGACACTTAACTCATATAGAATAAAACGACGGAAACACAGAACATAAAAAGTTATCGATCAAAAGATTTAACCCTCTTCCGAAACTGGTAATCCAGTAAACACGGAAATCGTTCTAATTACATTTAAGAATCAGATCTGCTTGAATATGTTACATCGTCTACGTAAGATGGAAGGTAGAAACATTCATCCCACCCGTAATTTTATGTATTAAATGCTTGCGCTATGGTCACGTGAAGGAACACTACAAAGGTACTTTAAGATGGGCTTGCTGCTTGGGTAAAGCCGAAAACAGAATGAGGCCAACTGATAAAGTCAGTCAGTTAAACGTTTACATTTCAAGGGTATGCATTTCGTCTTTTCTCAAAAGAAATGCCTCAATACGACAATCAAAGAAAGATTAAACTGTTATGGCGGACATAAAAATTCATACTCAAAATCTACCATGGTCCCCTTCCTTTCCATTCTTATCCGTGACCCTTCCCTCCCTTAAAAATATCCTACATGCCCTGAAAAGAAGAAGTTCCTCCCCGCTTGGCGAAGGCATAGATCAAAAACAATAAAGGCTTCATAGTCCTGACGCCTACCCCAAAAAAACACCCCCAACAATAATTCTTCATACCCCTACCGCCCAAAAAAAGGACGATGAGAGGAATTTAAATTTTTCTCCCATCTGCGAATTAGTATTAGGCGTTATCAATGAGATTAGAGAATCCTGACAAATTGTTACTGCCCCCAACTTAAATAATATAATACAAAACTGTGTAATCAGCCTACCTCTCTTTCAAAAGAAAGGATGCTTTCTAACAAAATACGACAAAAATCGAAACAAAATATAATTTGAAATGATTATTAGAAAAGGTAACCTTACTTTACTCCATCAATTTTAAGGACTTTGTAACAGGAAAGACATAGTTTGTGGGGGTCGGTATTTTGATTAAAAAAATCATTTGCAATTCGCGAAGTCCAAAATCACACACAGCAGCTACAATACCACCTAATTACTATAGGCTATCGACGACCACCTTCCTATTAGTTTCTCTTTGCTGAGAGCTCCGCCAGCCAATCTTTCAAAACTTACCTTGCGAAATGGAACACACAAAAGGCAAATTGGTCAGCATATAAATAACTATGGTAGAAGGCAATTACTCGCAACACTGCAGGATATCTGAATTATGATCAGTTCATGGAGGTCATGTCAGATATCAGCCTAAAAAACCATCCCCAACTAAACCAAGAAATGCCGGTTCCGAATGTTCGCTGCAGGGTTGATGGAGTAATGCGTGATAATGATTAAAAAATAAGCAAAAATAAGCTAACAAATATTATTACAAGTCCGATCCGTCATTTGATAAATACGCAGCTTCATCCAAAAAGAAACCTATAACGCAATATGTATTTTGTATTAAGCGGCTTACATACATTTACTTCTGAACGCCACAATGACAAATTCCGTTTCGATGCTCTCTGCCAAGCATATTCACGGCAAACCTCATTGAGAGACTTTCACAATGAACGAGCTGGGAGGAGCTTTAAAAACGTCAAGCAACACAGGTCCAGGTCACGACCAAATCCAATATACCATGATTCGTTACCTTCCACATACCATCAAACAAACCTCCTACGAATATTCAAAGAATTTTGGTTGAGGAAATCTGCACCAAATAGCTGTAAGCTTAAAAAGCAGGATAAGACTCCCGAAAATCTTATCGTCCTATTTCTTTAATTTCATATACATCTCGTACGTGCGGATGGTGGATGGTAAGCAATATATATGGCTAGAAAAGAACTCTAAATCTCAAAGATACAAGATATATATATAAACATGTACTGGGTAAAAGATTCAAGTAAATGGTCCTTCCGAAGCTTCAACCTAAGCGCTTAAGCGCGAACCGGAAATTCAATGACCCCTTCACCTCATTTAAAGGTCTCCCACAGTGAGATATTCTCATCCCTGCCCTGCACGGGATCTACGTTGCCGATCTGGATTCCCTTCTCCCAATTCAATTAATTCACTGATCATATATGTCCATACGGAAGAAGGAAAAATATTGCGAAATGAAGGGATAAACTGGTGGAATTCATTCCAGAACATCAAAAATGGTTGCGTTTGAAGGAACCATAAATTTTGATAACTCATTGCATATTTTATTTTTTGTATGCTCTTAAAGGTGATGAACTTGTAATTTGTGTTAATCGTTCTAGCACAGTCTAACCACTGAATGTGTGTGAAATACTGTCACGCCTGGCAGACCAACCCAACGAGGATAGGCAGTCTAAAATGATCGGTAACATCCACAGAAATAAAATAGAGCGACGGTTGAAGTTTCCTTCAACGTATTGTTCGCGGGTTCAAAGGATAAACATTTATATAAACCGATTAGCATTGTTCCGAACAAATTTTGAATATGCAATATTTCGAGAACTGATTCAATATCAGGAAAGGTCGGCCGTTAAATTGACATTGAATGGAGTTATGGAAATGTATGCGGATTCTGTTTTGGAAAAAAGGCGATTGGTTTATTTTGCCCCATATTCAATCTGTGAACAAAGAAATCATTTTTGTTCGAAAATTTTTATTGGAAGCATGCGATTATCTGCAAAAATTATAGCATCTGAACATTGACAACAAAAGGGACCAACGAAGGCTTTCTATGATAATCCGTAATGATCAAATTAAATTTTTACAATTGTTAAACCCATGTTGAGCGGTTTAGACAAAAAAAGAAAATAGTCAAACGTCAATGGAAGAAGAGGTCGAAGAAAAGTTGTAATTTTTTAGGTTTCATTACTACAAACCAAAGGCACAGACAAACAAAGGAAAAGCCCACGGGCACCACCCCATCCGCACGTCCTTAAGAAAGAGACATGATTTAATGGAATCACACAGGCACACTGAAAATGGCGAAATGCCCGTCTGACAGACCAAACCAGCTTTGAAAGGCAGATATATATATTTTTTTTTAATTTAAAACCCATTCTATTCTAGAAGGAGACTACCAAATACACACCTTCTTAAAAAGGTACTTTTCATTTCATTACGTGAATCTATTTCGTGATGCGACCAGCTCCCTCTCTTTAGCTGTTTGCACTTAAAACTAACCTAAAGACCATCAAATATTTTAAAAAAAACGCACAATAAACTAGCATAATCCTGGAATACTCAAGGCTACAATTTACGTCGGCAAAAGTTATCTAATACAATCATCATGTATATTTTTTCTCGTTAATTGGAGTACACTTTTTTAATACATTTTAATGCTATATATTTTCTCGAATATTATTCGTTGTCTATCATTGCTATTTATTTATTCATTGTTTAATTTCCATCAATTTTATAGGATGGACATTTTCTGAGCATGCCCGATTTTGTTTGTAAGCAAAAAGTATATTCTTACTTGTATTGAACTAGTTATCGTATTATTTTCCAATTTGTTTTAGCGTTCTTCTAATTGTAAATACGTATTTAAAAATACCAATGTTTCCATCTTCAGCTATGTCTAGTTCAATTGCGAATATCAATGACCTGTCTTATTGTAATTTCTGTTATATTCTCGAAGTTAATCCTGTTGAAAGGAGTTGGATTCTATAGCACAATAATGTACACAAGTATTCATTTCTAGTACTGCTCTCCAAAAAAATGTAAAGAAACGCCAAGAAGAGAGATGTGTTTTTATGGAACTGGGGCATTTGTAATTATATTTATATTGGGCTGAGGGGAAGGTCTGTCTCTATTCTCTACAGCTCGCTTACGATTTCTTAGTGGTTACCATATTCTTTTTAATTCATTTAATTATACTTTTATTCCCAGAGAGAGATTTCCGGATAGGAGACACCCAGATCATCGTATTTTCGTGCTTTTATACCAGAATTTCGGCGAGAAGGGTCATTTACCTGTGCTAACTCCAACCGAACACTTCCGGTTGTAACACCCGAAAACTTAATAGAGGTGTTGCGTTCCGTTCGGGAATATCCTCACCTCTCAATTAGAAAGAGATTGTCGAGTCTCGGTATACCGGCTCAGTCGGTCTGGCGAATATTGAAAGTAAATAATTTTTTGTCCTTATCGTGCTCATCTCTCACAAGGCATTCACGAGGGAAATCCAACGAGGCGTTTGGATTTTATTCCACGAGCCTCGCTAAAATGGAAAAAATAGACCAGGTGAAGGATGTAATTCCAACAAGAAGGTTGCCCCGCTCACCACAGTCGCGTTCTTGCCAATTATTTGGACATGAATCATACAGAGCGTATTCCAGAAGGTTCATATTTGGTGGCGCATGCCCTGGATTAACTTCGAGAAAATAACAAAAACAAAAATTACGATAAAACAGGTCATTGGCATCGCAATTTAACTAGACGTAACATAAGATCAACACATTGATATGTTTAAATACATACTTATAATCAGATATGAAAGGCAAAACAAAATGAATGAAAATGTGATAACTCGTTTTAACACGTGAGAACATCTAGAATTGTACAATAAAACTATGGGGTTCCCATTTAAAAGTAAATGTCATTTCCCCGCATACACCATGTATTGTGTAATACATAGGATCGTATACTTATATATTTATGTTATAATTTCAACTTTTTTTAAATTTACTGTGTGCTTAGGCTTGTTAATATGTTCTTCCAAACTGTACAATATTCTTTATAAATGATATTTCTTTTGTGTTGGTTTAATGTTTTTTATTGTATAGTTTTTATACTACTAACTTTATACACCGTATTATTCTTATTACAATTGTCAATATTGTCTTGTATCTCCAGAATTTCATGTTTTTTACAAATGTTTGCAATGCCCCCTGTAAGATTATTTATGTATATAATACATATAATTTTTTATTATTATGACCTTCTTTATTATTATAAAATCTACCTTTTTCTTCTTTTTTAATAGGTGTAAAATACGTTTTTCAGTAATTCAACTACTTTTTAATAATGCATTTGTAACTTCCTTAAGGCTTGGCATGTATATTAAAAACATATCATCAAGAAATGTAATACAATAATAGGTCCATTTATATAAAATGCTGTTATTTTATCTACATTTGGAAGAACATCAAACTATATACACACTCTGATATTTTCTACAAGAAATAACAGTTAACAGGAAGGCGCTAAAAGGTGCAGAAAAGGGCCAACGGTTTCAACACGGCATACAAGGAGAGTCGAGTTAATTTTGCATGTCAGTTCGCTATAATAATTGAACCAGCTCGACATTCCGGCAACTCATACTTGTCAACCATTAGCACCATTAATGGGTAACAAGTGGAATGGAAATTACCTCAAGGTAGTTTCCCATTGTGAGAGCTAACTTGCAAACGATCCCTTTGTAGCGTACGACATTTTTCTAGATTGTTATTCACAAACTGCAAACGAGAGGCGGTAATCGTTTTCAAAGTGGTTGACAATATACGACGTTTCACTAATGGACACAATTTTTTTTACAAACAACCAACAAAACAAGACTATTTAATGTGTGAACGTGAAAAAGTGGCATCGGTATTTTAACCATTCAATGCGTCTTATACTCACGATAAATAGTGAATAAATGATTTTTCCCTAAGTGACTTACAGATTTTAAGTTACATAAACATAGAATGAAGCAATATTCTTGGCAATTGACTTTGTTTAACTTGCCCTTTTTAGAACCTTTATTGTATTCTGTAATCATTGTTCTTATCCAGAATGCATTTATTGCTACATACAAATTCTGATTTTGAAATAAAATTAATGAGACGACATAGTTGACGAAACCCAATTTTCTATCACAGAAAAGCGGAAGAC
This sequence comes from Cimex hemipterus, assembly GCA_039619505.1. Taxonomy (NCBI): domain Eukaryota; kingdom Metazoa; phylum Arthropoda; class Insecta; order Hemiptera; family Cimicidae; genus Cimex; species Cimex hemipterus. Next base: position 9,741,498 of record CM077101.1, on the reverse strand, counting down.
GCGGCTAAGGCCAACCTCCGGATTAACCAAGGTGTTAATCTAACATTAAGCGATTGGACTCTCTGACACTAAAAATAAATGCGTTAAAAATATGATTTCGGTGGTGAGCAGAATGAGCACAGATCTCTCGTAACAAGACTGGTGACACGGATGGCCCTCGGATTATCTGACTTGTATAAGAAGGGCCATCTTCACTCGTTTAAACATAGACATGGGATATTGACAACAGACAATTACTTTTAGGGCAAGGTTTGTGAATGTGTCCGGCATTTAGAGAAAAGTGTTCGATGATACCACCCTATATGATTGGGTGCAAATCCTTGGCTCCATATCCGCTGCACGTATATGGGATCCCTTCTTCCGATTGTTGGCGAAACAGGGTTGTTTTATTTTGTCCAGTAATGATAGTGTTGTGTCCCTAGAGTGGAGTATGTTACATGAAAGGGCCAATTGAATACCGCATCGACCCCCAGTTATATATTAAGTGAAAAGGGTGATGAAGAAATATAAATTTCTCTACCACCGTACTAGGTGAATGGCATGCAAATATGAAATAGTGTGAATAAGGCTGTTTACATTGGGGGTGAAATGACCTAGCTATTGATAGCCCTGGAGCCAAACCTCGGCTGCTGGACGGGTCAGACCTCGGTTTGACCCCTGACCTCCAATATTCCAGGTATTTTCTGGCGAGACCTACCGGTACTTTATTGTGATTCACAAAAGTTTAAATTAGCGGGGGTTGCGAGAAGTGGTAGATACAACTCTGTACACGTGGGGGATGTACGTGCATGTGCAGATTTGAGCTTGTATATGTTGTAACAAAAAGCGTACAATTTGTTATTTTAAAAAAATTAACCAGCGATAAAATTTACATAATTTTAACTTACATGAACGGAATATTTTTGTGTTTAGCTTTTAATTTTAACTAAGTTAAAAAAGATTTTTATTGAAGTACGGTAAAACGTTTAAACCTATAGTAATGGCAGTTAATTTCTTTTTCCGCTACTGTAAATATTTTGTTCAATTAAAAACAATTATATTTTGATAATTGTGTTAACATTTCTATTTATTTATAGTCAAAAGAATCTTTCGCAAAGTCCCAGTCTGAGCGCGATAACAGAAAAAGTTGGCAGCCCGGCGTTTTTCATTTCCGTTCATTTTGAGAAGTAAAATATGCGGGTGAAAGGAAAGATAAGGATAAAACAAAAAGATAAAGAGGACTAGGAGATGTTTGCCGGCCACTCCCGCCCTACACGTTCACGGTCACGTTTTAAACCTTGATTTATATTTGGGCTGGCAAATCCGCGGATACCGCCTCCCTAAGTATAATACGGCGTGTTAAAAACGGAAGTAGTCACAGAGTTTGAGACAAAACGCAGTCGAACGGATAGCAGAGTGTCAGCGAACTGCGGCACGGCTGATCAAGAATGCCAATTCGACAAAAGTGTTTTATGAGTAACTCGGGATTTCTTTATACTTTTTTTGCGTTAGTTTTTTTTTTTTTTTTTTAATTTTGTAAACCTCAATATTATGTGCGAAACATCGCCTTGTGTGAACATTTATTCACTTTGGGTGGGTATATTCTTTACATTTTAATGAATATTGAATTTTTATAAAAGTCGGGGAAATATTTACGACGAGAAAGCGAGGTAGTGTCAGTAACTCCCAAATACATATGTGTAAATTGTTCCACGATAAACAAATAATATTACCTAGATATTTGTTCTTCTTCAGGATGTTTTCGGTCGTTAGCTGGCCGTTTTATAATTGTATAAAAATATGAAAGTTATCAAGAACTAACAAACCTAACACACGCACACATTTTTCTCACTATCACTTCAACTGTACATTTGCTTTTCAGAAGTCTGTACAATAGTTCTTCAGGTTTTGTTATTCCATGAAGTTTAGCTTTTTATAAGAACAGAAAAAAGAGCAACTCATATGAGTAAGATAGGAGGAAAATAAGTGTGAAGACGGAGATGGAAGAAGTTTGTGCAGTGGAAGGTGAAGGCCATTATTGTTCGAATTTTTCAATACCACTAACCTTCACCTCTGACTATCAATCCTGTCGATGATGGGGATTTACTTTTGATCTCAAGGCAGGATTCGCGAATTATTTGGTAAGATTTGCGCCTCAAATGACACCATCCACCAGAAAACATGGTAGCAGGATTATGAACGTGTCTTTAACGAGACCCAAGACAAACAGCGTGTCGTTGTGAACAGTGGGTGTGTGAAGGCGGAAGAATTGTTTTGAAACTGTCAATTTAACATAGTAACTCGGTATTTTGAACTTAAAATCTTACAAAAATTAAGATGCAAAACACTACATCTGACTGAACGAATACAGACTGGTTTTAAAAACAACGTTTCTTTAGTTTTTGTAAATTAAAAACTTGTTCCTATTGACTTCCGCTCCATGTTATATTACCAAGAAGAATCTACATCCTATTATTTTTGTCATACATCAGGACCTATGTTATTCATTGTTATTCATACCAATCTTATTCATTCAATGCTTTCCACATGTTTGCATTTGTTTTTACGAATACAGTTTTTTACGATCAATTTCTTTACTTCCGTGTTTGTAAATAAGTGTCGCATGGTTATGGCCAGCAAAATATGCCTAAAGTAAGTAGTTTTAATTTTTAGGAATTTGATTATTTCAGAACAATTATCAATTTTTTCTAACTTAAAACTTTTTTCTCATTACCTATACATTATTTTTAAAATTCCTTAAGTACAAAACTTAAAAACTACCAATTTTTGGTTATAAAAATTAATTATTACAATTGCTTCATAATATTACGAGAGATGTTGAAAATGTGATTTTTCAGGAATGAAAAAAATCAAAATCTAACGATTCGCACCGAAAATATGTCAATAATACGCTTCCTTGAAATCATGTTTCTAGACTGTTTAGAGGATGTAAATTATTCGATTTCTCATTTTAGGTCATATTTTCATTTAACTTGTTACTTTTTTGTCTTTTCTTATGCAAGGAGCGAAGGGCAGTATTAGCGGAAAGTGGTCGGAGGAGTAAAGGTGAAGTTAATAGTTACAACTTGTCCTGAGTGACAATTGACAACTGTCAAGGCTCAAGTTAAACGCAAGGCAATCGAAGTTTGGGGGTGGTGGTAAAGACAAAAATCACAACTGAGTTGCTATCGCCGAGGTAGCGGAATGGATTGGGATATTTCCGCAATGTTCCTAAAAAGAGCTACCGCTTGTTTTTTCAGAACGACTCATCGGACCTCCGTAAAGTGAGAGACTTTTTTGATAAGCTCGCGAGCTGAGCTCTATCACTGATTTGGATATTTACAAGTTTTATATTTCATGTCCAACCTTTTTGTACGACGTGGAGTAATCCGAATTAAGTGTCAACGGTGACTCGAAATGAGGAGAGCGCGTAGATTTTACGTGTTCTATGTACCTATCTTTTATTTTATTACCTGTTATTTTTTGTCCTGGCTATCGGGTCTACTTTTTTCATATGCATACTATTTTTGCCTATCGGGTTGGTTTTGCCAATTTTTTGGCTTTCATTGGTAAATTCCCCTGCATACAAGATGACGAATACCTAGACAACTCAACAACATCACAGAAAACACATATAACGTAAAATACTCATTTTATTTCATTAACAAAATTAATAAAATTAACATCCCCTCATACTACTCTATCATATCCCTAGAAGTTTTATTATTGTTCAACAATAGGAGAAACCCTGAACATTATTAAAGAGCATGACCCAACATAACATCACACAAAAGTCTATCAATCGTTCGACTCTGCTGTATCAACGGATACTTTACATATACCAATCATTTTTACAATACAAACAACTATTTGGCATAGCTATGAGTAGCAACCTAGGATTATACTTGCAACATAATTATGACATATCTAATAAACACAGTTATACCACAACTTCCTTTCACGTTGTCCTTCCTAACTAAATGCGTAGATGGTATGTTAACGGCAGTTCCCACAAATCAAATTCAAACTACAACTATTCACACTCTTTTTTCCCAAATTAAAGATCCCACACCAGTAGCAAATAAGTCTGATGTAATTTACAAAATCAATTGTATAGATTGACCTGCAACTTACATCGGAATTACTTTCCTATATTTGGATAAGAGGGTGAAACAATGTATATATATGATTGCAAAAAACCCAAACAAAATCCTACAGCACTGGCCACCAACACAGGGTCGATTTCAACTTATTAAATACAGGACGAAATAAACATAAACGTAACATTTGGAAATGGTTTACATCGACGGAGATAAACAAGCATCAATATTACAGAACAAACATATGTAAACTCAGCCGCAGGTACGGTAATATTAAAATCAAATCCAACATCAATAATATACAGCACATAAAACAATCATTACACTCAACGCAAAAACAATTGAACATAGTCGAAAACTACAAGAAACGATCTCTCCTTTTCCCAATAATCCTGTCTATGTCAATCCTGAACCGCTAGGCCCGAACAACAAACCATTACGCATTTTGTCGGTCCCTTTAACCTGAAAGACGCTGAATCCTCATAGAAAAATGAATTTCCATACCTACTTCCTTACCCACTCATTCAAAATCAAATATATATTATAACAACAAACCAGTGACACATCTACCCAGAAAATACACACTTTGAGTGAGTACAAATACTTCGATTAAACCTAAAATTCCTATCATTGTATAAATTCATTTTCACATCTTACATGTATTTCTATAACTTAATTGTTAATAAATTCTAGGCTCTTAAGATGACGATCTCAAGAAAGATCGAAACGTTCGTATGATAAAGAAAATGTTTGTCGAAACCTACATCACACCAGACCGCATCTCATGATCTCTAACAATCGTTATACAATAACTTAAAACAACACTAATGGTGAACAGAAAATTTACATAGACTTATTGTAGACCCTGCAGCACGTACTAGCACAAACCAGGTCTGCGTAAATTAATTTGAACCGGATATAGTACTAGGTGTTCTAACATGTACAAGAGGAATGCTTTGAGTATTATAACTCATGGAATTGTCTTATAGTTTTTCAATAAAATTATATTTTCTTCCTTGTCCTACTATTCTTGGAAAATATTAAAAGTCAGAAATGATTATTACAAATATCTTATTTTACTTTTAAAGACCGTCAGGGAGTAGGCGAGGTTGAACCTTCAATTACTTCGCCGCGCTTTGTAGGTATCCTATGTATCAAGGTACTAGACTATTGTTAATAATTCACAAGGATAACCGATATTAACATCTAATCAAAATTTTGAAACCTGTGTAATCGTACTAGTTATAAAATATGCAAGTCAAGATTGATCGGGCTCTACATAATTTTGATGTTTAATTCATTATTCTTGAAAGCATGGGTTGTTAATTAATGAAATTAATCATTATACTTTCATAGTCCTGATGAATCCTCGACAGCTTTTAAAGCTTTTAATATAAAATTAACCTTTAGAAGGTTGATAATTATATAGTTTTGTTAATGTTGATTTTCCTCAATCCTGAATTCCCCTGTTCTGAGTTAATGTTTTTAAAACAAATTTAACGAAAACTATAATTAAACAATACAATAGACAGAACTGAAAATAGAGTCCCAAGTTTCACATAGTTTCATAAAAAGCGTTTATGGAATAATTAGTAAGTATTTTGACCGACACACCAGACGCCAATTCATCAATTACACCGAAATTTTCGACGAGGCAACTAAATAACTACTTGCTGAGAGATAAACTACATGAGAGCACTATCTCAAACCTAGCCGCTGCATCCTATCGTAAATTAACCCGTTATCATGGATATAATTTTATACCTCTTAAGAAAACGCCGATAAGGCGAAAAATCAGAGAAGAAAAAAACGAAGAGAGGCTAAAAAATAACTTTACCACTCATCCCAAGGGAACTAGATGATAAAATAACAAAATAAATAGGGAATTTCCTTGTGATAAATCAGGTTAAAAATGACTGTGGGCTGAACTGTCTCGGCGATGGTGAGGGATGAAATATAGGAGGATTCGGGTGGCACCTAGGCCCTTCTTTTCCCGACATTTAATCACATTTCTCACATTAAACTTCGTTTAAAACCAGTGTAACTTCGGTTAACGACAAACTAATCCACGAAAGTCCTCTGAATCATTGTCATTATGTTCTCTTTTTATTACTTTATCATGAAAAAAAGGAATTAGGACATTAAAATTCACTCTAACCAAAAATAATGCTACGCTGCATCAATTGAATGTTACATTTTTCAAGCATTTTAATTGTTGGATCAGTTAAACTAATCAAAATCCTCTTAAAATCCTTCAGGACCCATTATAAAAAGGATTACAATAAAAGATCAAATATTTCAATTAGACTATGTACAGTAAATTACATTCAAAATAATTAACAAATAATTATTCCCAGTAGATATCGAAGTTGAAATAATTGATAGATTGTGCAAGGTAAAATTGCCTAAATTTGTAAATTCAGAAAAGGAGACTTCGTAAGATGAGTTTTCTATTGTTCTCCCGATCTTTCATACTAACTGGCTCTAGGAGTCGAAAATTTTTTTAAAAAATAATTCACCTCGTTTTTACTATAACTTCATGCTTTTTTTGTGCATGTATTTCAAGATGTATGTTTGTGTATCCATATAACCTATATTGATTTGTCTGGTACTTAATCATAATTTTATTTTGCACCTAAGTCACGTAGATTTTGAAGTGCATAATTTGTGGCCAAGTGAAGTAGGAAGGTTGCTTGAAACATTTATTTATAGTTTATATTGGTTTTCTCCTACCCATTAAAACACTATAAACATGTTTTTATAAAAATCGCAAAATATTTCATTCACACATTTTTCGTCGTTCAAATAAAGCCAATGATATTTACTCAAAACACTAAAATATTTATAACTTGGAACGAATGCACTGATTCACAGATAAGGTTACAAGTTCCAGGTTCTTCAGACTTGAAGCCCTCAAACATTTAAGGAGTAACCTCAAAAGACTAATAAGAGCACGTCCATCACATCGCGATACACCTCACGATTTTGAAAGAACTCTTCGTGAAGAATGAAAAGAATGAAATAAACCCCCCCCCCCCGCATAGAGACATTTCCAGACTAGTTGCAAATAAGCGATCGAGATGTAATTAACGCAAGAGGAGGAAATATACGAAACTGAAATGTTAATTAAAAATCTAAAACAAAAACATGAAATTTGATTAATATAAAAATATATACAAATCAAGTTATATTACAAATAGGTGGAAGTTTTTGCCTGTTAGAATATAATTAGTTTTAATACAATCCGTCATATTTCAGTCATATATTCCCGTTTATCTTTCATTAAGTCCAAATCTTTTTAACACAGACTGAGATAAGAGATTTCCAGCTTTCCAACTGTCGTAAAACCGTAGAAATTGGATTAAATCTAAACCTTATTTCTATAGTCTGAAAAAAGAGATGTCCCGCTTTCCATGGGTTGTAAAACCGTGGACATTTGATAAATCCGATGGGGTTATGATTTTTAGAGGAACACAGAACATCAAAGAAATGCATACTTTTTTATTGTTATAACAGTTCGTATTTATGGTCTTTAAAGGTATCAAATTTAAATCTCGTTGAAATAGGTTAGATGTGGAATCTTCCAATTTGAATAAAATCTAAAGGAGTATCATTTCTATAAATCCAAAGGAGTTTAAATGAAACCAAAACCTTTGGTTGGTAATCCACTCCATTTACGCAAATAAATATATACGTACCAGAAGTGCTACAAACATGGCTGATTCTATTATTTCTATTCTGATTAATTCTATTTTTTCATAAACAAATTTACATTTACCCCCTTTATAAGGCGCTTAAAACGAATCCAATTTTTTAAAGAACTTTTGTGGCCTGCTTCCTTTTCAATTTTGAAATATGTTATATTTTTTTTCTAATTTTAATACGAATCGACTTATTATTTTCGCAAAATAAATAAAAGTATTGTCTTGGTCCAACCGTTGCCCTGTAAACATTGTTGATATCGGCTTTTGCTTGCGGTAATCGGATAAGAGAGCGTCGTGCTACAACCAAAGGCGAATAACTTCTTGAATTTCTAAGGAAATTGGGATGAGTGAAGGGTCTACTGGCGTTGACAACGGAGGCGATGATTTCGTTCTTATTTCGGGTAAATGTGCAGCAAAACATAGACGTACTGTGCCTGTTGAAGGTGCCTTAGTGGAAATCTCATACAAATACGACTCACTTCAGATGCTGAGAATCTACACTGAGAATAAAGAAGATTACTCAGCACTAAAAATATATCTAGCAAATCCTAATGTAGAGTTCTATACACGTTCACTTCAAAATCAGATATTGATCCCAAAATGATTATAATGTTGTCATGGCAGATCATCCCAGCAGAAATCAAGGCTGATTTGACCTCGAAGGGCTTGGAAGTAAATAAAGTAAACCAATTTGAAAGGAAATTAGACAATGAGACGTCAGTAAAACTACCCGTATTTGTTGTCTTCATTAGTCAAGGAAATAACTGAGGTTAAAACAGTGGTACATTGCCCTATAAACTGGGATAAATACAAAAGCAGAAGATTGGCCATTTGGTGTTATCGCTGCCAATCATTTGGACATATAAGAATTTACTTTATCTACTTCAGCGGACAGTGAGCATTGTGCTTGAGGTAATTGGTTATCTTACCTTAAAAAGCTAACCCCTCAGACTGGATCACTATGGAAAGTGCCTAAATGGTTGATGAATAGTGGTACCCAGAAAACCGTTGAAAAGCTGTCAATCGGAGGAAGGCAGTTTACCAATCCCCTGGATAAAGCCAACCTGTTTGCTGACGCTACAGCTGGAAACTATTCTCTCCACAGACACTAATCTGTCCTTGGGCGCTATTTCACACACAAGACAAATTCAGCTATCTATTTGGCAACACAGAAAAATTATTTCTTACCTACCCAGCAGCTGCGAGCTAGTAAGCCATCGGGAAATAAAAGCAATAATAAAGACAAGGCGGTCAAAAAAAGTCACCTGGAATGGACAAAATAGGTAATACCATGCTCCAAAACATGTCACCTAGAGCCATTATTTACTTGACTTACATCTTGAACAAGCAACTGATTTATGGGTCCTTCCCTGAAAGATGGAAAACTGCTCGAGTCATAATGTTACATAAAGTTGGTAAAAACCCAAATGACCCATCAAGTTACCGACCCGTCAGTTTGTTTAGCGCTCTATGTAAAATTTTTGAAAAAGCCCTAGATTGGGGGATCAGAGAATTCTTAGACAATCAAAGACTACTCATGATTGAGCAGTTTGGCTTTAGAACTTCTCTTCCCACAAAGCGCAACTATGAAGACTCGTTCACCACATATCGTGGAATTTCAACCTTAAAAAACAGGCGTCTTGTTCCTAGACATCAACAAAGCATTCGAAACGGTCTGGCACATTGGACTAATATTAGGATCAAAGACTCATACTTCACCCGACGAATGTTTGTAATAACATTATATATTAAATAAAAACATAAATTCCAGGCGTAGAATCACGGGTTGGTTATGTGGCTGTGGGAGTACCACACGGCTCTGTTCTGGGACCTACTCTGTTCTTCATTTATATTAATGATATGCCCAAAAGCCCAGTCGTAGAACTGGCCCTGTTCGCTGATGACACAGCGCTCTACAGATCATGGAGAATGAGTGCCACAGTAAACCGATTGAGCAGGGCAGCGGAGAGAACTATCCGGTACTTTACGAGGTGAAAAATAAGTAGGAACAGGAGAAAGTGTGAAGCCATACCTTTCACAAAAAGACGCCCAACTGAAGTCTCTATCAACCTAATTAATTGTGAGGTATTGATTGGCCAAGCGGACGACGAAGCTAGTGAATTTGTAAATATGTCGGGTTGGAATGCAGCGCCGCTGGATTCGAACCCGGCACCTTATCCTACAATGAGTGGTCAGCACCGTGCCAACGCCTAAACCGTTCCGACCACCGACGCCCCTTATTTTTCATGTTTTATATGCGAAACTTCCATACCGATAAATTACTCTACCTACATGTACAACAGAAGCGAAAGAAAACACATGCAAAACTAAATTACGTTTCCTTTATTTTCCTCGCTTTTCATATCCACTGGTAAGATCGCTCAGACACATCTGTAGTATCATAAATGACAGAAACGGGAACACGAGTATTATGTTTAAAAAAAAATCGTTACATTAATTTCAATGAGATCGTAACTTACCAATTATTTAAATATGATGATTTGAAATAGATAAATAATTTTTAGCCCGAGACCTTCTCATTCAGTGAAGATTGAAGAGGTTTCAGTGTGAAGGAATGTTGCCAGTGGGCAATTTCTCCTACAAGAGACTGAAATGACAAATTTAACATATATGTTCATATTTACTCAATACAATACTTGTAGTTGTAAATATCAAATTTATTAATTAAAAAAGACGATTATTAAAATCGAACCGATTTTCCGGAATTGTGAATGTGCACATGCAAGGAACTCAGACTTCACCGTTTGTTCAGTACGGAAGAGATCAATCATGCAATCAATTTTCCACACGTATCAATTTCGCGGCGCAACTTTTTCGGTTGGGTGTAAAAAGAAAACAAAAAAAAATGGCATGGATATGCCCTCTGATGAAGCGGGTTGAATGACACGGCTTGCAAAGATAAGCGCTTTAATTTGGAAAAACGGAAGCCAGCGATACAACAAATGTGCTTCGTGAGCGTTCCGCCACGGCATGTGGACACACTGTATTAGACCATAAAGGCAAATTGCTTACACGATATATTTCACTGACCTGAAAAAATAGGTGATCGAAAATTGTATTTTGATGTTAGTTTTAAATTGTATTCATTCTTTCTAAAAGTTAATAGAAAGCATGAAGCAATTTAATTCTCATACAGGCACATATTTTAACATAATTATACACGTTTAGCGTTGTAAAATGTAAAACTTCTTTATAAGAAAAACGTCATAAACAATTTAAGCTGGATAAAAACTTGGAAAACTTTCATTTAAAACATATATTTGTACAAAAAAGACCGGCAGAGTATCATCCTGAGTAGGTTATACAAGATTATATGTTGTTTACAAAACAATACGGAGCTAATTGACCATCGTAAAATATTTAAAGCTCAGATTTACTGTGAAGTTTTTCTTTTACACCGCTAATATTTTGGGCGCAGAACAATTTTTTAATTGATCAAAACAGCATTTCCTCTCTTTCCGAAGGATCTCGATTTTCTCCTTCTTCTCTACTTTTTGTCAAGCGTACAATTAATTGGCCGAGCTGATTAATACGGCGAGTCGAACATTTAAGTGTGTGTCTGAGCTCTACTTAGCAGTTACGGGTTCTAAAAATACAAAAATCCTGATTAACTTTCCCTCTTGGGCACGCACACTCATTCGCGTAAATTAGTTGACATTGTGTTAAAAATATCTCGACACACAGAAAAAAGTACAAAACAGTTGAATATTTCTAAAACCGAAATACTCGTTATTTTTATCACGCGACTACCAAGAATTTAAAACAAAAAGATAACGCTTTAAGAAACAAATAGTGCAATTTTACGTGTCAAATTGTGCAATGCTTATCTAAAAAGGAAGAACCGATTTCATAAATATTCTGTGACATTTCCATTAAGGAGTTTGAGCGTTGATAAATTAAATATTTAATGAAGCAATGAAGTTTTAAGAAGAACTTCTTATCTTATATGCGATATTAAGGAGTAAACGAATTTTCGTGATTAGGATAAAATATCTCCGAGAAATGTCAGTTAATCATTCTACATGCAATAGTCTATTCATCTGTATTATCTGTAATTATGGATTCTCCAATCTAACACATCGATAGAATCTTCTCTAAGGTTTCCTTAAGATTCCGTACGACTAATAGACGTGACTTGTAGAGATGGAATAAGCCGTGATTTTATTATTTCGAGTTAAAATGTGCAAATATTTTCATAAATGGAGAAAGAAATCCTAAGATCTATCGTTAGAAAATTATTGGTAATTAAAAACAATAAGTCAAACCGGTCGTTCTTTAAAATTTAACGCTGCCTACTACGATTTCTGCCATAAGAGCGAATAAAAATACACTTCACAACACTTTCACCCAAAACCAACACGCACTTCAAGAATAGCACCTATCTTAATGCCCTGATGATGACCCGAATAAAGATCGAAACGCCGCAAAAAAAATTTAAAAAAAGGTGTTTTTCTAAACTACCTTAGTATTGACCGCTTTACTTCAGAAAATTTATAAAAATCAAATTTATTGCTCCTTTCCATTATATTTGTGAACAAGTTAGAATTTAAATTGTTGAAAGAAGATTAACAGTAGCACTTGTACGTTCTGGCTGAGGACAAACCATCACGAAAAAGGCTGACGGACTGGATAAGAATATTTTATGATTAATTTTCTTGTTCTGTCCAACGATATAAAATTTAAAATAAAGTACAAAGAAAATTCGGTCATTGATACAATTCAATGTAACACCGTATTGATTTATCCTTGTAGATAAAATTACAAATATTCAACTTTTTCCGTTATGCTGATTAAACGATTGAACATTATTTAACTGGAAGGCTGGAAGTTAAGGGCGAGCGCATAAATATATTGCGAATTTTGCGGTCGGTCGCCTCGCCGTGAGTACTCCGCCAGCGAGTGGGGTAAATGTTTGTATCATATAACAAACCAGACATTTATTCCTATGGAAGAGCAAAACACTTCGAGACCGGAGGTTAATATACTTTATCAGGTCATGATTCGAGATTATTGTTATTTTTGGATACGGCCGTATCATTATTATTCAGTCAAACTATTAGATTTCTTTTGACGTTCTCAATAAAACTCAAATAATATATTAAAATTAAAACAAATATAATCGATGCCAATTCGATAAGCCTTGTTGAAACATCAGTTTATCCGTCCTCCTTTCATGTTTGCAAATCATTCCACTTATTATTTAATTATTCTAAACAAAAGCAAAACTGTAATTATTAATTCAATCGCTAAACACGATTTAGCGAAAAATGAAAATAAATACATAAAGCAAATACTCTGCCTATACAAAAGTTTTTGCATGAAAAACTGGTCAACTTTGGAATTGCAAATTTTCTCCACCTTTTAAGGCTCAAACCTGCGCTAAGTCTCATATTTTAGAAATTTCGACGCTAAACAAGATGGCTTTTTTAAATGTGTTCCTAGCTTCAGTCATTCATCAGTAAATTAAAAAATTCGGGAAAATGTTAACTTTTACATTGTTTACCAGAGCGGCGCCCTATAGCATTTAATAGGAAATTTTAATAAACTTTCAATTGGTCACCTTCCATAGTGCCAGATTTCGCAAGCGTTTGTGAGTTATTCACGATTTTTGAGGAATAATGTGATTTTTTACGCGCTCTTGGAAAAAAAGCGATCACTCTCTCCCTCTCTCTCTCTCTCTCTCTCTCTCTCTCTCTCTCTCTCTCTCTCTC
>CM077101.1:9713689-9727583 GCA_039619505.1 Cimex hemipterus | reverse complement strand
CTCTCTCTCTCTCTCTCTCTCTCTCTCTCTCTCTCTCTCTCTCTCCCGATTTTATTGTTCATAAACTTATTGTTTGAATACCTTATCCCAAGCGAAACTGCCACAAAACGTGTGAAATGTGAAGGAAAAGTTGAATTTCCGTAATGTGGTAAACAAATGGATATCGACAGCAGAAACAGTCCGCATCTCAAAAAGACAAAGTAACAAATACTAAAAATTGTAGCTTCCCTGTTCAGTTTTTGAAAAAAGCCTCGGAACAAAACTTGTCGATAGTAAAATTTGCGAAAACATGACTTAAAAATTTATGCATTCTGAAAAATCGGAAGAGGAAGTTTTCGGAATTAAAGCCACACATAAAAAGCTCTAATATATTTAACCTTTTTTTGTTACATGCTTATCGAATTTTAACAAAAAGTCTCTACTATCTGATTACGATATTGAAAAACATCCCAATGATAAGAAAATCATCGTTTGATATTACATAATGTCCTCGGTTAAAAATGTAAACATTTGTTTTGAAGATAAAAAATTAAAACTTACTTTCAAATTCATAATGGAAAGACCAACGATATAGCAAAGCAAGAAGTCACGACAAATTTGCACCTTTGAAAAGGGATTTCTATCTGTGAAAAACTGTTGTCTCCTCTGATATTCTTAGTCGTTATAATGTTAAAACTTGGTGAAATTTATAATCTTTATTACTATATTTTTGCTAGTAAAAGTTTAACATGTTTTTCATGTTTTAAATGTTTTTTTCTCTCTTTTTTTAAATGTTGTAATAAGATGGCACATATATGAAAAAAAAACCTAATGCGATTTAAACGTATAATTTATTTGTGAAATTCAAAGAAAATACTGCTACATATTTTGTGATAAATCTGGCAGACAGATTTTAACAAAGCTCCTTCAACCTTGCAAAGTGGAATTTGGCAAAAGATTATTTTCCGTAAACGATTGTCCTTTTCCATTTCTTTCGTGGCTCCAGGGGCTAGTAGAAAGGTTATTAGAAGAATGTGAAATTTTTTAAAATAAATATTATAATGAGTGTATTTATTTTTAATAAAAATTACGCGTTTGCACGAGCTGATGTAATTTTCTGACCGCGATGGTTATTAATTTTAGTTTTATTTAATTATTTTTTAATATATCTGCTACTTTAAAAATCTGAAATGCACTTTTAAAAATATTACCTTTAAGCCCCTCTGTTTTTCAACCACATATTGAAACAACGGTCGCTAAAAATCATTCATTTACAAGTATTGTAAAAGATTTTTTGGTTGGACGTTGTCATTATATTTTAAAGAGAAAGAAGAATAAACTTGTACGAGTTTAAACTAATTGTCTAGTCCAATCCACTGGGATTTCGGGAAAAATTGTCGGTTGCTTTCGTCTAAACGGGTGATGCCCCATCCTTTGTAAATGTCAACAGGTAAAACAGATTAGCGTTAATTACCATGTTAAGGGCAACGAGACGTACCAATGCTCAATATACGCCTCTGATGCCATCCATGGGCCAAGAATCGCTTTTTCTTTTAATTTTACAACACATTCTCTCTACGCTGGACGCAATTTCACAACGGATTGACACACATTAAAAGTAGGGATGCGAATTGCCGAGACGGCCTCTGATAGCCGTTTTCAGTTTCAAGGACCCGCTGGTGTGCACACCGTGGGTAAAAAAGTTAAAGTGCACAAGTGAAGGGGCCTCAATGCTCTATCCAGTCGGAACTCGAAGCCGGCCACCATCCTGAGGATTACATAACTCCAGAGGTGTTCCCCAGGTAGTCTGGCGCGATTTCCCAAACTACCACCAAGAAGAAATAGAGTTCATTGCAATTTTCACTGGCTTCCGAATGGTTACTTTGCCAACCATCTGAGTGGGTCCTCATGGCAAGAATAGCGTCCATATGACTTCTTCGGACCGACATTCCCTTAAGAACTAGCACCATGGATTACACAAATTCAGCCCTATTCAGATGATCAAGTTGTAAAGAAAGGAAACATCACAATTTTTTTAAAGAAAATTTTGACGTGGTTTCCTCTTTTTTATATTACAAAACACTCTTTTGATTTCATATGTCATTTATTTATGAAAAGGGACAATAAGTATCGCACATATAAAGAAGCAGGAAAAATATTAAACACTCACTGTTTGAAGACGGCGATTGTAAATTATCCAAAAAGAGCACACCACACTATTTGCATATTTGACCCAATGGAAATTCGTTGGCACATGGGTCAGACTTGAATATCACAAGCACAAACACTTTCTTCTTTACTAAATATACATATATACTTTTTTAATGTTTTTGAAGATCGGCGAGCGACTTTTTATATTGCGGGCCGGGTAGACGTTCACGGTAGCGAAGGCGAAGAGATACTAAACGTGAATGAGGCGCGTGGTGCCTCGGCGGATATTGCGACACCTAGCGAGCATCAACTCGACTAAACGGACCTGACGCCCCCGCGTCAAAATATAAACTGTGACACAGAAGATCGTCCGACAATAATTGTTTAATTTAATTCATTGAATCAGGCAACGCCCAACTAGTTATAATGATAAAGTGACAGTTTACTAAATATCATCATTTATTTGGAGTTCGTGATATGGGCTCTGGTGTGAAAAACATTTTCTTTATCGTGCCGACGTTTCGGTTTTTATTGAAATCTTCTTTAGCGCCTGGGATTTTTAAACATTGTTTAAATTATACAAATTTATGTACGATGTGAAAAAAGTGAATTTATAAAATGCTAGAAATATATCAACTATACTTTTTTACTAAGGTCTTTGTTAAGTTGAAAAAGCTAATATCACGAGCGTGATTCGAACCCACGTTTTATATAATTAACATATAACAACCATTTTTTCTTCCTTTGTGTAGCACACTGGTTACTATGTCCTTAATAAGTTACGCGAATTATTCGACTTAGAAAATTTGTTATTGTCTATTATAAAATAGACAGCAACTTGGAACATGAAACATTTTGACCGTAAACTGTCCTGTTTATCCTCCAAATATTCATTAATACTGGATAGTCAATGTGATTATTAAAGCCAAACTAGGTCAGTATTCTAGCACTAGATAATAGTTAACAACCAAGTAGAAGTTTTTTGATAAAATTGCCCAGGTAGAAAAAATTGTCTGATTAGAAAACTGTTGTAGAAGGAGGCCTTTAGAAATCAAAAAGCAAACATAAACATTAAAATTAAAAAGCGTATTTGGACTTGATGGTGATGAGGATGAGGCTGGAGATTAGGAAGTGGGGGTTTCTGTTCCCAAGCACTACAGTATTCTGTCTCATTCCTAGTTCCTTAGTACAGTGTAAACATTCTCTTGAAGAAGTCTAGGTCATCGACTGTAATTGCTACAAATCTTTGTGTCCCAAGTTATGTCTAGATTGAACAGTTGTTTTACAATCGAATATATTGTACATAGGTGGTTGTTTCTTTTTCCTTAAACGTTTAACGTTCAAATGGGGCTGGTCTTGAATATACCAACGTTGTGTAGTTGGTTTCTCAGACATAAAGTCAAGTAGAAGGGTGTCCTTTTTGGATGGCCCGCGTGAAATTTTCTTGAACCAATGACGCTTCAAAAAAAACATGTTTAATATTTTGTAGTCTAGCTTCAAATTTTTACCTTTTTTATACGGTCCGGTATTAAATTAATGGATGGTGTAAAGACAGAACCTTGAAGAAGTCAGGCAACAATGTTGCTCAGTTAAGAAAGTAAGCATGGTGGCCCGTTCCGATAAGAGAGAAGTGAACGATTTCTATTATTCAAGGAGAGAAGTCATATTCCATCAGACTACTGACTACACTATTACGTCACACACTGTCATAGGCGTTGTCAATATATAACTGGTTTTTTGGCACTGTTTAACTAATATTTTAATTTTCAAAATTGACATAGAACAGTAGACCAGAGAATTTTGTAGGCTATTTAGGATTCGATAATTTTATATTCTGTTGAATTGTTACTAGTTTGTGTATTTTTTAAAAATCGTTTTTGGGAAGGCGAATGGGCTTAGGGCATTTTGCATTCATATTTGTACATAAATATGCATACAAATTTGTGCATTCATATTTATACGCATACATGGGAATGGTTTGCTGGGATTAATGAGGTCACTTATGTTACGCAGTACGTAAGGTTCCTCTTTTCTCCCACCAGATAAATGGCATAATCATTTTTTCGTGAATCAGGGCTTTTAGAACGGCTTGAGAGACAATAAGCTTTACGTAATTCACTCTTATTCGTAATCCACTTTTCGTCCCCTGTAATTAAACGACGGAGAAAAGGCTCTTAGTAGTAAAGAGCAAATGGTTACCTGATCCGCTATGTTTCGTTCCGTCCAAGCTTAACTTAAACCCGTGAATTTGTGAATAAATCCGCCGGCCTTCTGGAAGGGCTATCTAAGACGATAAAATATAAATACGTATATTTGTTATCAGGCGATGTCGTGTCACGTGAACTTTCGCATATTATCACCATCACCCTAAAATCAATTCCTATACGAAATCGTTCTAACAACGTCTTGAAATTAATCTATTTTAGAACAACTGCACAAAACTGTGTGTAATCATTTTCATTTTGAATATTTGAGAGCTATTTTTACTTATTTCAATTTCCACAAAACATATGTAGGCAGTTGGTTAGTACCTTTTTTAAGGTCATCAGGAATCTCATTGGCCGCCAGCATAAAGACAAGAAGAAATATTTTCTTTTTAGTTTTAATTTTTTCTCAGCTCGCATTATTTTTTTCTAAACACCTTCCTTCAGGCTGTAGTAGTAATACACAATTCAACTCAAAAAATAATTACTCAAATAAGTCAACTACTTCTAGAGAAAAATACATCGAAACATTAATTACCTGTATCAGTGAAGAGGTGCATCCACAAATTAAAGAGGGAAGTGAACAGTCCGTACGTGGTTTTATTGGTGCGTATCCCAAAACGGTAATACCAACCGAAACGGAATATAGATAGTATTTTAGGCGTTTGATGGTTTATTGTATTTATTTAATTTTTTACGAGGTGTTTTTGAAAAAAAAAGTTTGTGGGTATGATGGTCCGAATGCAGGACCAAGGGATCGAAACCCGGGCCTTTACCCTACGGCTTTGAAAATTAATGAAATTGAAAACGAGCGCCACATCAAGGCCTAAACCGTTACACCCACCTACGCTCGTTTTAAATACAATAATTATTTATTTATTGTTGTATTTATTTATATATTTAAATATTAAGTTATTTATTTGTATCTTGTTTTTTACAGACGCCCTTATTTATCTATTTATAGTACTGTACATATATTTCTATATCAATTTATAGTTTAGGATTTAGTTACATTCCTAAGCATGTTGGGGGATTTTGTTTAAAAAAATTTTCAATACAATCTCTGACTTTTTTTTAAATTACGCGGTTCAAATTGCCCTGCCAAAGGATTTTATAGCGACACGGGCGTTTTCCCTATTAGAATTATTCTCTTTTTCTCAGTTGTGAAATGTAAATTATTTTGTAAAATAAATTTATCTATTTATTTATCTAGACCAAAATATTAAAAAACACAACTTTCAGTATAACAGTTGTTTTTCGGTGTTTGAATAAAATTTATGTAAAACTTTACGCCCTGATCGATACCTAGAACCAAAAAGATTATTTTATTATCACTGTCGTCGTTCTTAACTGTTTATTCCAAGCTAACAATGTTTCATCAAGTTTTGTTCGGGTTTTTTAGTGTGTTAATGTGTTGGTGTTCGTGTTCGTGTTCTGACGGTTGCTCTTTTGCTGATGATTATGTGAGATAATTTGTAGATTTTTATTTCTTAATAGTGACGAATAGAAAAATGGTTTTCAAGAAGCGAAAGAATGTTAGGAAGTCATTGTCGACTTCTCCACAAATTATAGATCCCGACCCGACCAGGCCACTTCAGCCTCGACTCAACCGGGAACATGGTGTTTATCCGTCTGCTTCTCTATGTTCATCTTGCGCCTCTTTGTGAAAATATTTTGTTATCTGCATAAAGAGAAGTAATTAATTTAAATTTTGAACTGGGTAATCATATGCACAGCATCCAGCCGCTCAAAGTCTAACTTGCTTATATTAAAAATAAATATAAAATACTTTGTGGGAACTACATAATTTTTACACCAAAATATATTGAAAGACTTGTAGATTTTTGTTGAAAATATTGTGTAGTAAAAATACAATTTTATTGACATTCTCAAGTCGATCAAGAATAGAGGTGGGTAAAACCGCACTTTTTAAGATAGGATCAAAACGGCTATCACAGTGAAATGAATCAACTCTTTTTCATGGCTTACCGCTTTCCCTTATCATTTATCTTGGCCATAATCCCATGGGGCGACAACTTTGGCGTATAAAACATTGTAATTGTTGCATTGCAAATGAGTATAACCTGCAAATAAATAAGACCTAGAATAATTCTCAAAGCTGGGAAGTAGGATTGTAGGGTGTTGAAACTTGAACGTGCGAGAACGCTGCAATAAGGCTGACTCCGGGCGGCTTGGAGGGTGAATCAGGAGAGCGAAGAACATTGAGAGCAGAGAGGCGATGGAGCTGAGATCTGTGAGAGAGGAGAATGTGCCGAAGGGAGACTTCCTGGATGTGAAAAGAAGTTGAAGTCAATGGTCATGAGTGCTGGTAAAGACAAAATTCAAAATTGACCATTGATGGCTGAAGAATTGATTTTGAAATGGAGGATATATCAGAGTTAGCGTTCTTTTTGTAATGCGGCTCATCGCTATCTCAGTAAAGTGAGTTAAAGCTTGTTATCCGTTCGCGAGCGGCGGCCCTCTTCACTCATGCGCTTTTTGTAAAATTGGAAAAACTACTCACCATCATTAAAGCACTCTTTTACATATTAACGTATATACTAGAGCAATCGCATTATATTTCGCAAAACCCTAAGTAAAACCTGACAGTTTTCTAGCTAAGCAAACTTTTTTTCCTGGCTAGTGGCGGTCATTTCAGCACCGAACACAAGGTCGCTTGCTACTAATAGTTCGACATCGACCCTTTCATTCACTAATTAATACCAACACACCCACACTACCTCTGACCAATAGATACGAAGTTATGCCTGCGAATTACCTTTGTGTGTATCGGTATGCCTTACTCACATATTATAGAGAACCATATTTTTACAATGGGGTGAAATTGTTGTTGACTGAAACAATAAATAATATGCTGATAAAATGAAAAATTAAAAAAATCAAATGAGAAGGATGGGTGACGAAACGACTGATATATGGCTCTTAGATACTCAGGAAATTTATGAAGCGAGAGAAAATTCCAATAATCTACATGAATTTCTTTTATGTGCTAGAGAATCGGCTGTCAGGCATCGTTGGATTTACAATATGATTTATGTGTAGATTGTCGACAAGTCGATTTTCAGGCGAAACAGTGTAGATCCAACAGTCTTGGCGATATTCAGATAAGAGGTTGAAAGCAATAAAACTGGCAAAATAATTTTGAAATAAAATAAATTTTTATATTGATTGAGTTGGGCCAAACGAAATGAAAATATTTCTTTTTTTCTAAAGCGACAAGAGACGTGATAACAGGGAAGACATTTGTAAAATTAGTGGTGCGCCAGACGCATCCATATCACAATTAAATATTTTATTATTTTTTGACTCACTTTTTTTCCAACAGTTACTGCCGTATGCAAAGCGATTTCACTTTTTTCCCAACAGTTACTGCCGTATGCAAAGCGATTTCATGTTTACTAAGCCCCGGCATTACCGGTTAATTTATTGGCAATTATTTTCTCTTTGACCTCCATCAATTATATCTTGTATGTAAATAGCTTTAGAAACAAGAGTATCTCCAGTACATACTTTTCAGAAGAAAAACTTATGTTTAAAATTTTAAAACTTTTTTCAATATTTTTCTTCTGTGTGTACCCAAACCGTTAACGGACGTTAGTCACCATGATCGAAATGCGCACTCTGTCAGTAGTAGCTTTGAAGATTGACCCAGTGGTTTGGTTGAACCATTACCTTAGGGTTTTCAGCCACGAAATTCGTCTTTAACGAGGGCCTCATCTCCCTTCGAGTTTTCCTTCTAACATAATTTTACTATAATAATGTTTTTATTGTTGTGTTAATTTCTGTTCGTTTATCCTTCTGAGAACTTCCACGTGATGTGTTCTGTCCAGCTTGCATCCTTCTAGGTCTGCTGGTGTCCAAGTTGTGATTCCTATAGCAAAGTTAAGATGACTTACCATTTAATAATTTTATCCTTAATCTCAGATCGAGTTCGTAACTGCACATTTTCATTTTTGTAAACGCGGTTCTTGCTTTTTTAATCCTAGCTTTTATATATATATATATATTGAACAATATTGAAATTTGGTTATACAGATATTGTCCATGTTTCAAAATTTAATATCTAAGTAGCTGCATATAATTAACTGAAACCGCTCTCTCTAGAATTAATTAAATATTATAAGCAATTTAAAAGTTTCCAGTTGTGGTTGCATAGGGGAGGGATATTAATGCGTTTTTGTTTGAGCAAAGTCCATTTAAGTTTTTAGTGGTCACAGAAGTCTTTCTTAGCACGTGCTTAGATAATGAAAGCGTTTTTTTCCTTACTACAGTCACTCTGTAATAAGAAAATTTATCACTACGTTCCCTCATATTAATTGCATGTATTTCATTTGTAGATTTAATGCAGAGTATTTTATAAATACAGTAATATAAATAAACAAATAAAATTAATGTGCTGAAACAAACAAATAACAAATTTTTATCTCTAAAAATTATTTTTAAAATTCAATATTACCATTATTGAAATTTAAATAATACCGGAGGGGCGTCGTGGCCGCAACGGTTTAGATGTTCGGTGCTCATCACGTAAGGCAAAGTTCCCGGGTTCGAATCCAGCGGCACCGCACTCGAACCCGACTGACTTGAAAATAAGTTTGTTTTTTTTTTCTTCAAAAAACACCGGCACCCTGAGGGTTTAATGTACTCTGCTGATGCGAACCCTCATTACAACAAAAAAACGAAAATTAAAAACGAAATAAGGAAATGAAAGCGTTCACTCGGATCATAGACCCCGCGGTCGCGGGTTCGATTCCCGTCACCTCTGGCCTTTTTTTCACGATACCCTTACCCCCCCAAAAAAAAATCGTATAAGCATACAATACATTGTCGGGCTAATATGCAAAGTATGTAAAGCAATTAAAAATAAATATATAAAAATTAAAATAAATTAATACCATTTTTTTACAAAATGCGTTCTCTTCATTCATCATTCATAGGCTGGTTTTCCTCCCCCCAGTTTAAAATAACACGAGTCCGGGCTTTCTTGTCGATAGGACCTAACAGACGGGAAAAACATATCTTAAGTAATCTTTGTAATTTTTTTCCTTACCTGACACATTGAAGATTGTCAAATGCCGAAGCGCTATCTATGATCGGTAAAGATGAAATGTCAAGTCCATCACCCCGCAGACCACACACGAAAATCTCACAATATTGTTTTAAGCACTTCTCTCGCCAGTTTGGGGTCCATCGCACCAGCGTTCGTTTTCTTTCAATTACCACTCTTCTTTTCTTTTTTCAAGGATTTTGTGGCTACATGTAACCTATAAAATACTACGATTCCTTCACGAAATAGTTCGAACGACTTTAGAAGTTCACTTAATCTTACAACAACTGTATGAACTTGTGGACAATAATTTCCGCATTGAATATTTCAGGGCTATGTGTACTTGGTTCATTCTATGTCCAAAAAACAAATAGCTCATGTCTTTTGGCAGGATGAATCATATTGGGTACTTTTTAACTGCATATAGACAGGAAGATATATAATTTGGTGAATTGAAAAGAAAAAAATAAACAGATAAGAGTTTAAAATATGAGAATAGAGGGTTCAGACGTTGGCAGCCCTTCTTTGAGTAGAGGAAAATTAGAGGATGAGTGGAAGGCATCAGTTTTCGTGCATCTATCAAATAGGAAACGTGTCTCGAACTCAATGTCACTTTTTATTTGCGTAAATATGTCGTATTCATCATTTTCATAGACATTTTAAAAAATCCATTTCATTCATTGTTCATGTTATTTTTTTATTGAAAATGATCAGTCAATTGTAAATTTAATAAAATAAAGATTTTCCTTTCTCATTCATTGACTTTCAATAGAGGCCATATAAATATGCTGTGACAACCAAATTGCTCCGAAAAAAAGTGTTTTTTATTAGGTAGTTTTAATAGTTTTCTCAGCTCCTGTTATTTTTTGAAATCTTCTTTCAGTCGGTGGTAGTAACGTAATACGTGCAAGTAAGGAAATAATTAATCAAATATAGCCTCTTTTCTCTCAAGGATATTGAGGAGATAACTTATCAGGTATTAGTATTTTATCAAATTAGCATGAAAAGTCAAATCGGAAATTAGCCTTGAATTATAAACATTTTATTATCACATGTGATATGTAGTGTGATACACCTGGTGATTAATAGTTTTTCTTTTTAATTGCCCTCAATGTGAAATGCTGGTAAACCCACATAACTTCCACAAAGTTGATTTCCAATGCTGAAGAAATTTATCAACAACTATTTTGGCCGCAACGCACTCCGAGGAAGGACCGAGTACATAAAATTTCTGGATAAGGTGATAAGGTTCAGGATAAGTGTTTATGTTTATAAAGCGAGTAGGTTAATTTTGTTTTTTTTTTAAAGAAAAAAAAAACAAGCTTAATATTCCTATTTTGAGCTAAAAAAAACCTTGAATGTGTTATCGGCTACCGCCCTTACTGATAAGTCTCACTTCGACTTCGCTCAACTTTGAACGACCGGCGGTTTGCCGAGTGGCACGTTGAAACCTATGGGAGGTTTGAATTAAACATTCTTATAGTATTTCAATATTAGGATTAAAAATGATGCATGTTTTCTAAACACGACAATCTACTAAAATTTATTTAACATTCAGTAAATAAATAAAACAAACTATGCAATTTAAAACAAATATAAATACACTGACAGGCAAACAATTCCACCTAACTGATTTTTTGTCACTATCTCGATAAAAGAAAATTATGCGCTTAATTTGTCTCATTGTTTTTTGACTTAGAAAATGTTGCGTAACCGGCACCTTACTGTTGTTTAAACGATTCATCAGCTCAAGGAAGTTCAAGGTATATTGGTTGTTGTTCGTGGAGGGTGTTCGTCTGCCACTCGCAATAAGGATGAAATTGCGCGTTGCCTATCCTCGATGAAATCAGCGACATTTCTATTTTAATGCACGATAATGCCCGTCCAAATGTCGCTCGCATAGTACATCAATGTCTTATCCTTGGCAGCCCGTTTTCCAAACTTGAACCCCTGAAAAATTTGAGGGATAACCTAACAATATGAATAAGAGCACGTCCAACATTTCCTGATACACCCCGATTTGGAAAGGACTCTTCGTGAAGAATGGGCTAAACTAAAAAAAAAAGACATTTCCAGACTGATAGAAAGTATACTGAGGCGTCTTCGAGATGTAATTAAGGGAAGAGGGGGAAATACGCAATATTGAAATGCTAATTAAAAATCCAAAACAAAAATATGAAACTTTGATTTAAAAATGATGATTAGGAGTTATCTCTGCAACCGGAAGTTTAGGGTTTGGCTGGGAAGTACCATATCCAAAAGGACAGAGGAAGAAAATGGGATCCCGCAAGGATCGGTACTGTCGGTGACCCTCTATGCGATTGCGGTTAACGGTCGCATTGATCCCCCGATGATGATCTGAATCTACGACTACGATGCCGCTATTTTAAAGATTTAGAAGAAGTCGGAAAAAGAATACAGACCGCAATGGACAAACCTTTGGTTAAGATGCGAGCAAATGGGCAAGGCCAGACACTATATAACACCCAGAGAAAGATTTGCCCTCTTGAGGACCAGTAAGAGGTCGCTGGCCATAAGAGCCAAGGGAATATTAGCGGAGTAGAGAGTACAGCTGAACCAGGTGGAGGCAGAAAAGCTACCTGAAACTTCCCCGTGGTTACTCCCCTCCTTCATCGTACGGTGGGATATGGCAAAATTATAGAAAAACCAGACACCCCTGTATGCATATAAAGTATTGTTTTAAGCCCGAAATGATGAATAATGCAGACGGGTCCAAAACGGCAGATGAGCGCGTGGGATTTGATGTGTACACGAGGGAGAAGTTAACAATCATCTCTCCTTTCCAGCCACGAGCTTGTATATGGTGGAAGTAAAAGCCCTATTCCTCGCGTTTTGCATGACCCACAATGAAAACTTTTTTTTCTTATGTACCGATTCTCTCAGTGAGGTCCAGAAGGTTTGGAAAAGATATTACGTGGACCCACTAATAAATAAGATTTTAAAAAAAGTATTGGAAGAATTTTCTACATTTTGCGTCGATACATACCAAAAACTTATTATTACAACAGCTTTTATATCCATTTAAGACAAATAGAAGGAAACGAGTTGTTGACAGATGCATAGAGGCAATCGAGTCGCCTGTAGGCTTTTGAGAATTGGCTGGTTAAGTTAAAACCCAAACATACATATCTTTGGATATTCGTTATGGATAACAATAATATATATTATTTCGGTTAGCTAAAAATAAATCAAATAGGGATGTAAAGTATTTTTTGTAAATGAAAAAAAAACACAATTTTGTAACAACTTTATTTTATTCAACAATTAATCCTGTAGGCTGCGTACATTCACATGATATTAATTTTTATTTATTTACCATTTTTATATTTTGTAAACTGGATTTCCATAGTTTAGTAACCCTTAAATCTGGTGTTGGTAAATATGCGTACAATATTTCACTTGAAGGCGACAGAAGAGATATGCGACTGAACTGGTCATTTTTCATTTTCCATCCTGTCCTATATAAACGCGATAGATCATCATTTAAGAATAACAGATATCAGATATGTTTCCTGTTGATAAACTGAAGATTTTTAACAGAAGGTTTTACTTGCCTTTTTGTTGACTGCGTATTCTCAGCTATTAATGTTAAGTGTATTATTGCAAATTACTGATTTAAATAACCTCAACTTTTCACACGTACATACATACGTACGTATACAGAATCGAACTTAAAACTTTTTAGAATCACATACCTCGTGTTTAGCAGTCCGACGTTACATCTTGCACTTATCCGTCCCGCCACCGAAGTTAGGCTCCAGGTGCTGGCAATAGCTAGGGTATTCCAGTTCCCAATGCATTTTTAAAATTAAATCCACTGACACTAGTGGAGTACTCGACGTGATATACGTGATGGTCTATATTTCCCCATCGACCATCTAGCACTACATACGTTCACACAATTACATACGTTCACACTCAAAATCAACAAAAAGGAAAACAGTACGAGGTATCTACAAAGTGCCTACTTTACAAAAAAAATAATTTCTCAAAAAATCAGAACAGGAGGCCAAAATGCTCGCTGCTATTTATCACATCGGGTGGCATTATTACACTCCGATCCAGTAATTTTTCTCGACAACCGGATACAAGTACAAAAATAAAGTGGCCATGTGTTAAGCTAGACATAAGTCGGGAGAGTATGATCTTTCTTCTTTGATTCAGGTCCTCGAAAGGCAACCATCGCCCGAGAGTTCGTACATGATAGCTTCTCTGCCAATGCAGTCCACCGAGGTTTCATTTCCTTTTAATCATATTTCTTCCAACTTTAGCGTAGAAGGATTCTACGCGATCGTTAGGTCGGGGGTTTGGTTCTATCTCACTTTCTTAAAAAAATTGGCATAAGCCTACAAAAACCTAATAAAATTGAAATCCATGATAACGCGGAAGCCCCCGTTGATTTTAGACTCAATAACCCTTACTTATTTATTGAATTTTTTATATTATTTTTTAGTATATATATATATATATA
>CM077101.1:9640334-9713289 GCA_039619505.1 Cimex hemipterus | reverse complement strand
GTATATATATATATATATATATATGAGTTTTTAAATTGATGGAATTCATAAAACTATCAATTTTGAGAAATCATTTACAACACTATACTTCGGTTGTTTTGTCTTATCAGCCGAGGGAATGAATCAGTGTAGATTCGAGCCGGCAAACCTATCGATGTACTCACTCACTCTTTGTGCCCTGTTGTCATTTCCGGTCTGGTCAAAGGAAGTACACTGACGGACAGATGGCAATAACGAAGCTTTCTAACGGAGTTGCAATTTAGAGCAGTGGACCGACGGTCTTCATGTCACAACCCGTAAGAAAGAAAATCAGTATAAAATATTTTGGCCGCTGTCTATTCATTTCATGCATTATAAATTAACAGTTTATCTGTAAAGTATCTATATATTGATTGAGTCAACCTCGTAACTTTGAAAAAACAAACTAAAACAGTGAAGTACTCTCAGTCATTTTAAAAGGTACTGCTTTTTGTGTGTATAAGGTCGGAACTTCACGAAGCGAGAATGTCCTACCTAGAACGAAGTGAATGAAAGCATCATAGTAGGGCAGAGCTCGGAGAATTATTCTTAGGACTTTTGAATGGATGGGTGGGATATCATATGGGTTTGTGGTATCGTACAGTTCTGTTCGGTATGTCTAAATCGGTCATATTATTGTTTTATAAAGTATTAGTTTGTTTGTTACAGTACTGTATGCTTTTGGCCCTAGAACTGCTGTATCTCTGTACAGTTCTTGTCGCTTCAGTCTAGTGTGAAGATCCCCCCCCTTTTAGTCTGCTGTTTACGAATAGTAAAAGTAGTTAAATTTAAATTTCAAAAATGTATTTATAGGCCCCATATATAAATTATGATGTTTATTTATTTTTATTTTTCTACATGACCAGCGTTAAAAAATACCAATTCAATTAAGCCTTACTGTTAAAGTAATCACTTTAATTCTTGTCACAAACTATCGTCCAAACCTATAAACGTTGTACGAAAGGATCATTTATAACATTTATTCGGTTGGATGAACGTCATTCCATAATGGGAAACGGGCTAGTTCCGCTTTTATCAATATTTCTGAAAGCCGTGACAGTTTAAAGCGACGGCCAATGGTGCACGTTGTCACTTAACACCAGAAACTGTTTAATGAGCTCTTGACATGATTAATGCACTGTTCACCCTTATCATTACGAGGCCATATATAATGACCACCTGTGCTATTCCCAAATGGCTCTAGTACCACAAAGATGGCGGTCTCTTCTCTCTTTATAGAGACCTTTCGATAGCGTTTAAGTCACCGACATTTGGGCACGCCAAATAATCAAATCTACGAAGAGTTTATTCATGCATTTTTATTCAAAAACTACCAAACTTCCAGAAATTTACAACTCTATCTACAGCCAAACACCGACCCAGATAGACAAATATAAAAAATTTAATCCTTTCTACGGCAAGGTTGTATGTTCCAAAATAGATTCTCTATGGGAACCACAGTTTGCAAGTAGGTTTATTGATGTGTCTCCTCTGCTTCTTTGCAGAATCTGCCCTTATCCAGTTAGGTTATGCCAATCTTCTTCAGATATCCATTTAATTTACAGTGTTCTTTTAAGAATCCTTTTAGAATGTTCTATGTTTTTCTGCTTCCTTTCATATATTGTTTCCTTTTTTCCAAACCTCTTTCCTTCCAAAGTATTGGATTGTTTGAGTCCTATGAGTGAGTTCGAATGTTTCCTCCTTTTTTAATTTCTTTATATCCATCTGTCTGAGGTACTCATTAACAGTGTGTAATCCTATGCCACTGAAGTGCTCGGGTCCGATCAGCAGTATTGCAACACCTCTCCTTTGAAAGGGATCCGCTTTCTCGTTGCGTTCCAATCCTACCAGCACAAGATGACTTTGTTTTGCATACCTAATTTATTTAGTTTGGTTTTGCAGTTTAGTAGAATTTGATAGCTGCTTGGTTATCTTACAAGATAGCTACATTCTTGTTTTTGTACCATTTGTGCAAATTGAATTGGGGACATCTTTCAATTCCAAGGACCTCAGCTTGGTAGATGCTTGTGCTTCCCATTTGTCCTGAGTATACATACAATTGCCCACGTACTTTCTAGCGATCTAGATCCGTCTGTGTACCAGTAGATGGTGCCATTCTTAAAGGAGTTTTTTTCCTTCTTTTCCATTCTTTTTTGGTTCTTAAAATTATTTGGAAATTTTGGTTAAACTCAAATATCCAATGCATGTTGCCACTTATGGTCATGAGTATCGGATGATATTTCATTAGATTGTGGCTACTTCTCTATTTTACTTTTATTTTTATTAAAGGTTTTTCGTTGATAAAACTAAGTTGTCTGTGCTGTCCTCGTTAACATGTAGTGGAGGGAAATTAATCCACTTATTTTCTCCATACCACCTACCCGACATGTTCTTATTGCTCCCGTTATACAGATGCTTGCAATGCTCTGCATTTTTGTTGTTTTCTTCGTTTTGTTATTTGTTCTACGAGAATAAGTCTCACTTTCAAGGTGTACATCCAAAGCAGGATTTCCGGTCTGCATCCCCATTTTCCCCTCAATTTTTTGTACACCATTAAAGTGTCGCCTTTATGATGATGGAGCCAATATGTTCCTTAAATGTCAGTGTTTTATCTGGTGTGACATCTAGGCCACTTGGTTAATTTCTATCACAGTATTATTGAGTATCTGCTTCGTGTGATTTAATTTCCTTTTCTGTGTAAAAGTGACTATGGTAGTTTTATTAAAGTTTATTCCTAAGCCAGCATTTTTATACATTTATCCGTGATATTTAGCCCTTCTTGGATTATATAACCGAGGGTTACTTTGATTTTTCCCCTAGATTACAGGACTATATCATATGCTATATATCCCTTACACTTTATCCCTCTACGGATGAAATTTTTAAGCAATTCATCAACTGGTAGACTACATAGGAGAAGTGATAGTAGCCCTCCTTGCTGGCACCCTTTGGTGGTGTTAATTTGTATAGTGTCATTTTCTATGCTTGTCCCAGTTTTGATGTTTCTGGGCATTTCTCCAATAAATATAGATGTGGTATGGTCTAGATATATTTTCTCTTGGGAGGCCTTCATGGATGCATGGAATGCAATATTAATGGCTCCTTTAATGACGAGGAAATAGCAAATTGTTATTTACGTTGCTTCTAGTGTTTCCCTCAGGTCACTTGCTATCAGGTACAGATCAGTTTCTGTTGATCTTTCCGCTCTGTAGGCATACTGACAGTGATGAAGTGGTTTATCTATCACCACTGTCATTCTTATATGATTGTCCATCAGCTTTTTAATTGCTTTTAAATAAAAATTGTTATTCTGATTGATTGATACGATTTAGGTAGTAGGGTCTTTTTTCCCCTATTTGTGTGCATATACACTCCATTGCCCTACGCCATTTCTGTGCTATGTACCTTAATGCTAGGCTGCTTCTATATATTCGCACCCGTGTTCGAATTGTGAATAATTGCTACTATTCCTTTTAGTTAAGATAATGCACATTTTTATCCTTTTATGATATTATGGCGGGTTTTTGTTAGATGGAATTTAGTTTAACTCAGGTGAGTTGAATGATGCACGAATGTGGTTCGTGAACCTCAAAAATAAGAGAAAAAGTTAAAAATAAACATGTCGCTTCTAAATTTTGCAGTAATTTTAGTTTAAACCACCTGTAAGTAGAATATTTAATTTTTTAAAAATTAAATTAATAGTCGTATAATTAACAATCGGTGTAAGGTGATTTATAAGTACAATAATGTCATTCTCAAATAAAACTCCAATGAATAAAAGTTCAATATACTATTTTTTATCTGTTATAATGTAGCCTAAGGACTTTGATTGGATTAAATTGCGAATCATGTAAAGCAAATAGATTACTACTGTGTAGCAAATCCAAGAGGCACCTTATTTGAACGTGGTAGAACATATTTTTTATTAGCTCAACCTTTGTAACTGGGACAACTGTTGTATAACCATTTTATAAAGCCATTGTGTTAATAGAGTTACGTAATATGTGCCTTCGTAATTACCAAGCTTTCTTTCAGATTCGTACATATTTAAGACAGCTTGTCATGCCGGTTTCTATTAACGTTCAATTCAATGGTGCTTTGACAATTTGCGCCACTTGTAAATATTTGTTTTCTACGCCGTTCATAATAAAATATAAAGAATGTTTTTTTAACAGTTAATATCTTATACACAGATATGCGTGTTGATTTTTATTAGAAGATATAAATTTTGATAAAAGATAAGAAATATCTTGAAGATTAAAAAATATAATTGGAATAAGATAAAAATATCCTATTTTTCTAAGTCATGAGGACAGTTCTTGTGCTTATGACAATTGTTAATTGGTAACAAATTGGTTTATATAGAGTGGATCTGACCTGATTTTTTTTTAAATGAACTCGAAATGGAAATGAAAAAGAGAAAATAGAAGGGCTTATCTCTAGGCTGTACCATTGTTCATTGTTGAAGAAATATGTTTAGACCACAGTTCGAAAGCCAGGCTGCCTTTCGGTTAATAGTTGATAGAAGGATAATGAAATAAAAATAACTAAGGAAAGACTTCATTTGAGGAAATTGAAAGGAAAATATTTTATGGTGCTCTCTGAGCAAGATGTATGTATAATTAGTGGTAGAGCAATCAGACCTGTAGTAATTAAGTATTACGTATAACTGCATAAAATCAAAAGTGGGATAATAGTGGGCAACAAACGAGGATAAAAGTATAAACGATTGTGAACAGAAAGCCATTAGGCTCAAGAAAATTCTTCTCGAGAGTACGTTACTGGGAATAAAGGTCTTCCTGATTTACGCCAAGCCTATGTGAAAAAAAGGCTAACCAGTAAAACGTAGTATACCTCCACGAAAGCTCTCTGTGATCATTTAATTTATCGCCGAGAACACGACTTCCGAAAAATGGCAAAAAGGAGGGAAAATGTGAAATGTGGGGTTGAGATGGGAAGTTAGCATCCGAGTGGACGGAAGTCAAGATAGCTCAAGTGGTAGAATAGCAGCGTATTTAACCCTGGGTCGTGGGTTCGAATCCCGCTCGTGACACTGAATTTTTTTTATCTCAATCAATACCTTATATAAAGACTAAACAGTTTATTGCTCAGAATTCACATGAGACTGAATAAACATTTTAAATTCCGAAAAAAATAAACATTGAAAAGTCCTTTATCCTTGTTTTTGATTAAGGATTAACTGTGTTCACTCTAATGGATATTCCCAATTTAAAATATTTATTAGTAAAAACAATGAGACAATTGAGGGCAGAAAATGAAAAAAAATCGTTTGCGTGGAATTTTTGCCTGCCAATGTATACTTGCAAACATTAATACGTGACATAAAAATGACAAAATAACAACATGCTAGCAACTCTGTCATTTACATACTTGTCCGATTCTTCTTTTCGTCATTTCCTTTAAAGAATGAATAGTGATAAACATCAGAGTAATAAACATTCATCATCCCAGGAAAATCAAACCATAGTGTGTACGATTTCAATCATAAAACTGTCTCATTTGTGAATATACAATGGCATGACCATGGAACAGTAGTCAAAAATCCAAAGGCATTCGTTTATTTACTAACTAGTACTGATTTTCAATATACGGTGCTATTACTTGGGGAATTGGGTATGATTGTCTGTTCGAGTGACCGAATTTGTTTTGATGTTTTTCAAATCAGACTGCCCAAATTGTAATCAACTGTAAATAGCGTAAAACCACTCCCCCGAACACAATTCACTCGTACATGACGTTTTTTATAAAATGACAAAAAAATATCCTAAGATCTAACCAATGGAGATGTAGAAAATCTGGCCTACCGAAACTTATAGAAAGAATAGACGGATGACCAAACTGCTAAATGTTTTAATTTTATAAAAGTATGTAAGTTTTTTCTACTACTATGGCTCCTTTGAATTGCACTACTACATATTGTAAACGGAAGATACCGCCTTTTGCTGTTCAAAGATGAATTAATAGGGTTATGTATATATCAAGGTGTATTTTCATTGAAAACGGCAGGGAAACGAGCTTCATTGGACTCTCTAATTTTCTTTTAATTATTGAGGGATAATTTCGGCCATTAGGAAATTAAGTGCTTCTAAAACGACATTAAAATCACATTTTCTCCCCTCACTTTTATTTAATGAAGAGAAAGGAAAATTTAAAAATATTAATTGGACCGAATGAAGTGTTAATTTACTCTGTTAAATATTAATTGAAAATAATGTTTTTTATTTATGTAACTTAATGTAATACTAGGATATCGGAGATGCCACAATCTAACAAGTGAATCGTATTTTAGTCATCATTTCTACCTCCTTTAGGCCTGGGCAATTACGTTTGTTTCCCCAGAGGCCCCCCAAAGTTGTTCTTTTAATTTAAATTCTCTACTATTCGATTGTTTTTCCCAGAGCTCTTAAGCAATAAAGTCTACCTTTGGAGTGTCCCAGGATCGAAAAGAAGGGTTTTCAACCTTACTGGCGGGAAAGCTCAGTGGCTTTTTTAAATTTTTTAAGACCGTTTTTTTTTTTAATTTTTATTTATAATTTTACAAATTAAAAAAAAATTATTTTTAATTTTTATTTTTATTCGCCATTTTTTTAAAGACCGCACAGTGCCCAAAGCATCTTTGCCAGAACATAAGGCCACACTCTTAAAATCGTTATTTCACTTCCACGGCACACTTTACACAAAGTACTTCTCCTTGGAGAACAAACTACAGTGGTATCTTGGATGTACACAGCCTTTGATGTAGTACAGCAACCGGGGTGTTGAGGAAGTTCAAGAATACCCTCCGAGACAATTATTACCTATAATCCTATCAAACCAATCGTTACTTACTACATCCAGAAATGCTTCAATATCTACTATTTTATTCCAGAAGATGTCTCAGAGGGAAGTGTCATCGCTCCCCCCCTGCTTTTCTCACTTAATACATCCGAGCTACCCACACAACCTAACCAATATCGGCCTTATCTTTACCTTTTCTTTACAGCTTTCCATAATCTACAAAGCCCACCCTCGCTACAATAAATAAAAATAGAATAGAATAAATAAATAAAATAGAATAAATAGAAATAGAAATAAAATCAAGGTCAATTTGCCGGCATAATTTTCACTGTAAACTAGAAAACGCTTCCAGCATATTTCAAAAAATATTCCTATACCAGACAGGAACTATGTACACTAACGATGTACGATGTTTCAGATTATACAGTAAAATGCTAATTGCGATCATGTTGTGGTCATCCCTTGAGTAGTAGGACTTGGTAATACCGTAATACTTAGGATGCCGGCGGGTCTTCCTGGATTTGAACAAGCTTTTGAAAGGGTTTGGTACCTAAGTTTGCCAAGGAAACACAAGGGCATCCAACCTTTCACACAATTCATTATCCCTAAGTCCGACCTGGCCAACAATAAACGTTGATAACACCACCATACGGTTCTCGAACGGACTTCATCGAACCCTTCACACTTATATTTCACCGAACAATGGCTCGAAAAATGGTGAATCAAACTAAACACCATAAAGTCCCAAAACATAAACTACGCCGTACGTCATATCATCCTAGCTTCAATTAATTATAACCTCCCTTTACAATAAGGATACATAAAGCAAGTTTTTTTTCTTGAGAAACAAACAGTGTTGATTAAAACGGACAAAGTTTACCCAAAATATTATGAAATAAGCATACTTATAGACAAGATTATTCCAAAAACGGAACTACAACAAAATCTGTCATGTTTGTTTAAATAAAGACAAGTTGCCTATCTATCATTATGCTAATCAGTTTGACCACGACCTTCGTACGGTACACATCACGATAAGGATTTTTTTTTAAACATTAATTGTTACTAAAGGAACTTTTTCGTTTGTTTTTTCTTTCTATTATTTGTATAATTGAAATAGTTTCACTTATGGTCAACGGTCTTATGTCGACTTAAGATAATAAGTCCTATTCGAACGGAGTAAATCTCGTTCTCCCGGGACGGGGATGAGAATTTACAGAATTCATGAATGGAAATTTTGATCCCAAATCGAACGTACCCGAGGTTCTGATACACTCAGATTGACCCTTAATGTCAGCGGCACCGAAAAACAGGGTTTATTTTCGATGACTGACAAGGGACCTTTTCATGTTTATCTGAAGAGCAAAAGAGATTAATGGGCAGACTGGTGGTTTGGCGTAATTGCATGCAATGTCTCCTGGTAAATTGATTTATGATAGATTCGCCTAATATTCGCCTTGAAGTTTCAAGTACAGATAGATCGGGGCTAAATAGAGTAAGGATAATTTTTAAATCCTACCAGGGGGGCACACCATCTGGTTGAATCTGAGTATTTAAAAATTAATAACATAAAAGCTTACATCCCGTCCGTTATCCAGGCAAGGGAGGGTGTAATGAGAGGAGTTTATAATGGAAATTTTACCGTCGATAAAAACGGATAGCCAAAATATCAAATTTTTAAATGTTCGGAAATTCAAAAGGAAGATAGATTAGCCTGAACCCGCCACTGAAACAGGCAATCTGATAAACATGGGAAAAGTGTTGATTACGTTCAAGGGTCAGGCTCTTCCCGAGCACGTTACAAAACATTTACGTGAGATGCAAGATCTAGCTGTTCGTAAAAAATGTTGTCATATGTTTCAAATGCTTACGTTATGGCATGTAAAAGAACATTGCAAGGGTGGTTAACGCTGTGATCATTATCACGGTAATCATGAAAAAAGGAGAGTGCACAAACAAGAACCCCGGTTAAATGTTTGCATTGCAAAGGCGCCCACTCGGTCTACTCTCAAATGGAATGTCCCGATTATGGTAAAAAAAAGTTAAAACAGTAATGGCGCTTGAAAACTTGTCTTACAATGATGGATTTCAGGTGATGGACAAAAAATCATACGCACGGACCGCCATTGCCCACTCCCTTAAAGACTTCTTCCCCTAAACTACCTCTTCGCCCGCAGTCCAGCACGAACACTCGGAAGAGAAGAAGTTTCCCCCCTGGTGAAGTCATAGCCCGAACCCCAAAAGTACTTTATATCCCGCTGACTCCTACTCCAAAAGATACCCCGGAGAGCTCATCCCCTTTAATCCGTATCGTCCCAAAGAAAATGATGACAAGAAGAGTTTAAATTTCGCTCGTATTTGTGAATCGGTACTGCGCGTTATAAAAATAATTAGAGAGGGTTAATGATAACCTACTAGTGTCTACAAATTTTAATGACATTATACATGATTTAATGAAAATCTCAATACGCAGTAAACATGTTTTTATCATTTTCGGTTCCACTTTATTCTTTTTATTTATTATTATGTTTTACATGATAACTTCCTTATCCTTCCCCTTCTTACCAAGTATATTAATCTAAATTTCTTACAGTGGAATGCACGGTCAATAATTCACAAAAAAAGAAAGCCTCGATGTCCTACTAGATGCGATTCGATCCTGAAAAAAATGGAAAAATAATTAATTAATAATTATCAAACTCTAAAGGTTATACAAAAAGAAACAAACCATTAGGTTATTAAGAAAGCAAAATCTCTAGCCTCGAGTTCCTATTTAAATAAAAGCACAACCATCAAGTCCATTTGGAACAAAATGCAGGAAATAAAGAATGTACCAGTTTTCCCTCCTGCCCCTATAGTTCAAAGACAGTGATTTGAAGATTTCTTTAACAATCTTTGTCCACCAGGACCGAGCTACCGCCTGATATATGGAAACTTAGACTACGTCCGAGATACTAACTTGACACATACATTATTTACAATGTGTGAGCTGAAAGGAGGGCTAAAAAGTCGAATAATACAGCTCCTAGCCCTGACGAGATTCTATCTGTAACTTGCCATCTATCAGCCAAATAGCCCTTCTGGGGTATATCGGTTTCTGGTCCAAATATCATTCCTGATAGTTAGAGAAACATAATTGTAATTCTGATTTAAAAAAACGTGGTAATCCTTCAGATGACTATAAAAATTTTATCATCACCTTTCGTTAATGTCGTGCATGCTTAAATCCTACGATCAAGACTCGCCTAAAATGGTGGGTCAGAGAAATTCCCAGCTTTCGGAAAATTAGTTTCGTCGGGGAATAAATCGGTTGTTTTCATTCAGTTATATTTAATTAATGATGTGTATATCAGATTGTCTATGAACAAATGGGCAGTAGACCTCTTTTTAGACAATGACGTGAATTACGGGGACACAATTACTGTGGGCAAAAGACTGAAAGAAAAAGTTTTTCGTTCAAAACATAAAACGATTACGGACAAAAAATTATATACGGGTGAATAGTGAGGTTTAACGCCGATTGAAATCCTTCAAGGGTCTCCCACAGGGCGGTATTCTCAGGCCCATTTTGTTTGCTATATATGTCCGGATCGTCCAATATACCGACGATATCCGCCATTACTCGATGGGAAAGAAGAAATACCAGCAGGGACTGGTAGCGATCATCCCGGATCTCCAAAAATGGTTATAATCAATCAGCTTTGAAATGTCACAAACTAAAACATATTCATGTCGGTTCACACATAAAAATCATAGCTGCCGAAGTCAGTCCAAATGGGAGACTACGGCTTCCTAGTCAAATCAGCCTTTAAATTCTTAGGGGGTTTTCATCAGGAAGGATCAGTAAGGAATGGAAAAGTTGGTTTCGCCCTATATGACCCGACACGTAAAATGAAGGAAAGATATTCTCTCCTGGATTTTGCTTCAATATTCTCTGCGGAGGCTATGGCTGCACTATAATATATGGAAGGTTGCAATCTTGACTGATTCCAGAAGTGCAGCGTCCCGGTTAGAGGGAGTAAAAGTTTGCACAAAATACCACCACATCACGATTGAAATATTATACAATTACAACGCTTTGGTTGTTAGTGGAAAATCGGTGAAAGTTTGAATGGCATTCCAGCATACGAGATAACGAAATAGTAGACGCTAAGGAAGCTCCAGTATGCGAGATATTCTGAAATACAAAATAATTGGGAGTGGCATCAAAAGAGCTGTAAATAAGGAATGGCTTAGCGACTGACAGGATTTATATATTTATATCCGACGGGACACTTGTATAAGTGTACGTTCCTCTAGGTGCCCAATGTACCACTGTATCAGGGTATCCAGATTCTCAATTTTTTTTCTCCATAATCGTACGCATCCGGATTAATCATGTGTTATGGTGTGCACATAAAAGTTCGGTTTGAGGGAAAGGCGCGACGTGCGATACTGCGGAGGACCTCGATCATACCATAATGGAATGTCCGGAATATGAAGCAGAAACAAAATTGTTTTTAGAAAGGATTTACTTCTTGTAGGACATTGGTACACCCTTTAATCTAGAATCCCTGATTTCCGAAGAGAGAGACGATATATATTGGTCACATACGACTAGAAGACAGAAATAGAAATCTGATTCGCTAGTAGACTTTCGTGCGGGTTTGGTAGTTAAGAGGAGGGGCGGGTGCCGCGCGAGGGACACAGGTCGTGTTAGCCCCTGTCCTTCGAGGAAGTGGACTTACGTCCTCCAGTGAAGAAACTGAGAAATAAGGGAAAATAAAAACGTGCGTCCCGCCCTTTCTGTCACTGCTGTTCGTGGTGTCAGAGTGGTTGGCTCGCCCTCGTTTCTCGGGTTCCTCAGAGTATCGCCATTCTACTAATTCAAGAGAAATGGGTAATGGGGACTCCTCCTCCTCCTCAAAAAAAAAAAATTATGCTAATCATTTGAAATGAAACTATCATTATTTTTTTTACCAACGAACCCTACACCAAAATAAATTAATGAATTAATATTGCTAAGTCGACGAAACAACTGAAAAGTGATAAACAGACTTTGCCAGATGATTCATGTTAATGTAGTAAGCTTCAGATTTCGTTGCTAAGGTACGGAAACATCAGTTTCGGCCCAAAATTTTATGGATTAACACGGTTTCAAAATTTTTGCCAAGATGTCTGAATACAGAAGTGAGATGCTTCGCAAGCGATTATTTCCGTTTAACGTACAAAATATACAGAAATGTGAGTATTTTACGATAAATTTAATAAAACCTCTGAAAACTAGTGACGCATTAAACGTTATTTTGAATTGTTAAATTTGTATATTTCTTGTACATATGGGAGTGATGAAGTTGTTCAGCCAACCACTGATATGCCCTTTTATGGAATGAGTCGGTTGATAAATCAACTGAGAAAAGTAAACAAATCATAAAACGTCTGTTGACTGAAAAAACACAAAAAAACAGTATGTTGCTAAGCAACCGGTTCGGCAGTGGGAATGTTAAGGTTCCTTAAAATTCTATAAATTTTTATATTCCCTAACAACAACATGAAATGTGAAAACCGATAGTCTTACCTAATGTATGAATGCCACACACCCACAATTTCCTGAATATTAAGAGATTATCCGTATTGAAAATTACCTTACCGACACGTTTCACTTTCCATGAGAAAATGCAGTAATGTTTATTCGCCCCATCAAATGGTTTCTGAGCGGCCAAGCTAACTAGAGGCCCATAGATTTTAACCATACTATTAATAATAACATAAACTTTTGATATTTTCGGCCAATTAGCAAAACTTAAAAAAAAAAAATTATAAGGCACTGTTCTGGATGATTATGTGGTAGAGTGTCGAAAACGTTTAAGTTATCAAGTTGAATACACTGCATATAAGTTAATACCAGGACGGTTTATAAATTTGAGAACGTAAAAATGATGGTGGGAATTGTTGTTGCTTAGTAACAATTACCCTGTTAAGGCCGTACGTTTTTGGGCTGAGCCGCGTTGATCGGCCTTTTGACAACAACATGCCAATAACGGAACTGTTGTCATGACTCGGAGTTTTTACCATACTACTCGAGTCTTGGTCCGACCTACTGCCTGACTTGTCGCTGCCCGTGCCTATTTTTGCTGCTGAACAGCAGCTGCCGCGTCAACGCGTCGCCTGATTTTACATTTCGCCAGCCCAATTGGGATACCCGAGAAACCGCAAATCGTTTGCTTTAAATTTTATTTTGTATTTGTCAACTCTACCTTTTTTGCTGTGCGAATAAACCCTTGAATTTTTGTCACCTTCTTCTCCAAGGGTTTTTTTTTTGTAAAATAAAACGAGTAATAAGAGCAGAAATTTGTCGAGCACCTTTTTTTTTTCTTTTTCTTTTTTTCCAACCGCGGGGTTAGAGATATACTTGGTACCTGGATCCTAACTTGAGGTCGCCGAAGCATAATATTGATCTAACTGTACAAAACCTTAGCTCCTACTGACAGTTAGTTGTTTTCAACGATCCAGATTTCCAGCTTATAGCTGATCATCAATTTGAAGGAATTTACAACCACGTCTCTCTACATGAGTTGTAAGTGTAAACCCGCCGAACCCACCGCCAACGCGACGTTTCCATGAGAAGCTGGTTTTTAATGCCGCTGAATTATCCATGCGCACAAAGTGCAAATTATAATCAAACTAAAAATTAATGAATAAAAAATTACAATTAAAATGCTGCATTAATAAGAAATTCCTAATGTAATAATAAAATAAAATAATAAAACCTAACTACTTAATTTGATTATTTTCGATGACTAATTATTTAGGTATATATTTAAAATAGGACTTAAATCAAAATCATTTGTCAATTTCATAAATTGTATCGTCAAATGGATGTAAAACGTTTTTATCAATATGTTGTACAAATTAAGCTTGACGCATTTTTGTCTGCAGGAGAATGGGATAACAGCGATTATTTTACGCGAGTTAAAGTTAAATTTATCATTGTTAAAAAACAAAGTATCATGCATTAAAAAAAAATAAAATAAAAATATTTAATTTGGTTTACTTACAAAAGCATATTCATAAAGACCGAAAAACTCAATTTTACCAAAGGTTTATAAGCTTAACAAGCATGTTACTAAATAAAGAAGAAAACAATTTCTCAAATAATGCTTAAAAGTTGCCCCCAAAATAGAAGTAGATACAAAAATTTACTTTTCATTGGTTCATTGGTAGATTGTTGTAAAATAAATACAAATATAAAATATAAATGGGCTGAAATAATTTTAAAAAAACGAGTTATATCAGAACATCAAAGGATTTATAGCCCAAATAAAATTAGGTTTATTGATGAAAAGTTAAAAAGTAACAACAACGTTATTTTAAAAGCCGACAAAGGATAATTATCATTGAATCAAAAATACGTTTCTAAAGTTGAAGAATTCTAAACAAAAACGATCGCACCCTAAAATGAAAAACTGAAGTTCGAACAGCCATAAAAAAGGGAGAATTTTTATTCTCAAATGATCCATGTCCAGTTAAAAAAATTAATAATAGCCCCCGTTGTTAGGTTCGGTCAAAATTCACCAGGACAATAAACCTATCAAACCAGTAGTGTCCTATATTTTTCCATGCAAAAAACTAGCTATCACAATTGATAAAAAAACTTAAACCTACATCCGGTATTCGTACTTCTTTGAATAAGAATTGATAAAACAATTAAAAAACAATCATATCTAACAACTGTCACTATTAAAGAATGTGAGCAACCCATAAAACAAAAAATTCGGAGAGTTCGATTAACATAAATTGATGTAATAGACCTGTTAAATATATGTCTACTATTTAATTATTATAAATTAATAATATTTTTTATGAAATGAAAGCGTTACCAATGGAGTTCCACTATCGCCAATTCGTGACGAAATATTCAAGGATAATTTTGACAAAAAAAACATTAATGAAGTATTTTCTTTTTTGAAAGCGCTATATACGACGAATTTAAGGACCATCTAAAGAAAAAAAAAACGTAATTTAAAATTAAATAAAACTGTGTTACACAGTTTTAACGAAGGGAGGTAACTAAGTCGGTGTGGGAAATTTTGAATTAAAAAATACAAAATCAAAAATGGAGAGAAATGCGTCAATACATAGATTTTGATGTACACCACATTTTAAATATTTCCCTAAATAATATGAGATAATTAATCCAATTATGTTTTATTACTTAATTTTATCATTAATGTACTAATCTATTGTTAATGTTTAATTTTAATTTTGTTATTAATTAATTAATAAAAACAAATTAATCACTAATTTATAATTATTTTCTTATAGTATTTATTATTATAATATTTAATTGTTCTATAATTCCAGCTTGTACTGGTTGACAATTGAGCGGCATTAAAAACCAGTAGTATTGGAACGTTGTGTTGGCCGGTGATTGGGGGGGAGGGTACATTTTTACAATTCATGACGAGCGACGTGGCTGTAAATTCCTTCTAATTAGATAAAGATGATTAGTTATAAGTTTGAAATCGGGGTCATTGAAAACAACTAACTGTGAGTAGGCGCTGTTTTTGTAAAGAGTGAACAATATATACACTCCACAATTTTTCGTTTCTATTAATATTGATCTATGTTCAATAGTGTATACTTGAAAAATAAGCTTATTGCTGCTTGTTGCCTTACAGTGCATATTCTGAGTGGAAATATTTTATTCGAATATAGGTTTTTTATTATCTTGCCTAAATCACTCATATGAAATTTTTAATTATATTACTCCAGACAATTTTCAAAAAGAAAGTTAAACTTTGAACTTTTTTAACTTTGACTAGATAATTATTCAGATATCGTGAGATGCGGTCTGGTGTAATGTCCACACTCTCAACACGACACGCAAGAATGGCACAAGTATACAGAAGACAAACACTTCGAGCTCTGAAGATGATCTCAATAAAGATCGAAACGTTGGCACGATAAAAAAAATGTTTTTCTGAAACCTACATCACACCAGGTGACCGCATCTCACGATATCTGAATCTATTACGGCCAATAATATCTACACATTTGACTAAGTAAGTATATAACATGTTTCTCAAAATATTAGTAGGAAAGATTGAACTTATATACCCTGAACATTTTCACGTCTTGAACTCAATTGGATTTGTCATTTCTAGGGTACCAATACCCGGAGTCACCGCCGCGAACATCTCCTGAGTCACCTCCAGAACAAAAGGACGCTGAAACCGTACAGCAAGAGACTCACTCCCAAATGCCTGCCGAGGAACCCCCATTACCGCTTCTCTTTTGCCGATTCACTCAGACCGAAGACTGCACTGCGTCCTTAAAAAAAGAAAAGAGAGCGCTACGTAAAAAAGGTTCCTTGTCTCCAAAGACCATTTTCACTAACAACAAGCCAAAAAAACAAAGAGTAAAGCTGAGACGAAAGTCCAAAAGATTTTGTCCACTGAATCGAGATGATTCTCTTCCATTCGTCAGTGTGCAATCTCGTGTAGATGTCGCCGTGGAAACCATGTGTACCGAGGACGAAGAGGAATCGGAAGATGAGTCGAGCAGTTCTTCTGACAGTACTCGTATTCTACCATCTCAGCCCGTATCGAGACCGACGCGATTTAAACTGAAGGCTGCAACTGTGCCCATCAGATATTCAACAACCATTTTACGTAGAACAGCAAAGAAGAACGTGAACAAAACGAATAAAGCGGAGGTCAAGCTTGATAGCATGCTGACAATGATCGATGGGCTTCTGGCGGCCAGTCGAAACGAGCAGGCAATGGGTAAAATAAGTGGTTATTTTCAGACTCTCAAGAAGGAAATCAACTTTTGCCTGAAAAATAAAATTTCGCCGAAACTGTCTTACACACAAGACACGCCGGCAGATGTCCAACCTAATCCCACAGAAGGAATTGGAAGTACGCCGGACAACAAACCAATCGCCAGGGTGATAGATCCAATGACAGACATCATCGAGACTAAAATTCTCAAAAAAAAGGTCCGTGGTAACAGTAAAAGGTCAAACGATAATTTGTACAGTTTGAACAGAATCAAGGCCAGAATGGCGGAAGAGAATTATAAGAATCGAAAGTCGCATTATATAGGAACATCCGCTATGGAGCATTATTTATCGGAAAACTTGAACTACGACACTGGAGATGAACAGGATTGGATAAAACGGGATAAGGATGAGAGAGCTGCCGATCGAAAATTTTCTTCATTGCTGCAGGAAATGTTCGAAATAGATCCTGCAACAGCCGAAGCACTTGACGATAACGAACACCCTGATGATAAACAGGAGAACCAACTCAATGTAAGAGAATTTCTCCATAGACTTCAAAAGGAACTGAAAGCCGAACAAGCCCGGAAACCTTCCTTCTCATCCTTCGATACTAAAGATCGAGAGTATTATCGTATGAAAGCGATTAGGTGTGGTAGGAGGAAAGTTTTTCCGAGCAAAACGCCTTTGATATCTTCAGTCAAACTTTCAGAAATTGTATATGATAAACCTGATTCCTCGGATGCACAGGCAGAAAATCAATTAATGTTGAAAAACTCTGAGAAAGAAACAGTTTCGCTTGCCGATCGCGACAATGCCGGTGTCGATGTAACTCCACCTGCAGTGATTACACATGAGATTACGGACATAGCGACCGGAAGAAAGGTTCGAGTGTCTTCTACAGATATAGACCAAACCGTGCAACTCAAGATTCTTGCGAAACTGTACAACGATACTTT
This sequence comes from Cimex hemipterus, assembly GCA_039619505.1. NCBI lineage: Eukaryota > Metazoa > Arthropoda > Insecta > Hemiptera > Cimicidae > Cimex > Cimex hemipterus. The sequence goes on along the minus strand of CM077101.1, from coordinate 9,695,751 downwards.
AGTAAAAAATGCAATCGGCTCAGCTATATCAGAAATACCTCCAAAAAGAAAGTATAGACCGTTAAAAATGGGTCTAATACGGCTGGACGCGATACTCAAAGATATAGCCAAGGAAGATTACCAAAACGAACTCGAACTTGCCATCCAGCGGAATAACAAAAAGGAACCTATAGACTCGGGAAATAAGACAATTGATAACGGTTTAGGTCTTGTCGCTTACAAACTGATGACAAGACTGAAGAACAACGGGGAAGATAAAATACGAGACCTAATGTCGACAATAGGATTAATAACGCAACTCTCTAAAAAGTTTAGCTTTAAAGCGAAAACGGATAAGCCATCCATACACTCCATTAAAAAGAAACGATTATCAGGGAGGTACTTTGAGAGGCGCAAGAAGGGAAAGGCCGGGTCCATAAAACGGCACAGTATAAAAGATAAAACAAAAAAAAGTGTTCAAAAAAGAACAGCATTCGCAAAAAAAAGATCATCAAAAGATAAAGAAACAGGTGGAAATAAGAGAGACAGTATCCAATCGAACTATAACAGGAGGCATTCTAATAAAAGGGGTAGATCTCCTACGATTGCCAAATCAAAGGAAGCAACGAATGTCAAACGTGATTCGGTGGGTGCAAAAACCAAAGATTTTGGGTTCAAGCCGAAAGAAATTGCACTTACGAAGCCAAAGTCATCAAACGTACTCAAGTTTGGGGAATGGCCAACCGCTAAAATGATCCATGGCAAGCCAAAAGACTCGCAAACCGTAAGACGAAAAGAATCACCGGCTGCTATGCCGAAAGAAACGCTGACTACGAAACGGAAAGAATCACCTCTCCATCGACGCAGAGAATCTCCCGCGGTCAGGCGGAAACAATCGCCCGGGGCGAGGAGCAAGGATTCACTCACCGTTAGGCGGACACAATCGCCCTTATTTAAAAGAAAAGATTCGCCGATTTACCCAAAGCGGAAAGAATCGCCGATTATGGTTAGACGGAAGGAATCGCCTGTTGTCGCCAGGCGGAGAGAATCACCCGTCTTCAAACCCAAAGAATCGATAATTATCGTAAATGAAGCGATTGCGGCGAATCCGAGGGAATGGACTGTTCTGAAAAATCGAGACGACTTATGGAAATCTAGTACAGTTCGTGATCTCCGTAGAAACTATAATAGTCAAGATTTGAACAAAAATAATTCCCAACTCGAATTTTTCAAAGCGAGTCTTCCGCACGAGGGGCGTAAATGGAACCCTGCACACGATTTACCCCTCATCACTTCTACCTACGAAGTACGGCAGTTAAGTACACCTCATGAAGTACACCAGGCGACACCCCCTCCTCCCGAAGTACGTAAGGCGAACTTCGTTAAAGATATGACTAAATGGGGTGTCTCTCGTGAGTCGCAAAAGTACGGCCTGACGTACATCCGTAAATCGAGTGCCGTTCGCGAAGCGCGTAAATCCAGCAACTCTTGCGATTCTCCTCGGTACGGGTGCAGGTCGAGGGTGACTCCTGACTGGCGCAGAAACGGTTCCATCAGCGATGGCCCAAAATCAAGTGTTTCGCACGAAGTGAATTTATTAAGCCATTTCCGCGACAATCGCAAATCGAGTCCGTCTGTCGATAGATCCGACTCTGGGAAAGCTCGTCACCGGACTCTACCGAAGCAGAACATATTCGCTCGAAGGACAAAAACAAACATAAAAGTAGAGGCCGGTCCCAGCAGGAAGTCTACCGCAAAAAAAGAAAGACTGCAGGTAAAAAAACAGGTTTCAAGCGAAAATCAGAAAAATGATATCATTACATTGGCCAAAATGAACCCACGCGCTTTAGAAAAGGCTGCGCAACAGGTAAAAGAGAGCAGCTCTTCAACTGAGTCCTTGATGAATATAATTTATAAATTAATGAATACTGATTTGGACGATGACGTCGTAGAAAATCCGGTAGACCATTGGGACATCTATAAGTCTGACGATGATAAGAGTGTCGACAATAAGACCGATGATGAAAAGAGTTATGGTGAAAACTTAGAAAACGTAACCACTGTCGACGAAACAACAGAATACGCCGATTTAGGTGACGAAAATACAGATGTTGAAATGAAAGAATGCGAAACAACAGATGTCGAAAATAACGTAACCGAAAATGAAGATGTAGTGAAAAATGATTTCGAATTGGTACAACCCGTAGTAGTAGATCAGGAGATTAAAGAGGAACAAAAGCGAGATGTCGAAAAAAAGGAAGACGAAAACAAAGAAGAGGAAAATAAAGACATCGAATTTAAAGAAGGAGATACTACTGATTCCGACAAGAAGTTGCAGAGGAAACCGGTCCATCGCCCTTTTAAGAAAGGCGGAATCATCGAGAAGAGAAATGCCAAATTTCGAGCTGATAGGCGTGCGAAGGACAGAGAAAAGCGGCTGGCACTCCTCACATCGATGAAAGCCGAACCATTGGTACTTGATATGACAGCTCCCAGAATCAACAAGTCCTCAGTGGATGCGTCGACGCAAGTAATGGCTGGAGGACAAGTTGCGAACAAGGGAAAACCAGATTCGGAGCCGGTACAAGCCCTGGGCGATCAAGAGGATGGTGAAAAACGTAAACCAAACAATAATCCGCCCAACCGTCTTACGTCCCTGTTCGAAAAGTCCTCTGTGCCAGAAACGGCTCCAAAGCAATCTACCAGTCAATGTAAACCGGTAACATCAAAAGAAAGCAAATTAGAAATGGATCAATCTGTCCTAAGAAAGGTCAGTAGGCTACGCTAAAGATTGGATTTCAAAAACCCGTCGATATTTATACTTAACTCACGCACAAATACAAAACCACATTGATTTACAGGATTACATTTCAAGGCAACTTCCCAATAAAACATTTTCAGAGCAGATTTTGTTTTTTCTTGTTTACCCCAAGTGCAAGTGAAGGGTTATTTTGTATTCTCAATATAAATGGGTTTTTAGATTATAATATAAAATATAAAACATGTCTAAAATATAAAAAAGGAAGATAAGAATTAATTAAACGGGCGTTTCATAAGAAAACACGTTATGAACATTTTTCTGTTATCACAGAACGAGTTATTTCTTCTAAATATAATTGATTGAGTAATGATTATTTACGGCTATACATTTTAATGTACTATTACGATCTGATGAAGGATCAATTTTGCACTTACCCTCTGGAATTTCTGACCGTCCCCAAATTGTCATAGATAATAAGGAAAACTAGGCTATTAAAAACTTAATATGTATTATAAAAAACTTAAACTAAAAGAGGGCGAATACGATCGTAGGTTCGATTTCCACCGTCGCCATTGGAATTTCTCACCCCTCTCCCAACTACTAATTAATTATTAACATATTCCACTGTTGATAGCTAATTTGGAAATCAATGTTTGAGCATCCTGCCCTCACCTAGAATATGAACGGAGTTTCGTTCCAAGGTCGCCCCTGTAATTCTTAGTTCCTCTCCTAACTACCTATTATTATTCGTAACGACTGTTGCTGTCTCTCAAGAAAACATAAGGCTATAAAAAGTAAATTAAACTGACAACAGAGACCTAGTCAAAAAACTTTGTTATAAAACTGCGACTTTAGGTTTGAACTAAAAAAATCCATTGTTAATACGAGTATTTACTTACATATTTCAGATGACCCACAAGGGAACAAAGAAGGTATAAAATGTCCTTATTTTTCGTTACCATTATATCTCCATAACAAGATGTTTGTGTTCTATTTTGTATCATTTACTATCACTTCTTGATATGTTCGTTGTCAGATGAGGGTTTCATATTGATCCTGTCTTATACCAACACAGTTGAACTCGTGACGAACAGTTTCTACATTTTTTCGATGAAACCGTCAAAAAAATACAGCAAACGTTAAGTTTAAATTACATCTGTCTATTCAATCCGAATCGTTTACGAACTTCAAAATAAGGTAAAAGTTGTTTAAATTTTTTGTTCATACACTTCGATTCAAGTACGATTAGAAGGGTGGCTTTGATTTAAAATATAAACAATCGTTGTGGTGTTGAAATACTTTAAACACCATTTAACCAACACAATTCATCGACCGGAGTGTTAACGTTGAAAAGAAGCAGCACGTTGACACGTTCGGCAAATTCGTCCAATTTACATTCGTGTTAAACGTACTAGGCGGAAAGTTCCAGGACAAATAACTGTAATTACTTGGATAAATAGACCATCACGGTGATCAGTTTTACTAGTAAAAACAACGCAAGTTGTTTTTATTGTACTGTTTAAATCTGACTTATGTATTTTTGTGCATTTCATTGACCTAACTATTGGGAGCGGACCTGCCTTCTCTTTAATGAATTTTATTGACAAAATTAGAACTTTTTTTACACAAAAGGTTTACCCAACTAGATGTTACCTAACAATATCTTGGGTACCTCAAAGAATTTTGGGTAATGAATAAGCAGACAAATCAGTCAGTGGAAGATCTGCTAGGCCTATACCCACAAGGTATAAATAGGATAACAAAATCAAACATAGAATTATAGTTTATACAGTGAGGAGGAAGAAAGTGTCACCCATATTATCTTCGAAAGCGAACCGCCCAATGGAAACAAAACTATAATATACAAAGACATCCCTACAAACTACATACAAAGATGTCCTGAGAAAGCGTATTGCAGCAATAACAGTCAATAATCACCTACTTCTTAAAGGAAGGCTCAAGTTGATGGAACTATATTTGGACTATCACCCCGAAGGGTTGTGACTCCCCGATGTGCTGATTTTAGTGTTAATATATCAGGGAGTTGAGGCATGTATCTGGGTCGCTAGAATCTAGGTAAATTCCCAGGAGATCATCGCTTCCGAGCAAGCCGGGTTAGGCTCTGACGGGAGCTTGTGACAGCTAGGTCATTCCAGCCAGAAACGCATGCAAACTATAATCTAGTCTAGCACTAATTAAAGTAGATGTCAATCGTCCAAATAGTTCGTAAGAACAAACAAATTCATACATTGCACTTATTTGATTAATCATGGGATTACTGTATATTCATCCATCGACCCACATACACACACACACACACACACAGTATCAATAATCTAACCTAAATTACAGTCGATGGGGTACTTACGCCATCGACCCTAAACACACACACTGCTGGAGGGGCGATGGTAACGCTATATTTCACCATATACTTCACCAATAACACAAATAAATGCACGCATTCAAACAAAACACATAATGACAAAACAGCTATACAGGAAAAAACCCACGTCCACTAAAAACCGGAACAAGGGACCCAGAAACCGACTACTGTGGTCGAGAGAGCCATTCTTAAATCCGGCAGCATGCCTACACGTTCTCTATGGAGCCAAGCCTACTATGTGGTGCATATCGAGCCTAGCACACTTTGGTGCGTCAACAGCGGATGGTCAATCGTCAATCGGGCGATCGGGTCTACAGCACAGGTTCCCTGATGGTCTTCTTCCGTTCACAGTCTTGACTTGCATGGGTCTCTTGGACGACCTCGCCAACTGACGCTTCAATAGTTCTATTATTATGTTTTTCACTGCGAGATTAGCACCTCAGTGGTCCAGTCTGTCTGTATATATGTGTGTTGACTAATTGAAAGGGGACTAATTTAATATATACCCTTTCAATATATATATAAAGTTAGCATAGTTGAGCCAGTTATTCAAACTGTGCCGAACAGGAACTGCATGAGCAAAATTTTCACATCCCATATTAGAGATGAGTTTTACTTTCATTTTCTATTAGCAGAGTTTTATTATACAATATAAAGCCGTTTGATAATTAGATTTGTATAAACTTAAAAATCATGTGAAATTTATTACGTTTAAATCACTTAGTCATCAAGTTCGTGATTTTTTCCCAATTCGTACGCGATTGGCACAGTAAAATCTTCAATTTATTCAATCTTTTTCATTTTATAATTGATCTAAAAACACATTATAGTACTATTATATGCATTATTCAAACAAAATCGAACGGTACCGAACATAGTGTAGTATTGCAATGCCGTTAACACATGCCATCCTAGCAACAGTTTCGTGCATGTTTGTTCGAGTAATAGGATGTTAAACTAAACATTCATCCGTGTCTGGGAGGAGCAAAGGGACTATTATATCTAGTCAAATGTCTTAACATTGTACTTCAGCGTACTCAATTGAATCGGCCGCTGTTACATACCAAGAAGAAGATAATAAATGATTTTTTCGTAGACTTGGCTTTTTTTGTTAAAAGCAAAATATTTTTAATAGAACATATATGCGTTATCTTATAATTACGTTTGGTATTTATAATAAAGTAGGTTTGTCCGTATCAAAAAAATATAAATATTCAGTGTAATAGAAAACATAGGTTGATTGTTTCCCATATTACAACAATGCAATACTTTTAAAAAATATAATTATTAATGAAAACTGTATAGGAATGAGTCAGGATTGGAACTCAGAACCGCTAGCACTTGGCCAGATGTTCCCATCTTTACTCACCTGAGTTGAATGTGTTAGGATTTGTTAATAGCGTTTTCATAGCGTAAGGTTGGTGAGAGTCATTTTAATTCTTGATTGGTTATCATGACCAACATTGAATTTCTTTCGTGTAACACTGTTTTGCTTATATGTTTATTTTATGGAATTGTTTTCTGTAAATATAATTGTTTGGTTATATTATTATTACTAATTTTTGAGGGCGTTTTAACGGCTAAGGTCATTTTACGCTCTAACATCCAAACATTCTATTTTAGGTTAGCTATATCTCTTCTGAGTGCTATAAAGCTCTGACGCCAAACATTCACTCGTAATCTAATTTATCATATTGCCATCTAAGCTTTGATTTTCTTTTTCAAATTTTTATTTCGGAAGGCCAAATTACATTAAATTTAATAAAATTATAAAATTTATTTCTGTTTCTTTTTTAAAAATTAAAATTGTGAGTTTTTTCCATAATTTAAAATTTCCCCATAAGCTTGCATGGCTAATAATAATAATAATGGAGTCAGACTAGCAACAGTCTTAGCATGATTATAGGCTCATCTTTATCTTTTTATTCTTCCATTCAAGTATGATAACTAATTCTACATAACAATAATAAGAAACAAAACACAATAACACTTCTTTATCTTTTTTTTTTTTTTTTGAAGGAGCTATTCTTCTTATTTAAATTGCGATATTGGGCATTGCAGTGCATTACCCCGCAGTTTGTATTGTCTTCCATTTTATTTTTCCGCTCCGGCAGCCTCAAAAACTTCTGTAAAAAGAAATCATGCGCGCACAACTCTTACGCAGACATTAGCAGGCATTCAGTGGTAAAATAATTTGGGAAAAGGCCTAAATCTCATTATAAATTCCAATAAATTTGAGAAAACTGAAAAGTGCTCTTCGAAAGAAACACTGGGGACCAAGTAACTCCTGTAAGCCTCTCGAAAGGTTGAGCCTTTGCCTAAAGGTGGGGCAGTCGACCAAAATATGTTTTATTGTTGCTTGTATTATTTGGCTTTTTATTCTTTTATTACAGATATAACATAAACCTCGTTCACTACGTTTCAATTTTATCCATTTCGTTTTTCATTATGGCGGGGAGTAGTAAAGACATTACCTGTTTTAACCTTACCTGTTGTACCTTTAGTCGGTGAGATAGACGACGACTCATGTTTTCCTAATTTATATCCGACTTGTGCGGATACTCGTTCTATGGTCGCCAACAAAAGTCTATCTTTGCCTGATGGAAATATTAATTTATCCGATTGTTGGAGACATTTTTAATAATGATAATTCTTCTACCATCTTAGAAAATATAGATTCAAAATTTGAATCGGTCTATCCTAATAAAGAAACATGTAATAAGTTTATTCAAGAATTGAAAAACGACGAAAAAATTGCGCCAGGGTTCGAAAAGTAGTTGACGAGGATGATTTTCTAGCTTACCATGTGCTTTTACATAAAAAAAGCGAATACTTATGCGAAAGTTTCGTCCTTTTCATGTCTCCTCTTCTCATGAGTGGGAAGTTAAACATCCAATTGAATCAATAATTTCGGTCCGATATTTTAAATGTCACACACGGCACCTTCTTTCTGTCAGAACAGTTAGGAGTTAATAAAATGTACCCTGTTAATTGTGTGAATACTGTCTCCTACGACAGGCCGTTACATGTTATGTTGTGTTATGAAACATCTAGTGATTGTGGTAGTAAGTAGACATCGGAAATATATAATGCTTTGCGCAAGCTACTTTCCAGCGTTAGATGAACTTTGTCATCGAAAAGATTGAGAGCTGTGACAGTTACGTCGACGGCATTTTCTTATACCATCATGCATGGGGTGAAAATTTGAAAGCTATTAAAATCCTTTTTGATCACCTGATGAAAGCAAGGCAAATGATCAACTTAAGAAAAGTAAGTTCGCGCATGCACTTATAAGAAACTTGGGTTATGTGATAGGAAAGGGAGAATTAAAGCCATACGTCTTGACAATCGAATGGATCTCAGAATTTTCTATAAATGAAAATAAAAATAAAATAAAACTAATTCGATTTCTAGGTGTGTCTGGTTATTATAGAAATGATTGTTGGAAACTTTTTAAGTGTAACAGAACCACTTAACTCGTATAAACAAAAATTCAGTTAATAAGTGATCTCACGATTACAATAATTCCTATAATCCATATTAAGTAGATCACCTTTCCTGCAGGCTTCAAAATTTAGCACTTTTAAACTGGCTGTCGATGCTAGCGACAGAGGAGTTGGTGTTAATTATACAAGAAGATTCAATTAATCGTTTTATAAGATAAAAATTATTATTTATCCAAAGAGATTTGTTGGTTCACAAAACAATTATGAATTTAAGAATGAAGATGAATTACGAATCAGAGAATAAAGGATAATTATGAATCGAAGAATAAGAATAATTATGATTTGAAAAATGAAGAAAATTGTGAATTGAAAAATAAAGGAGAATTAATTACGGTTTTTCGTCTCAACTAAAAACCGTTGTTAATTGTCATATATTAATTGGTCGAGGGACTACAAAAATAGTGAAATAAAGGAGAATAAATAATTAATTGATTACCATAGAAGAGGAATGTTTAGCAATTATCTTTTAAATACAATACGTTAAAATTTATGTAAATTCTATCGAGTTTCCAACTAATATCTACAGTGATCACGATCCAACAGGTAAATATTAGCAAATTGAGTGTAAAAATTAAAGGGACCTTAGTTGGAGCTTATTTTTAAGTCATTATAGCATAGAAAACAGACATAATAAATAGCTAATGTTTTTTCCAATAACCTGTGACGGATACGACAATTTTGAGATGTCTATAGACGTCCCGTAAGTTTAACCACAGAATTTTAGTTTGTTTTATAATAAATTATGTGCTTATTTTGAAATTTTGTTCGTTACCGCCCGTTACGGTTATAATATATAAATTAAGTAAAATTATGCTCGAAGAAAAAGGAAATAAACTTCCTTAGATTAGGAATGAGCACGATCGTCGATATTTAGAAAACATCGGTGATAGGCAACCGGTGTTCAATGTTGGAAACTGTGTCGTTGCTTTTTGACTATCCGGTAGTGGGCTGTCGGTGTTTTACAAATATTTTCAGTGTTTTCTACTTTCCACTTTTGTCCTTGGTCTTGTGTCCTATCAATATCAGTAATAAAAATGAGTACTCAAACCCATCGATGCGTCAACTGTAGAGTCGATGATTGTACGACCATCTGTGGTGAGGTTACGATGTTTAATCGATGTTTTTTATCTCGATGCTCATCCCTACCTTAGATGTTACGATTTTTTAGAATTAATTAAGAAAAATTGATTTGGCTCTAGACATTAAGATGGCTTTTCACCATTTGTGTATCCAAGTTTTGCCAGTATGTTTGAGGGGTTGTTTTCAATAAATATAATTGTTTGATTGTATTAATTTATACTTGGTTGTGTTTTTATTTCTTTTATTATGGATATATTATAAACATGTTCAATACGTCTCAATCTTATTTTCATTAAGACTAAATCCTATATGTAATAAATGACTGAGGGTCCTTAACGTCCGGACTCACGCCCTAAGCGGGCTCTCACACGCCTGATGCTACTATTCTAGGAAGGGTCCAGGACGATCTAACATGCATGGACTTGTTATCCCACATTCTATGGGAAGCGAGTTGGTGCATTGCTACCCAGGTGAAGATGTTCTTATGTATATCTTATACTAATATTCGAATAATAACAAAAACATGAGGGAATAGAAGTTACACTTACCCTGTACACAAAAAGACTATTTCCTCTAAAATATTTAGAATTTCTCCAACATTTAACGGATAGCCTGAAAAATAAAAATGTTTAATCACCCTGCTATTACTTGTAGTAATGTTACAATTTTTGGTATTTTCTAAACGGAGTTAAGCCCACAAGAAGATGTACAACATTGATAATGCAATTGCCAATCAAGACTCGCCTTTTTGTTGAAACTCTGTAGGACGTTTGAAACTTTCTCCGGGCCGTTTTAGCGTGCTAAAACTGTAGAAAATGTCGTAGCCATAAAATTCCTATAAATTAAAAGCGAACAATGCTGGCCCTTTCAATAAAATCGTAGGAGTTTCCAAGTCGATGCAAGGCTTTTCTCATTATGCACGCCCACTATTTCAGAATGACCCATTCTCTCGTCGTTCCGGTCTTAAATAACTTGCTTTCAAATTTAAATGAGTTCCCCGCCGTCATAGAAGAGGTGCGTTAAAAGGAAACTGAATTAACAAAGCGGATTGATTAAACCTAGCCAAACAATGCAAAGACACGTCAATATGGAAAATTTGCGGAATGGATTATCTAACCCAGCGGTTCGTTTTAAAAGCATTGCTATTACTAACTATAAATTCCCATTTATAAAGCGATAAATCATATTAGCAAAAAAGAAAAAAATACGTTAAATATTTTTTGGTTCAACTTTTTACTTTGTTTTGAAGAAAAAGTACACAAAGTAGTATTTGAGTAAGGTAAGGGGTAAGCACTTCACAATTTCAAATACGACACTATACTTCCTGACAAATCATTTTAATAAACAGTCGTCCGTTCGGATTGTAAATTGATCAAAAAATGACAAAGTTATGGCAAAAAGAAACCGATAGTGCAAGTTAGACGAAAAACCTTTTTTAAAAAATTTTTAACCGTACGTTCGCGAAACTCCGAAATGAGGGAAGGGTTTTAGGTTTCAAAAGATAAATTTACAGTAGTAGGCGGACATACATTTTTAAGCCGTGTCGCTCTCACCTTGATCAGGAACTTCGGCACTGTGATTATGACAGGCGGCTAACGTTTCCCTCATTTTTTCAGCATAAAAATCCTGTAAAATGATATGTCAAGATGATAGGGTCGTATTTGAAATTGTGAGAGTTTAACTAGACCTGAGGTACTCTGTATAATTTTTCCAAAAAAGGCAAAAATATGAAACTATGCTAAAAAAACTATCAAACACGTATTAGTTTGTTTATTTATTTTTTTAAAATATAGTGTCATTGGTTCAAGAGAAATTCAGCCGGGCCAACTAAAAAGTTGTAATAAATAACGATTTATTTACTGGGTCCCGTCCTGCCTCTGATCATCCCTCGAAACTGGAAAGCGAGTATAGATGGATAATGGACGGAAAGATAGGACAATCGGGATGGGAAACCCTCATCTTGTTTCTCGAACGACGATCAGAATACACCGGGCGACTCCAACACCTCTGAAGTCTCGTCTTGACAAGAACCCACCACGACAAATCGAAACGTACTCGACAATTCAACGACGGAAGACTGGGCATAAAACAATTTTTTTCTTTCGACTATCTAATTCGGCGTTTTTCAAAAATCTAACCTTGTTCGTCCAACATCCGCACGCAAAAAAAGCCCTAGGCTCCTTCAGTTGTGGGCAGTAACCCTCATGGGATAATTTAAATACGGGAACTGCCCCCGCCCCTTGAAGCCTCTGCTTTGGAACATGGAATACTCCCACACCACGAATTGTATTACATTGGAAGGTATAACTGAACAAATCGGAATTTCTAATCTCTACAACGACAAACCACCACCAAAACAAAAAGAAACAAATAAAATAACCCCCCCCCTTCAAATATTTACATATAGGAATAAGAGGACAAAGAGGCCAGGAATTCATTAAGCTTCTACTCCACCAGTAAGTACTGGGTTGGCAAGCGACTCAGTTTTACCACCGGGTTAATTGTTACGTTCCTCTTTGTGTCCGGAACAGGGCTACAACAACGATGTAAAGGATGCCATCCTTCCCGGGGTAAACTTCATCCACATGGGCAACAGCCATTTCAAAGGAGGGATTATATTTTGTATCATGACGACGAACGATCCAACCTTTAATTGTGATTTCCGTCTAACCCATTCCGACCTGGTTTCAAGTTCGCGCAAGTATTCTCGGCTCTTGGAACGATTGTGGGGAGACCGCATGACATCTTCCGCAGACATAGACTTAAATGGAATGAGAATCAGAAAATTTGCGGGTGTTGACTGAGGGGTTTTATTGGGTCAGGATTAAGAGGACAAAGAGGCCGGGATTCATTAGAACTTCTACCTCCACAAGTATTGTATTAAATTCTTCGTACGTCAAAAGTTGGTTGCCTACGACTCGAAATAAGTGGAACTTTACCCTTTTGATCTTTTCCTCCCATATTCCTCCCAAACGGGGTAAAACTAGGGGGAGGTGAATTTTTAGTCTATCTTGTAGTCAGTCAACCCGGTAATCATCGCTTCCTGGAATTCCCTCGAAGAATATAGACGAAAAAAAGTATCCAGCTTTCGCTTTGAAACTAGATAATTTGTACCACAGTCGGTGTTAAGGAGGCGTTCGTTTCCATGTCAATTCTCCTATCTATTATTCTTTCTCTTTCTTCTTGTCTTTTTCTCATTCATTCACTTTGGTTTTTATTAATTGCATTAATTACGCCGACCCTCCAAGGATTGAAAAAGTCTTTCCTTCATCGATTTCGACACCTTCAGGGACAACCGCTGAAGTACTGATGACACTACACGACGTGTCTTGAAATATGTGGCTTGTTCTTGTTCCTGTGACGTCTTCTGCAAATTTGCATCATAGATTGTCATCGTAGATCGTCGCCGACAACATCGTTTTCACCTTCCCATCTCCATATTCGCCGCTGGGATGACATCTCGCTTCGCAGATAACATCATGCTTGACCACCATGGTAGCTTAAGCTTACGCTTTCTTGCTCTTATAGCTTAAGTTTCTTTATTATTTTTGTCAAGTTGCATGCAAGCTTACCATTTTTTTATTTTATCCCTTTCTGTTAACTTGCTCGTTCTTTCGATGACAAGACATTTTTCAATACATTTTATTTCGTAAAAAAGTTACATTAATTTTAATTAATTGCCTTTTGTTTATAAAGTACGTAGTTTATTTTAATTTATTTGTTTAAATTCAAAAATGGAGTTTAAAATTTAATTTAATCTTTGATTTCTATCAAATTAAAAATAATAAGATTATATATTTGTTTTTTTCTTTCAAAGAAAAATGAACGTTTAATTTTTCTCCTCACACAGTATGCTCTTTATGTTCAGAATTTAAAAATAGTCTTATTTATGATTTAGCGGTTTATTTCATTTTAATTATTTTATTTTATGTGGGTTTCTTAATGGTGAGACATGATGTTCGTTAATGAGGAAAAACGGGAGAAGGAAAAAAAGGAGAGTTATTTTTTTAATTTAATTCATTGATAGCGTCCGGTAAATTAGCAAACCCACTTTTGAGTCAGTAGGATACGGATGAGAAGGCGGGTTATTGCAATTTTTTTATCCGAAAGCTTCTCCGCCCAACAGAAGGATATAAGTGCGGAGCAGGCACCTCGTCAGGACAAGAATCTACTAAATGCGCCTAGAAATACCTGGGTCGGTCAGGACACATGGAGGACTTTCCACGACGACTTGCAACAAGTTAGGGAGAAGCAAGGCGGCCTACAATTCCAATCTTGGAATCGAGACCACCTCGGTCGATGCGATTTGATATATCCCCATGACTAACATGACTAAATAGAAAGAAAGGTTTGCTCAAGTCAATAAGTGAGTGTTGAATACCATCCTTGGAACCGCAGTAAGAGGTGAAAAGCCGTAGAAACAGCCGGTAGACAAGAGAGGAAGCACAGTGAACTGGGTATCCTGTAATTTCAATAACAACATGAGACATCTCAGCAGAAAAGATAATCTCAAGAGGACATACCCTCAATTTTCGTTTTGGAAAGATCTCTGTTAGGGGCCTGAAAAAGGGAGGGGGAAAGAGACTACAAATGTTTGGGATGTATAATGTGACCATAGAAGAGTTTCAACCACTAAAACCGGACCTATGAATCGAGTTTCTTGATGAAATAGGACTCAACGATGTGCTTTAGGCAGAAAACAGAGGATACAATAGCTCTTAAAGGGCGCAGTATACCATACCCTGGAAAAATTACATCTACAATCCCTTTGTTTTGTAATTTTGGTGGCATTTATTCCATTCCCATGAATGATTAATTGAGTGCCCACATTGTTTATGATAATCGTTATATCTGTATCGGTTTTCTTGTCTAAAGGACTGTCTCGGTCTTTAACATTAAATGTGCCTTGATTTCAGAATTTCTATTATTTCACTTTTGTGTTGTTTGTTTTGCTATTTTCCATACTGAGTTGTACGATTTTGTTGCATACATTACAGGTCTCCTTTCAACAGGAAATTTTAACCAGTTTGCCCTAGTTTTATCCCTGCAACAACCATCGTGAAACTTCTTATGACACTTCGGACACCTGAAAAACGTATCGGGCGTAACCTGGATCATGCATTCATGACAATATCCCTGGTTCTCAGTATCACTCATATTTTACTTTTCTATGCAGTTATATTAGAATGTTACATATATATTTATTTATTTATTGAATGGAAGGATGTTTGGGTCAAAGGATAGTCACCATATGAAGCCGCATGCAACCACGCTCTACTACCACTTTTATTATTACGGCAAACGCCAAGGTTTTTCTACCAAGGGAATAAAACAAATGGGATAACAATCAAACTAAAATGTACACCTCTACAATAAATTTATTTATATCAAACAATAAAATCTTTCCCAAAGGGTGTTAAGAAATCATACATTCTGCCATTCAGGCACAATTACACAGAAGACAAACTGTCATATATATTGCATTGTATAAATTCTCTTTTTTCGACATTTTATACGTATTTGTTAAATGTAAACAATGTTTGTAAATCCCAGGCACCGAAGATGATCTCCATCGAGATCGAAACGTTGGCACGATAAAGAAAATGTTTTTCTGAAACCTACATCATACCAGACCGCATCTCGCGATCTCGGAATAATTATCGATTAACGGTCACTAATCATCACACATTTGTAAATTCAATTAGCGTAAATTTTCATAAAGATCATTCATAGATTGTGTACGTCATCATTACGTTTGTCAACATTTCGTATACGAGCAACATTTTGTTTTAATATTCAAACAGGGCGGCGATGCTTAGATGGACAGCATCTAGCTTACCGGCACCGTTCAAAACGGTTTTACGGTAATGGCCGTAAAGTTACGGATGTCTCGGATGGTGTCGAGGGGTAAGCGGCCCAAACGGGGAAAAAGGGCTCCAGCTGCCCTAGTTCCATTTCTAAATTCCAGATGTGTAACAACTACGTCTAGACGAGGAACACATCGCCATTCCTCTCCTAATTTATTACTGACTATTTATACAGTGGGACGTCAGACACTCGGCTTAAAAGAAATCGCAAAATCAAATCCCGACATCTTCGCCCAGATCTGGTCCAAGAGTTGATTTACGTGTGACCGATGGTGTACAGCTGAACCGCGTCAAATTATGCAAAATGTTATTTACCTATACGGCCGATGTATTGTCTATTTTAGCTCCGTACATTAACTAATTCAATTGTCAAAGAGATAATTCAAATTTTACTTATTTTGTGGTTTCAAACAATCTTCAAATTATGGAATTATATTGAATCATAGTTGATAAGCTTATTTTCATGAATTGCTTTTAAAAAGCATGCAAAGTGATAAAAAACGTACATACCAACTGCTTTGACATAAAAATCGTTAGAAAACGTAAGAAAATAGGTCAGAAAGGAAATTCAATATTTCGTGGACCTGGTTTCGAATAATCTTGACCGGCTATATTCTGAATTAACTTGGAGTTAGTTGGTGTCAATTGAATGTTGTCGTTCGATTACAATAATACGCTAATGGGTTGTCCTATAGACTGAAATTTATGATTGCACCATTCAGCTAGGGGTGAGCAAAAGAACATCAGTTTATTTATTAATGGCTTCTATTGTTTTCGCATTAGTATTCCCGAAATAAAAGACTTATATCATATTTTATTGCTGCGAGAAGGTTTGAAATATGAGTAAGCAGAGGAATATTGCATTTATTTATAGCGTTACGTATTTTATTTAACTTATTTATTTAAAAAATTTGTTTATTTTTAGGCTATGCTTTGTGAGCTGCGTTAATACATGTTGCAGAGACTAAATAACACGCTATGTTCACTACTACAGTTAAGAGAAGCGAAGAATTGAAAATGTATTAATATAAATTTACAAAAAATCGAATGCCTCGTATTTGACAACACGATCTTCAAATAATCATTAATTAACGGTCACTAACCCCACACATTATTCTTAAGATTTTCTTATTAATAATATACACATGAATATATCAAAATTGTGAGGAGGAAAATAGGAACAATTTCAAAGCAATTTAAAATCGGAAACAATATGGGAACGCTGTAGGTCTCGTTTCAAATTATTATTGTACTCTCTCTGATATGCAAACATATGTTAATGTTTTGATTATGTAAAACATAGTTTTTTTAAAGAAAAGTTGGCAAAAATAGCATACATTTAAAATAATTTCAGAGCTCTAGATGAACTAAAGTGCAGCAATGAGAATTGAAGCCAAATATTCAGAATGTTTGGCTTATAGAAGGGAGTTCGTCAAGGACGAGTAATGTGACCTTGGCTTTTGAATTTATATTTAAAGCTAATTTTAACGAAGCGTTTGACGATATTCATAAAAATCAATGCATATCTTATTAATCCCATTATCGTATTAAAAATACACGGTGTTGACAGTTCGTTTAATTGGTGCAGGTCATGCTGTATCAGGAAATTATAAATTATATCGGCTACATATGTACTAATAAAAAACAAAAGCTTTTGTATTTTCAATGAAGAATGTGTGTTGGGGCGTCGGTGGCCGCAAGGTTCAGTCTTTGACACGGTGCTCATCACTGTAAGGTCCCGGGTTCGAATCCAGTTGCTGGATACATGCGACATACATGTGGGGTTTTTTTCAAAAACACCAGCACATTCGAACCCGACATACTTACAAATGGGCACCGGCACCTTGAGGGTTTGTTTACATAACCTCTACTGTTGCGAACCCTCGTAAAAAGAAATTCCATTAATTTCTATTAATATAAAAGCTAGAATTTAAAAAACTACTATCATTTTGGTATTACATCTACTACTATTATACTATAAAAAATTATTCAGATATCGTGAGATGTGGTCTGGTGCGATGTAGGTATTAGACCGCATCTCACGATATCTGAATAACGTTTTATTGTATAATAGTTTCATGCTAAGAAGGATAAGGAGAAAATCAGTTTCACGAGAGGAACTCGAACCCATTGATTAGATTAGTTATATAATATATTAAAAAACGGAAAAGCGTATGCACGCACACCAAACATATGGGTAAAGAGTGATAGAGGGATACCGAGTACGTCCTGACCCTACTTGCATGAATATGTTATAAAATAAGTCCGTTTAATAATATATCAATAATTCTATTTTATCCTTCTTGTGTTCTGAATTAATGTTTATTTAGTCATTAATGTTTACACACTCTGAAAAGGGATAAATTAAAATGTTTATTTAGCAATTTTGTTTGATATTTATAATTTGACTACGTGTCTGCTAATTTAAAATGAAAAAAAAAAATCATTTTATTCATTCAAAACGCCTTATACAAAAATGCCTTTTCTATACCTCCTTCCTTCCCCATTCTTTCCAAATCCAACGTATATAAACATAAAACAGCAATATCTCACTGGCATTCTCAACACGACATGCAAGAATGGCACAATTGCACAGAACACAAACATTTTGAGTGAGTAGAAATACTTTGATTGAATATAAAAAATATATTTTTCATTGTATAAATTCACTTTTTTCCTACACATCCTACATGTTAAATTTAACCAATTTTTGTAAATCCAGCCCCTGAAGTTGATCTCAATAAAGATCGAAACGTTGCGACGATAAAGAAAATTTTTTTCTGAAACCTACATCACACCAGAGCGCATCTCACGATTTCTGAATAATTTATTCATTCAATGTTTTTTATTACCTTGAAGGGAAAACAGCAGCACGTACCGGTAAGAAAATCTGCGATTTGTATTATATATTCTATTGTTTCCTTTAATTTTCGAAAATGACCAAATGGTAACTGTAGCCACCAATAATGTCTACATACCTAATGGCACGTTTTCCACCAGAATAACACTCGCCCCCACTCGCAGATGAGCCAGATATTGCTGGAACCTGTTTGGAATGTCCTACTGTCCATATTATTCTGCCACTGCCTCTTCAGATTTAATGTAATATCGGTTTCTGCAATTCTTTTAATGTGAAAAATATACTTCACTTGAATATTTCAGAAAAACATCGAGGAGTTAGTTATCTTCAAAACCTAAGATGTTCTGGGTGCACAGAATTTTATTATTACATGATTATATTAAGTAGAAGAATATAAATCAATGAATTTGGAACAGAGTGGTTTATACATGTTTAATTAAATTTCTTTCCAAGTAACAGAATTATTTCATCAAGTTACCATCAAAAAAATGGTGCTGGTTTCTTTTCCGGCGTGTGATTAAACATTAACTCGCATTAACCATGATCGTTTGGCAGAAAATAATTGCAAATACTTGAGATTTGTCATAAAGATCCTTTGCCCCTTTGATGTACACGCAGAGCATCCGTGTTGTACGATCTGCCTACACTCTGATTGGAAAGGCACTCTGTACGCGATCAAAGAACGATTTATTTTTAAAATGTAGCATCTTTTTGAAACAATTAATTGATTAATAATAAAAATTGTTACACTGGTTCCTCCTTGGCATTCCGATGTGGAGAATGGGAACCTGAGACTGAACCGAGAGGCCATACAGACTCAGATTCACCCACTCGATATGATAGTTCGGGACCGAGCCGACTCGTTCATCTCTTTAACGACCATCCCGTCTAATCCACCCAGGGAGTTATAGCCCATTTAATGTGGAACCATAACGGAAACGATTGGTTTGGGGTGGATAAGGCTCGGGCCCATGAAAAGGTGCACCTCGGGTCCTCTTTCACTTTCCCCTTCACTCCGGGTTCTTTCGTTCTTCCACTAAGAGGGAGAGCTTGAAACCACTCTCCCCCGAAAAGCTCCAATGAGGTCATAGGTTCGGCCGCAGAAGAAAGTCTCTTTGGCCCTGGTGTGAGCGGCAATCGGCATTTGGGGAGTAGCAGGCACTCGAGATAGCGAGTCTGTGAAAGTTTTGGATCCGGTCGCCCATCTGGAGCGCACCATTGTGGAGAATGGATCCACCCAGGGAATTGTAGCCAACTTAATGCGGAACTGCAACGAGTGGTTCAATGAAGAAGAAAGGTGTACCTCATGTCCTCATCCACGCCCCTCTCTCAATCCAGGTTCTTTCATTCTTCCCTGTGACCTCTTGGTTACAAGGGTGTGGGGTGTACAGGCGCAAAATAATTGTACATCTCTGTGGACGTGGTAACCGCTCTAAAGCACAAGCTGTACTCGTGTCAACATTGGGCGGCGAGTACCTTACCAGAGGCAAACGAGGGTTAGGGTACCAGATCCTGTCTCCATAGACCATAGGGGGGAGGTGCATAACCATCTGTACTACGGGATAACAGAAATGTTCCAAGGTGGACTCTTAGTGGTTCATGGTAACCCTCGCGCGGGAACGTAGCGAAGAGGCTGTCTTCTATCAGTGACTTTTTCAAGAAACTTGCGTATGATGATCGTTATACATCCGGCTACACGTATAAGTGTTGAGGACGCTATGATTACGCTGACAGAGTCAACAGTGTCTCTGCTTTGCCTATCTTCCTCAGGTAGAAGTTAAAAAGGAGGTGGCCGGCAGAGAAGCCTAAATCCTGCCGGCTGACAGAGAATTCCTTCGCCTTACTTTTTCTGAGATTAGAAATTTGCAGCTTAATTCATACCTTTAGCTTTCTCCAGTGCTTGAATTTTTCTTTCTCAAAGACATTTTTCACTTCCAACTTACGCACACACTCGGGTTCTTCTTGTCAAGAGGGCTGCCTCTGTTTTGGCTAGTAGGTCAGCCATTTCATTTCCATCTATACTTTTATGTACCGGAGCCAACTTTAAAGTAATCTTGTTTTATTTTTCTAAAGCCATTCTCGAATTTAGGAAGTCTTAGACATTTTGGAGCTGCAAATATATGATTTTAGTGTCTTTATAGCTGTTAGACATCCTCAGAGTATGTAAATCTGTTTTTCTTCTCGTTTTTCTTTATTGCCCCTTCTTTAGCGCCCAACGTTGTATGTACCTTAGGTAAAGGTAGCTTGGAAACAAAGCTTTGTTGCGATTAATCTAAGGGGTTTTGTTAGGGCCTCCGGCCTTTTACCTCTACCTCTCCTCCTGTTCCATCTTTGATCTTTGGATTTATAAGTAGCCCATATTAAGGCCCCTTCTTGAAACTTGTGGTACTTTCTTCCAAAGGTTTCTATTGTCTACGACCACCAAGGGTTTGAAGAAGTTGAGTTTTATCTCATTTTGTCAGTACCATTATACCCATATCATTTATTTTAATTCTATATAAATTTTCTAGTGACTTCTTCTTAGATCTGGCTGTATTTTCTTGTATTGCAACAGTTTCTTAAAACTCTCCAAAGCAACCTTTATCGCATAAGTATGTATAAGAGGAATAATATACTGGAGCCACTGTTATATTAAGACATCCTAGTCGACATAGTTTGTCAGACGGGTTTCGGCATTTCCCCGTCTTCACCATGTCTCTGTGATGCTGTTTAGTAAGTCTAAAAGTAAAAAACATGAAAATAAATTCCGTTGTTTTTGCTATTTGTATGGAAACTAAAAAAGGTTCACAGAAATCCGTGTTAAGGCTCAGTATTTATTGAATTTTAACCATTTCTTGCCTTATTATTTAATAATTATTTAGAGCTCGTGAGATGCCGTCTGATCTTATAACCATTAACTAACGGTCACTAAACACCACACACTAATTATTTAATGTGATCAGCATATAAAATTTGTTGGAAATTGAACAAAAAATATCAACAAATGTATCCTAAATATATTGAATAATGGTTGTATTACCATTACTCAATATCTGAATCCAGATGTTGTGGGTGCTTGATTAATGATTATAACTACATGCCTTTAGATCCATATAGCCCTTAACCGGTCGACAATTATTGTAAAACTCACCGCAACCAAGGGGTCGTAGGGATATAATGCAAGTACTTTCAAAAACAGAAAGTTACATACCTATTTGATAGGTCGGAAACAAAAAAAGATTACATATAGTTGGAATAAAAATAGAACCTCATGCCGAGCATACAGGAGGCAATAATTGATAAACACAGAAAGAAAAACAGTGGCCAAAGTCGATTAACACTAATAATATAAATTTTCATGCGATACATATAAATACGTGATAATGAAATTCAAATTTATTGTTACCCCACAGATTGTTCGATTAGCCATGTAAACTCTTTTACTAAATTTAGAGACCTAGAGAAATAAAAACATAAAAATTACGAAAGATTCTTCGTAATTGATACGAGCCCGAATAACTGAGCAAATCAAAATAAAATTCTGTGGCCTTCCATTACTAAAAGTGAAAGGTAAAATACCAGTAAAACTGTTCAATGGCTTTTCAAAAAATTATTACAAAGATCTGTACAATATGAGGGAAAACAATCAAACTACCTATAAAGAAACGTGTACTGTTTTGTGGAAAATGTTACTGTTACGGAGAATGGCAGATTTACATGTATCATGGTAATGGCAAAAAATAATAATTTTAAAAGATTTTTCGGCTACATTCGGATCTGTTATCACCAATATTTGTTATAAGCTATTAAATTTCGTAAAATATGAATTATATAGAAGAAGATCTAGAAAAAGGGAAAAGGTTGGCAAGAGGTTCACAGCTTAATTGACAGCTCGTCCCCAGTGAAACTTTGTTATGGTCATTGCCGTGGTTCCCACCCAGCAGGTTAACAGTGTTGGTGCAAAAAATCAATGCAGGCTTTGAAAATAGTTTTCATTTTTGCAGGCACGCATAAATGCAGGTAGACCCAAATCTTCAAATCTAATTTATGGACTATAATCAATGCAATTATTGATAGACCAGATGCGGCCTGGTGTGATGTCGGTGTAGAAAAACTTTTTATTTATCGTTCCAACGTTTCGATCTTTATTGAGATCATCTTCAGCGCCTAGGATTCATAAATATTTTTAAATACAAATATATATGACATGAATATGAATTAATACAATAATGTACACAACGTATAAATTTTAGGTATGTATTTGGATTTTTAATTTAGTATTTGTACTCACTCAAAGTGCAGGTTTTCTGTGTAGATGATACTATGATACTTAATTAAATACTTTGATTAAACCTAGAATTTCCATATTGTATACATCATTGTATAAATTCATATTCATGTCTTATATGTATTTGTACAATTTAAACAATGTTTATAAATCCCTGGCACTGAAGATGGTCTCAATAAAGGTCGAAACATACGATAAAAGAAAGGTTTTTCTAAACCTACTTCACACCAGACCGCATCTAACGATCTCTAAATAATCATTAATTACTACACATATAATAAATATTTCAACTGTTATCTTTTATTTTTAAAAACATTAGTTTATATTGAATAAAAGTGACGATTACTACTACTAAATTAAAAATGGATTTTCGTTAAAATTATTTGTACGAATTTAACTTGAGCGAAGTGCGGCCCAAACCGAGCGTAACACCAATACAGGTAGGGAGGGGGAAACAACGTTGGTTTTAGAAATTTCGTTTTGGAGATTTCGATCTCGAGGCAGGGAGGTCGCGGTAGGCCTTCCGTTGTGGACGAAGACCAGCTCCAAAACCTTGATTGAAGAAAAGTCACCAAAGACAACACGGAAAATTGTGGAAGAGTTTAGTATTGACCAATCAACCGTTATTCGCCAACTGGAGCACATCAGCAAAATAAAGAGACTTTGAAATTTGCACTTTCTTCTCTTGCGACACCAAAATGATCCATTTTTCGATCGAATCATTGTTAGAAATGAAACCTTAGCGCACTCTCTATATTCTTCCGACCTTTCGTCTACAGACATCCAGGTTTTTAGGCATTTCGATCATGTCTTGTTTGTTAACGCGATGAAGCCGAGAACGTCTTAACAACTTTATTATGAATGCAATTATACATTTTGATGTCAGCGGAATAAAAGTGCTATTTACATGTTGTATAGATTGTGATGGAAAGTATTTCGAATAAATTTTCTTTATTTTATAGAAATTAAAAATAATTTTTATATCTTACGATGACGTACTCATAATGGTGCACCTCTAAACGTGAATCACACAGCCCCGTTTGTGAATAGAAGCCTAAACTCAACTGGCGGGTCAAAACAGCAAGGATAGACAGACCAAAATCTTCGGAAATGATCAAACTACTTAATTTGTGTCGAAAATTATTTGCAGTCCATATTTGATGAAGATTTATGTGTTGCAAGTGGAACAGTACTTGTTTATTGGTTACAAATAACCATTTAAATAAAAAAGTGAATTTGCGGGAAACGCCATTTCCTTTTCCCTCTCTTTTCTTTTATTTAAATGTTTCTAAAGAAATAAGATCTTGATTGAATTTCAAGCCGCCTTTGGAACTGTAAAACCAGCAATTACGGTATATTGACTAGGGCCGAAGGGTTTCCGTTTTTCTCAAACGAGAGGGCGGAAGATTTCTTGAACAATGATTATCCTGGGTGGTCTATAAAGCAGGTACGTGGTACTGAGGACAGGGAATGCCTGTCACTTTTAATCCTGGCAACTTCCTATGCAGATTCCCTCTTTAGAATCAGTTCGTGACAAGAAGGCCTTAATTTTCCGAAAAATATCTCGGTCGGCCGCGTCGCCGCATGAAAACCGGAACAAAATGGCTGTAAAATATTGGTTTCCATTTGAAATCAGCTCGACGACAATGAATTTCCATGGCTGCCTCTATTCTTCATTTATTTTTCGCTCATAACTTATAGGTGGTTTAAAACGACACGTACTTTTAGTCATACTTCTTTGAATAAAATAACAGATCTAATTCGAGCAATAAATCCTATCTCTGAATTTTTGCGATTATTTTTACCCTACATCTGTTGACGCGTGTTATATTTATTTTCTTCCATGGAGTCTTAACCATTTCCTCCTATTGCATTTCAATTTCAGTCTATTTTGATTTTGAACTTTACTGGTGATTTTCCTGGAACATTTTCTTTGTTTAATGAAGTAAAGAGAGATGTGGTATCTAGATACCACAGATATACATCACTCAAATAGGGCTGCCCTAAGAACGTGGACTACGGTCTGCTATAGCTGAGGTATTTTTTTAATATTATTACTCTCAATCCCTTGGTTTTGAAATTAATTCTATGGTGTAATAATCTTTTACATCATATAGTCATGTAGTATCCATTCAGTCTTAGTATATTGGGACCTTTTGTTTATTCTCAATCTCAAGTGTGGTATGGCACAGTTTTAAAACTGACAATGTTACAAGCAATATTAATTTTCATTTGGGATGGAATAAACCGAGACGAAATGTAGAGATCTGTAGTAACATAGCTGTAGGTTTCTGAGTAGTACCAACTAGTTAGTAGTCTTCCCTCTCTTCGGATAACGAACACCTTCAAGTACAGTAAGATGGTGGAACCTTCCAGTTCAAGTACATACGATAATACCTATTATTTTATGTGTTGGTGAACCCTTCTGTGGCATAGGAATCCACACTATCAACGAATATCTCAAATAGAAGGACAAAAAGAAAATAAGGGAACTCTGGAATTCACTTATTGGACACAGGCAATCCAAGAAACTTCCAACCAATTTTGGGAAGAAATAAATCACAGAATGTGTCAAAGGAGGCAGGAATAGACTGCGAATCCTAACAGAATTCCTAACAGGACACTGTAGATTAAATGGGCATCTAAAGAAAATTGGAATAATCCAAGATGGCACATGCAGCTTCTGCAAAGAAGCAGAAGAAACACCAACACATCTACTAACAAACTGCGGATCAACATTAGCCCGCAGGAGGAAATGTTTTGGGGTGTACAATGTGTCCATAGAAGAGCTTCAACCAATAAAACCGGGCCTACTAATCAAGTTTCTTGATGAATTAGGACTCACTGATGTGCTTTAGGCAGAGAACAGGGGATTCAATAGCTCTTAAAGGGCGTAGTATACAACACCCTGAAACATCACATCATCATAATCATCATCATCATGTGTTGGTAGGAGAAATATATACACCGAAAGCTTGGCCAACTTATGAAAAATTGTTCATTGGACCTCATTCTGAACATCTAGAATTAGCTTCTATGTGTACTTCGTGTTCAGGTTGAACAAGTGAAAAGGAAATAAATAGCAAACAGCTAAAGGGTACAACAACAATAATACTATCAGATAGCAGAGCATCTCTAAAGACTACCAAGCCTTCGATATTTACTCAAAACTAAACAATGACGGCCAAAATGCTTTTGCTAAATTTTTTGTATTTACACAAAATGTTATTGCTAAGGAGGGTTCCAAGTTCTCTAAACATTTCTAAATCCTTTCTGTTTAGTAAAATTTTCTTTTTAGGCTATTCTAGAACAGTCTTGTTGATTACCTCCAGCCTGACATAAAAGTATTTCATGTTGACAATATGCAATGCTGTGAAAATTGCCGACAAAATGAAATTTATGTTGATATAGTAATATTGTGTTGCTTTTAATTTTTATTAATTCTAGGCCAGCTGATATAATAGAACAGTTTTATTGTTATTTATTATAATAATTATTGTCGTATATTATTGTTGCGTATTCAAAGCTAATTTGCAACAGGTCCTAAATCCTAAAGCCACGTTCTACTTTGCCATATACAAGTAGAATACGAGAAATGGAAAGTACAAAATTTCATAACACTAGAAACGTGATTTGTCACTGACTAAGTCAATGTAGGCGGCGGGTTTCGATGGCATTCAAACGTATTTCGGCTTACCGCCATCACCAGTGTGGAATTTTTTCTTGCCTCGAGCATACATGCTCTTTAGCGTACATGTATTAAAAGGTTGTGTACCATGGAAGAACAGAGGATTCTTAACAGACCAAAATCCGCTAAATTTCAAATTTAATTATTATAGAAAGAAAACTGCTATTGGATAGTAATATCATTTCAGCACTTGCATTTGTTACTGTGCGGTGTTTAACCGACGGAGGACCACCCGAATATAATCGGGAGGCGGGGAAAAAATATAAAATAAAATAAAACAGTTTAAAATAAAAATTATTGAAATATAAAAATAAAAATGAAACAATAACGACTCACTAAGCTGATGTTGCGACGAATGATAAAGGTGGGCAGGAAATAGAAGGATGCAGGAGCGATGAAAATAGGAAAACATACAAGTACCAGCAACTCCGGCGTTTCGGCGAGGTGTAAAATCACTCCAGAAAGATTCCAAGCGATGCTGGAAGAGATTTTACAGGAAGCGGTATGTAGAAAAGCGTTTGCGCGTTCACACAAAAAATAGTAAAAGTTGTAAAGCCAATAATACTAAAATAGTAAAAGCGTGCTGAAACGAACCAGACTCGGTAATAAAGGCGACTGACTTGTGGTACCCGGATGATATGAGTGGCTGTTTCCTCCTCCTCATTACATAGTCTGCAAATTGGATTACTATTATATATGCCCATGTTTTGTAGATGTTTTCTCAGGTGCCAGTGGCCGGTTAGTAGTCCCACCACTCCTCTGAGATTTGCCCTCTCCAATTGTAGTAGTGTTTTGCTAGCTTTGGTTGTTTTATCATGAGTTTACTGTGTCTAGCACTGCTAGAGTTTATCCATTTTTCTCTTTGTTTTATTTGGATACATTCTGCGATGGAGGATTCTATGTTTACTTTTGATATCCCAAGGATAGGCTCGGGGCCTATGTATGGTCTTACGGATCCTCCTCTGGCCAGTCTGTCTGCTTCTAAATTACCCAAAATTCCCCTATACCCTGGCACCCAGGATACCGTTACCTTGTTGTGTTTTCCCAGGTTTTGGAAATTTTGGATGCATTCACTGACTAATTTTGATGTAATCGTTGTACAAGTGCTTTGATAGCTGCTTGGCTGTCTGATCTTACGAGGATTTTTTTGTCAGTGTAACCTCTTTTAAAATTTTCCAGAGCACAAGCATTGATAGCATGTATATCTGCTTGAAAGACCGAGGTGTACTTCCCTAGTGAGTTTGATTGCTCATATTTTGGGCTTGTACAGAAAACACCTGATCCGGTTCCTTCATTTGTTTTGGAGCCATCCGTATACCATATCATTGTATCCGATGTTCTCCTGTGTTCTTCCTCTCCTTTGTAGTCTGTTAAGATTTTGTAGGAGGTTGTGAAGATTGTTTCCGGGAGGCTTCCCGGTATAAGATAATACGTAAATCATAACAAAATAAGCGGTTCTTTAAAAATATAAATGAAAACGAAAATCAAAACAGTTACTTATTTATGTACACATCCTATGGCTAACCATTTAGGTTGAAAGATGGTTGTGGTGATGCCGAAGGCCAGGTGGTGCTAATATTTCGGCCCATTTCCATAGAAGAACGCCATTGTGCTACATTTTCTATAATTATGCCAATTGGTTTTCAAATTTAGTTTTAGCCATGTCGGTGTTTTTAAAATTTGTAAAAAAGCTTTTCATTTGATATTTTATGTTCACTGACGAAAGAGTACGGGTTTTATGATCTCATCAATACAACTAGCATAGGTTTATAGAGGAGTGTTACCCCACGCCAGTGATTGCTGCAATAGCTGATTTTCCCTTGCATTCCAACCTCTTGGGTTTTTAATAAAAATCCTCGAATCTGTAAAAAATCTGTAAAAAAATCTTTCAGCTCCAGCATAAATCGTGGGCGTAATAATATTTAACTGTCGGAAACACAATAGGAAACTTTTATTAATTATTTCATAAGAATTCTTGACATAGGGGCAGCAAAGCGATTGGACGGAACGGAGAAGAGGAGTTAAGGAATTTCTTCATATTTAGTGTAGTTTTAGTTTTTGAGAATTAAAAAAGAAATTGTTGGAATTTTAATGGTGCAGAAAACTCAATTAACTCTGTTTCTTTCAACAAATATTTTCACACTATGGTACGTCGCTTGAGCAGAAAGTATGTAAATTAACTCTTCATATTCTTAAAAACATTATTTAACTGTAATAGAATTACAATAGAAAGTGATGGTATTGAGGATGAAAAATAGGGCCTACCTGGAGGTCTCGATGCATCTAATCTTTTGTAATTTACTAATGATACTCAAACGGGTGAAAGTGCGACATAACTATTCCTAGGAATAGTTAAGTAACTATTCCTATACACCAACTGGCACGTGTACAGAGATAAATTTGATAACACCTCCTTCCTCAAGTTAGAGCGTTCATGAATGTTTAAGACAATTAACATATACAATTTATAAATAAATTCATCAACGTCTCAGATGTAACATTTGACCGATTGAATATTAAATAATGCAAAATGACCTTCGGAACAAATGTGGTGTTGCATAAAATATACTATTTGATTTGCCTCAACATTCGAATATAATTTTAACATATCACAATTAATTGTAATTTTTTCAGGTTTGTATTTTCTTTTTTGTTCTTTGTTTTCGCTTATTGTGTATTTTCCGGTATATCGGGTGGTTTATCCGTTCCACTGTATTTTCTTTTTTTTATTTACGGAGTCTTGGATTTTAATGTACAATATTTGACTCTTTCATTATGGTTTTTAATGTAATTGTGTATTAAATATTTTTCTATTTCCATTTCAAAATGGAAGTGTATATTCTCTAATTGCACATAAGCAATTTGCCAGCGATTGAATGTCTTGGGTTTTTGTAATTTTACTTTTGTGTTTATTGGATCTGATGTACTTTTTTCTTAGCTATTAAACAAATGTTGTGCGAGTGTATTGTGGATCCTTTCTAGTGTTCCGTTAGTTCCAGATGTGTCGACGTGAAATGTAGGAAACAAAAATGTGACTGGTCAAAGGCGCCTCGGATACACTTCGGCCGGAATAAACTGAACAGGCCTCTTCTCGCCGAAGTCCCCGCCTCTTCAATTGTGTGGCATGTGAGAAAAGCGTTTTGGCGGCCTTTGCCAATATCATTGGCATAATACACAGATTGGTAAAACCATTGCTAAAGCAAATCAAATAATTTTATCTGGTCATACTAAACAATTCCATGATCCTAATAGACTTCAAATTGTACATATTTCCACTATAAAAAATGTGCCCACTATACAGGACGCCTCTTTCGGGCTTTCTAATTATTAATATCTCATCGTCTTCTTGTAAGAATGGTAAAATATGATGATAAGATGACCCGCTTCATCCTTATATTTTGAAATTAACTTTTATATGTGTACATCATAGTATTTAATTAATTCATTGATTTTGTTGAATGAACTGTAAACAAATGATTGTGAACAATGTTTTTTCTGCGGTTCAAAAGTGAAAAGTGTTTCACACTCTTCTTCCACTTTTCAGTACTCGTATTGTTATTATTCACCGTGATACATTTTAATTTTCTTTTCCCGTTTAAACTCCTAGATGTGGAGACTTGAAACTAAGGTTCGCCATACCCTAAAAACTTGCGTTAAAAGATCAAAATCTTTTCACTATCTCTGTGCCACCTTTCTCTGTACGGTCCCATCTCTTAAATAACTTAAACTCCCATTTTCCTCGGCAAACAATTTCCATAATTTTGGAAAATAGGACGTGTTCATCCGTTTGAACGTGGAATAGCCCATTTCTTATTATAAATCTCGTCCTGCGGAAAACATTAGAGAACTGAGATAACAGTAATAAAGCAATATTTTAATGTGTGATATTTGCGTTTTATTTATTTAATTTGAATTATTATAAAACGAGATGTTATATATGTTCAATACATTCATACAATCCCATAAATCATTCATTTACTTATAAAGATACAAAATTTTAACATAATGCAAAAGCGAATGCACGTATCATATAACATAAGCCAACTCTGAATTAGTTGGGAATTACTTCTGTCTTTCGGACGGATATACATAGTCAAAGACAAAATAAAAACACACTCCATTTATTTAACTATATACATGTTTATTGTTTTATTAATTACTATAAACCAAATTAAATGAAATCAGAAAGTTTTTGAGTTTTAATAAAAAAAAAAATTATTTTTATTATCAAGCTCGAATTTTTCAGATTTACGCCAGAAAATATTACCCACCGATTCGTCATTTAGTAGAACGTTAATAAATTTTTTCTAACATAGATTATACAAAAAAAGGAGATATTTCAAACAACTTACCGGATGGCGAGTTGCAAGTTCATCAAAACAAGATACATTGAAAATCTAATTCGCTACCTTCAAAAAATAATTTAAAGCACTTTTAAAGCTTTTGGAACTAGTTTCACTTTATACAAATAAGAAGTAGTTTTACTTCATAAAATTGCGGGGTGTATTGGCTCCAAAACGGGTACCGTCCTTTTAAAATGTGAATAAATTAACTTCACAATACAATAATAATTTTATCAACGGTGTTTTTATGTGTCGTTTAATTTGGTGAGTTGATTGGGAGCGGGCGATCGATACCTAAGCGTATGTAATTTTTGATATTATGTCGCATACTAGTTTAGACGTGACCATGTATAAGAGAATGCGATGTTCAAACGTCCCGAGGGAACATGTTGCATGATTATTTAACTCTGCGACCTAATTCTGACACTAATTACTTCCTGATACATAATATTCCGGTGGATTGGATTTTTATGAATCGGATAACGACTGGAGTCCTAAATTCGGCCATGCTCTGAAAACAAATCAAGAAGCGACCATAATCCTGTTTACATTCCCATTTAAATATCACTGTATTGACTGTTACTATTCTCAAAGTAAGTTGCTCAAACATTGAAATTGTTGAACTGGTCGTGTTATGTAACTACTGTCATACGTTTGGTAGTACAATGGTTATAAAGATGACAAAGGGTTAATTTACTTGTTGAAGTTTCACAGTGATAGCGCAAATGCGCGAAGTAAGTCCTATTTATTATCAGTCCATTACAGTAACTTTTCGAAGTTTACAGTTTTTATATATTGTTACTTTTTACAATTTCGGAAGATGAAATAGATAACTAACTTTTTCTGTCATAAAAATTACGTTATCACGTTTAATTAAATTAATTAATAATAAGCCATTGAATAATTAAATTGTTGTTTTTCAATGTTGGTTTTGATGTTATATAATAGTTCGCACTTCATTGTAAAATGATTAAAACAATTATAGGAAATAAATGCAGTAGTTAAACGTAAAATAATAACCAATATCATAAACCATAAACATGATCTTCTTCGACATTTAAAAAAAATCTGGTCGATCCTCTCCGTAACATTTGAAATGATAACGTACAAGCAAAATGATAAAGATGGTGACATAATGATCGAAGTCCGCTTTCTCGTTGCGAATCCAGCGGTACGCTTGCCACTCAGAGCTCCCCTACTGGGAATTGCTCAGGCTTGGCGGAGTGTGAATAAGCTAAAGAGGTTCTAATGATCCTACACCCAGAGCGAGAGGTATTACAGACAACTCGAGCCAACCGTCGAGTTCGAGGATATTTTCGTCAAACCTGACAGTACGGTTTATAGCCTTGACAGTCAATTTTATTATTGTGAAGAAGACTTAAATGCGTTGCTGCAGTACAGTGATAAGAGGTACAGTACGCGGTACTCACCTACACAAAACTTCCAACTAACATTCCACGGATCTTTGATTCCTGGTGAGCCGTAGAGTCCCAAATCTACTCGTTTCTGGAAAGGAGGCGAACCTTTCAATGAGATCATTGTTCTTAGCTTTAGTGGTTTGTTTCAGCTTGTTCCTCACAAGCAATATAAAAGCAATTTCCATTTAAACTATTTCTGCTGGTGTTTCGTTACACAAAACATCTACCTGACTTCTCATCTGGTGCAATAAAGCCTCAGCTAAATGTCAGATTCCGCTGCATTTTTAAATGTGTTATTTATACCAAATAATTATTCTCTCTCTCTCTCTCTCTCTCTCTCTCTCTCTCATCTCTCTCTCCCTTACCCCAGTACAGGAAACCAGCCCTCCCTTGTAGCGCCAGGGTTTTAATTTTACTTCCGAACCTCATTCAAACGACTGAAACTCGAAATGAAGCATAGGGTTCAACCCTGTCAAAATAAGAAGTTGGTTCTAATATGGCACTTTTTGGAGATGGGATGAAAGCTTTGCTTGAGCACTTTGAGATTGAATACGACTTTCTTTTTTAACTGTAAAGAGTGCAATGCTACTAGTTGGAGAATCCAATTCTTTAGAAGTGCTCTACTGAACATCGAGTTTTATACTTGTTATAGTGTAAGATCTGAGCTTGTTGTCTGAACATCGACTAGGCCTACTCTTTCATTTCTACGTTTTGTTAACTGCTGTCGAAACGTATGGTAATGCTCTGATTATAACTCATAGTTTTTCTGTACGTTTATTTTACTGATAACAGCGTTTAAAACATATTAAAAGCTGGCCTCTTTTCGAGTAAATCGGAGATACCAGGTTAGTTTTGTCGGTGGTTACGAGTAACGACTACATATCATCTTATCCAAGTAAACAAGCATGACCCTTCATCACGAGGCGAATAAAAACAACGAAAAAAAGTGAATTCGTTATCCAGAATACGTCAAAACGGAAGCGAACCGATGATTCGCCCAAAGGAAGACAGCTCAAAATCAGTTAAATACCTACGCCAGCCTTGACAACGACAAGTGTATGTTATTTCAAACAATTCTGCTACTTCAGTACCCAAACGTATCCAGCCTATTGTCCTGCATTCACAATTTCGAGACAACAAATCGGCAAAAAATTTCCACACGTAACTCAAAGGTAACTTTGAATATAAAGTCAAGAGAGAGCGGGTACCGATTTATACAGAATGTTAGCAAGATCATACGCCCAAAGATGGTCTTAGTCTCGCTGCATCTCTGACTGGAGATGGCCTAAAATCAAAAGGGTTCAATATTAGCGAAGTTAAACAATTCGTTAAGAAAGCCTATTCCACTGACGAGCGCCTGTGAAACAACCTACCTTCTCGTTCTTTGTTCAGGAAGGCACCTCGATCTCCGACATCCTCCAGCTCCAAAAGAGCTCTAAAATGTTACCAATCTCACAGTATTCTTAGAAGTACGGTCACCTAACGTCTTACTACCAAAACAAGGTAAAATGCAGTATCCACGCGTTGGGGCATTCACGATAAATTTCTTTGCACTCACCAACAATTAACACAGTATCTACTATTTGGTTAGCTAAATTTAAGAGCCATAGTAATGTAATCAAATAAAACGTGGACCTTCAAATAGTGTTCAAACCCTCCTGCGAACGATACAGGTAAATTTATTTTTATTTTTTAAGTAAGACAAAGTAAATGAGCTAGAAACATGCCTAGTCTGTCTATATTATAGTCAATGTCAGAATTAAATAGATGAAGGGAACGACAGAAAATTATTCAAAATAATTTTCAAGTATTGTAGTAAGTTTTAGAGTTTAGTATATCGTATTTAACTATCTTAATTTTTATTATTAATTATATTGTTTTATTATTTATTATATTATATTATTTAACCTATTTACATTAGTTTTATCAAATGTAAATATTTAACATTTAAAAATTATCACATCAGCTAGATGTTTGATTAATTAGTAGCCTTAACGGCGCGCAAAACTGACACTTCTGCAACACTCACAAGTCTTCCCGGCTTAGTATATGCGTCCCCCAATTCAAATAGCACTTCACGCATCCACATAAAAACGTCACGCTATTCGTCCATTTGTCTCTCTCACTCCCTTTCTCTCGCTCACAGAGTTAAATGATTCAATTTTCGATTATATATTTTAATGGGGTTCGTAGAAGAAAGGTATGCTCTTGCAGTCGGCGTCAGGCGGGGCGGCGGAAGGCGTAACCCACATTATCTGGGTTCGACTGTTCGTCTATTGATGGCGAACGGTAGCGGGAAGTATCTAGGTAGCTTTGAGCGGGGCCCAAACAGGAATCCCCGTGATCTGGGCTTGACTTACTGCTTCCATTTTGTCGCCGAGAGAGTAGTGATCCTCCCCCTTTTTTCTCGGTGAGGAATAACTCTCAGACGTGGTACTGAGAGAGAATAAGTCGGAGGAGGGTTGCCTTTTGAAGGATTTCAGTGGGATACCGCAGAAGAGGGGGTGGTCACCGCTGTCTTTTAAATGCGCATGAACGCCTTTGAAACATGAAGTCGATCGAGTTTAACAATTATAAGGGGATCTCTCCTAAGGCCTGCGTAAGGAAAGTCCTGGCTCTCGAGTGGGCGTTCTGTGGGGTTCGGGTTAGTAGTGGCTGGCCGTGATGGCTTCCCGCGAAGGTTGAGGGTTGTGGTTGCAAGCCGAGATCAGTAAATACAAGAGAGGGTATGTGCCGCTCGCCTATTAATGCTCCAATGTAGTTGTGGATTGGTGATTCTCTCACTCAAAAACCTTCGTTACCGGTCTGTCTGCACGGGAGATGAAACCAAATGGAAACCGCAAAGAAATAATTCCAAGTGAAGGCCCAAGGCCTGTACAAAGATCTGGCTCTCGAGTGGGCGTTCTGTGTCCCCTCAGGTTAGTAGCGGCTGGCCGTGAAGGCTTCCCGCGTAGGCCTGTGGGTTGTAGACGCATGCCGAGATCAGTAACCACATTTACCACATTTAACAGCATTTACCGCTCTCCTATAAATACCCTAATTTAGTCAAGGCTTGGCGATGGAGGACTGTCTATAGGCTCTGGGGGCGGCCGTTGACATTGGGAAAGTAGCGGGCACCCGTAGGAGTGTCCAATGAAATTCTGGTGTACCCGTTGATCACCAAAGGATAACCATCCAGGATTACTGAACTGATTAACAAACCCTCAAGTCACCGAACTCGTGTGGGAGACACTCTAAAAGCTTCTGAGTTGGTGGTGGAATAACCCTTGAATAGGAGCAAGAACCTACGGGACCTGCGAGGCCTCTGTTATGAATAGGCCAGGTGCGGA
Source organism: Cimex hemipterus (assembly GCA_039619505.1). Lineage (NCBI taxonomy): Eukaryota > Metazoa > Arthropoda > Insecta > Hemiptera > Cimicidae > Cimex > Cimex hemipterus. The sequence goes on along the minus strand of CM077101.1, from coordinate 9,660,270 downwards.
CGCTAAAAATCCTCTAGTCTTGTGACGACGAGTACTCGGGAACATGTCCTCGTTCTCAAAGATCCAAACCAAATTTGCACATGAAAATTCTGTTGATGTGTCGTCCGCAAGGTTACCATTCGTCTATTGTTTGTTTGTCGGCGTTTTCAGTCTTTCAACAGTCACCATCAACTCCCGTTATCATAATCTTCGTTCTTCATCAATGATACACTTATGTTTACTCATGTTTTAGATCATTCATTTCGCATTCAAGATTGCTCATTTAAAAGTGCATGCTCTATAGTTTTAAGACATTTCTTTCTTTCGTTTTTCTACACTGTTAACTTTTTCTATCTGTATTCCTTCGTATACTTTCTCTTTCGTATAAATCTCGTATTATTTCGTTTTATATTTCAGTGCTCATAAAAAGATTTCTTTCTTCCTGTCGACTTACGATAATATTAATTTTCAACCAAAAATATAATCCAATCAATATGTCCCTTATGATTATCCTAAAACCGTGTCACTCATTACATAAAATCTTATTCTGTCTTTCCAGCAATTCACATATTTTCAACTACCGGAGAAACCAGAAAAATCGATGTATTCGGAAAACATTAGCAACGGAAAAGGATATTTTTCCATTCAATTTAGAAGGACCCACCCCTCTCAATATTCGCTAAGTTATTTCAGCCCTCGTTATTCGCTAAAATTCAATATTTTGAGAACTACCAGTTTTAATTACATGGAAATCGAGGACCGTAGAGTAGAGGAAATATTAGCGTCGTTTCGTACAACGCGGCAAGTTGGCAATCAATGTGCTTTATTGAAAGACATATATGACGTAAAGATCATAATTAATTGCTTAACTTGCTTTTATATAATTTTGGAAGTACCCCTTTTATTTTTTCTAATAGTTCTTTCTCGTTGATTGTAGAGAGGAGGTGATCGGAATCCGTTTTCCTCAATGTTGATTAACTAGGACGTAAGTAGAGAAACACATTTCACGAGGATTACTTTCAATTAATCCAATACTAGTTCAGCAGAGTGAAGTAAATCAGAAACGCAAAACCATATCTACGTTTGTTTTTAATTTCGGCTTTTTTTTGTTTGTTTTATGACTACTTACAAACCAGCGTAATCATTTAGTGCAAATTGAACCTGTTTGAATTTTCCTAAAATGTTGTCGTTTTTATTAGAAAAATTAACAAAGTTCAATTAATTGTATGATGCGCGCGGAAAATTCGCAAGCATTGAATACAATCGGGCAAAAGGCAGGTTGACTCTGATCGCCTAAGGACTAGACGTCTGTCGTTCCATTATCATTTAAATAATGGAGTGCCGCAGTGTCAACAGCCCCTTTGACGGCTAATTCCCAAAGCCGACCCGGCTGTTCTCCAGGAATTCATGGCTATCTTCTTGCTTAACATGACTTCCAACGCTGTTTACCTCCGGGCAATCCTAATAGCATCCGTTTGTACAAGAAGCCGTGCCTCTAAGTCAGAAATAGAGAACAACATGCCTAAGACAAAGGCTTTTCGAGTAACAACACGCCAATCTCGATGATGCGGTTGTGTTAAACTTGTAGGAACCATACCTAACTTAAATTCACTTCTATATAAAAACAAATGTTGCTATGACATATTTTTTGTTTGTTCTTTGCCCAGGAACGTATTTAAGACAACTCGCTGTTCAATGTCAACTTTGACCTTCCTTTTTCCATGCAGTTTTCGCTGGAGGATTTAATAACTAATGCTGTTTTAAATGTAAATAAATAGTGAATCACTCCTTTTTTGTATAATTAAAACTATACATAAAGGTAATAATGCACAATAAAATGGGGTTTGCACCAAATATTTTCGGGAAAAAATATACCTTCTTTTTTCGTAAAGTAAAAGTATATTATAAACTATAGGTGAAATTTGAATAAACGTTTTTGTGATGATTATAAGATACTAAGAAGTGGAGATTTGATTTATCCTAAACAGGTCATCCTACTGTAAGGTGTAGATCTTCATTGGCATTTCTTAAAATAAATTTACGAGGGTTCCCAACAGCAGAGGTCATATAAACTCTCATCAGGGCGCTGGTGTTGAAAAAAGCCCACATGTATGTCGCACGTATCCAGCAACCCTGCATTCGAACCCGGGACCTTTACCTTTCAGTGATGAGCGCGGCATCAAAGACTAAATCCGGCCACCGACGCCCCCGACATTTCTTATTAAATTGATAAGAAAAATCCTGTTTATTATTGTAATTGTTTATTGTTTAATATTCCTGGCGACTAACGATTTTCTTTCCATAAACATTCCCGGATTCGACCATATAACTATACAGATACTTAAACTCATTCGCAAAAATGCTCTTCTCTTCCTAACTTACTTTTTGACATATATACGACATGTTCCTTTGCCCTTTGGAAATACTTAATCATAAAATTAATTCCTCAACCAAATCCATTCCTGGCAAAATCCCGTAGAAACTTTGCATAGTCTTCATCCTATTATTCCCAGTTCTCGCCACCGCTGTTTTTAATTTTTCGTGGAACATGGAGGGCTGCGCTTTCTGTTTGCTTCAGCGCTGATTGTATCCATCTGCAGCAGGTTTCTTCAGTCTCTCGTGTGTACTATTTCATTGAAAATAAACACTTCGTGAATAAGCATAGTGTATTTTTACTTACTTTTCATTGTATTACATTGCTCAAAACGTGTCTGATTTTCAGGAGTGGGGCATAATTTCCCACCATTCATACGGTAAGATTTTTGAGAATGTATGTGAAATCTCTGTAAGAATAATTGTACAGCTGAGTTTGTGAAACATTGAGAGTACGTTTTGTTTCTTGGATTTGGCCAGTTGTAATTTAATAGGGGGAATGTTGTCTAGATTCAAGTGTTGAGTCAATTGTTAAATCCCAATCATTAAGCTATAGAGGTCTGATTAACTATTTGCTTCTACATTTTAACCAAATAAAGCATGTTTTCATTTTTATATAATTCTGAAATTCAGTTAAATATCAGATAATGTTGTGTTTGCCAGTCAAAATTATTGCAAAGAACAATTGTTATTGTGCCCTTGAGTTGACGTGAAACATTTCGAGCAATGACGATGTGCTGGATAGCGCACATCATAAATCTACTGGGCTGCCGATGATCTACGGTTGGAACTGATTATCATCCCCTGGGCTCCCTTGATGTTACACAAGTGGCCACGTGTAATATTATGGCACAACTGGGATGGGTAAAGATTCAGTACTGAGATATACAAATTTAAACAGATTCTAGACTACAAATATTTCTGATCGAGACCATATGGACTGTACAAAATGTTGGACGTAGCTGGCGCGATTTGTTTAACTGGAGAAACTGGATAGATAATTAAAGTACGTGGTATTGTCAGTTGACAGCGAGTTGGTAAATTTTCCTTATATTTTCTTTATGCTAATAATGGGGCGTAACTTAATTGTTTTCTTTCCCATTCTTCTAATGGAAATATGGCTCTGCTCAACTGCACTCATAGTAAATCAAGTGCAATCAGGTCTGTGCGGTTTGGAAAGTTTTCTATGTGAAAGCCTATCAAAACTCTGTACCTAAAACAAAATCCGGAACTCAGCAGGGATGGAATACATAGGCAGAAAATGAACAAAGTCTTGCGTCGAATCAAGGAGTAAATCATTTGTTGAGTCATACTTTTCCAAACAGAAATATATCAAAGCGGGCATACCAAAATTTCTTTTGATCATACAGGAAATCTTCTCAGGGCAAAGGAAATTAGAGAGGTGAACATCAACTTGTCTGACAAAGAAGTATAGAAAACATTAAACTAGAAGAAATAGGTACAGAAATATTATACTTAAGTGAAAATTAGATAAAAGCAAACCCGTCAGTGAAACAAACACTGTAATATCAACCGAAACAATATCGCTATATTTGCTGCCTTTGTCGCAAATTCTCGGATACATGTCGCAGACTATTTCCCCCGCAACATAGAGCAAAGAATCCTATTTAAGATGGGATCCAAAAAATAATAATACGCAATACACCAGATTCCCGATGCATTGTCGCGGAACGTGTCGGATGCAAGAAAATGAACCCCAGACGCAACTCCGAGATAAAATCCGAATTAGGAATCCCAATGCTTATTAAGATAGATCAAACATTACCTGATAGTGACATATTCATTTTGTTAAATGCTGTCCAACCTTGCATTAAAAATGGTGTCAAGCGCTACAAATGTTTAAAATTTGCCACATAAAATGGAAAGAATGAAGAGAATTGCAAAAACAATTAAATACTTGATGGCGCATAAAAACTTGTTTACAGTGATGGAAAAAAATCGATCGATTCGAGACAGTAAATTGAAAGTACATCTACATCAGTTCCAAATAATAATAATAAATAATCCATATTCCCCTCGCTTCCGAGTCCATCTCCCTTGGCAAATAAAATTATAAATAAAAAACGAATACAAGCACAAAATTATACAGCAGGTTAAATCCAACACCAAACAATGTCCATGGTGTATTGATTTCACAAAATCCTATTAGACCGAGAGAATCAAAAACGGAAGAAAAGTCTGCACTTATGTGCCAATCAGTGTATCTTGTTATAAAATCACTAATACTAATTGAACCTGAAAAAGGAAATTTTCACGAAAATATAACAAAATTATAGAGCAACAAGTGCTCAAGATCCCTCTTTTTAATAAATGATTGACCCCCTGCTCGAATACAATGTAATGCAAGACCGTTGATAGCAAATAAAGGGGACCTAACAACATATCTACATAATAAAAACGTCAATATAATTGCAGTATCTTGGGGGCCGCGGTAGCCGAGTGGTTAGCGTGAGAGACTCTCGGCTAGTAGACCCCGCGGGCATCGGTTCGATCCCGCCGTCGCCTCTGGCCCTTTTTTCACGATACCCTCCCCCCCCCACAAAAAAAACTAATACTCAATAAATATATATACAATTGTCTGGTTAGATATGCACAGTCCATGAGGCCATTAAAATAATATATAATGTTCAAGAAAATAAAATCTCTGCCAGCGAATCGGAATCTTTCTCTACTTCTGTGCCGAAAACCGTTGTATTGTAAAGGGATTTTAACGCTCTCCTCATAGTATTTGGAAGCTGTTTTAATTAAGATAGACAAGTTTTAGAAGCAGTAAATGAAGCAAATTTAATGTTTGAATAATGTAAAACCAGCTTTAGTCTCTAATCACAACGAGTGCATTCTGCTAGTTATAACACTATGTAACCCGGAATAGCTAACAATCTAGAATGTTCATTAGGAGATGGCTCACTTGGTTCTAATCATTTTCCACGATTAATAAAACTTCATAATTCTAATCATAATCTAATCAGAAAGTGGAACATAACCAAGGCTAACAGGAAAAATTTCCGAGAACCCTTACTTCACCATCAAACCAGGCGGAAAAAGCAAAAAATATAATGACTCGATGAAAGATAAATATACAGCAGGCAATAATTTTATCCCACAGAGATAAAACACCAATGAATGGCAATATTTGTGCTCCGCCGAAATCGCAGGACGAAGATCAAATTTAAAAATTATTTAAGGATCCATAGTAATATAAACTTTTTAGTTTGTAAAAAGATTCTGCGAAAATGTTAATTCTCAAACAGATTAATATACTTTGGTGTCAAATTCATGCACTAAAAAAGTTCCATATGAAAAATAATCGACTAGTCCGCCATGGCCCTTGGGTTGATTCATTTATACGATCACTAACACCGACAATGTATTAAATAATTTACGTCACTGATAATGACTCAAATGATGACAGGAATATGTTACAAAAACCTTTTGCAATTCATGAATTAAATATGCCCATAAAAAATTCTAATAATTCCGCACCAGGTATAGACAAAACCCATTAATATTAAAACAGTTGCCAAAAAATACAAAACTCGGCTTATTATTGTAAATTCAAATATGTGGAGTATTGGCAGTTTCCCGTCAGATCGGCAGGAATACATGATTACACCGTTGGTCAAACTGCCGATGATCCTGCTCCCTACAGAGGAGTATATTTATCTTTTTGCGTCATGAAGACGATGGGAAGAATGATAAAAACTAGATTGGAATGATGACTCGAATGTGAGAGAAAACTCCGTAAATTCCGTTGGGAATTAGAAAAGGGAAATGCGTAGTTTAACCCATCTCGTTTTGGGCATCAAGATAGGCTTTACTACTATCGAAACAATTGTCGCAGTCTTCCTAGACCTTAAGGGAGTGTATTGCAAAATTAAACTTAGCTTGGAATCGCCAAAATAGCCAGGGAATCGGCATACCTATCAAATTGGTAAACAAATTGGAGATGATTTAGTACATCCACGGGTACCTGAAGTAAGACTACCACAATATTAAGCTCCATTTTATTTTCAGTTTTTATATGAGACATAAATGTAAATATCCTAAGAGAAGTAAACATTTTATTATTTGTGGACCATGCCAAACACTAAGATGTTAAAGTGTGATAAATAAAGTCAACATGGGTTTGTTTATTATAAAAACTTAATTTGAAAGTACGTATAACATAAGGAGAAAATATTTTAAAAAATTGTGTACTTAAATTAAGTTAAAAAAATATTTACTCGACCCCATTGGGAAGAACGCTCAGACAAGTGTCTAATATTTTTCTCGTAGTATCACCACAAAAAGTATGATTAAAGTAGGACATTTTAAATCCGTTGCTTTCCATTGTTTTGCTATTTCAAGTTTTTGTTAGGGTTCTAATCTTTTTGAGTTATTCACATTGCGTTATTCATATATATCCCGCACGTGAGATTCAAAATTCATATAGGCAATGAAAAAAATAGCAAGTATTTCCACAGAGTACATATCATCTACAGAAAATATATTGACCACCCTGTTACATCCGCAATGCCATTAACGTCTCATAGCAAAAATGGATCTCACTTGTTGCGTTTTAACATTACACAAGACCCAATTTGTGGACGAGATGAATAACCAATTGTGTTACTACTTAATTTGCCTCTAAAAAATGACCAACGAGAAAGATAAACATCAATTCAACCGTCGTTCCCGAGAGGGAGTTTCTGAATTCTACTGAATTTTATCTTAGAAAATTTTATTCAGACAATTTAAGTTACATGCATATTAAAAAATTGTCATTCTTTAGTATTTATTCATTTATTATTATTATCGTTATTATTATTAATATCAAGACGTTTCCTATATATAACGCAATCATTATTAAATGGCACAATACAAGTTAGCGGTAATTATGATTTTTTTCTATTAATATATCAATGCCTTCCAGAATGTATGTATAACGAGTATAAACATTGGCCCCCATTGACACCCGCATTGGCTGAGTGGTTTATCGTTCCCAATGGAAAAAATGCAGAACCTGAACATCACCGTTCATCTACAAAAGTTGGGAATGGACATGCCAACGTTCACCCACAACATTCAGGAAACACCAGTGGTACACGTTAATCCCAGCCTTTGGACTATCTTTCTGTATATACTCCTACCCGTCGTAATAACTGTCATAACCATTATTTTCTATAGACATAAGAAAAGCGTGTTAGCCTTAAGTAACCACAGGTGTGGTTCATGGTACAAAGATACCTTAACGTAGAATAAGTTAGTTCAAATTTATAATTGTAATTCTTCCTTTTTCACGCCCTTCCAGGGAAGCTCTCTCTAAGGGGGGAGGAGTTATATACGAGTATAAACATTGTGCGAAATAAATAACGTGATGACAATGCTAGGATGCAGGTGTTGCTCCTAGAATTGTCATCAGCATTCTCTCCCACTCTAGAAATATTATAACGATTTTAATTAAAATAAACGTCAGTCTTAAGCCAGATTGTCCCGAACGCATAGCGAAGAGATTTGACTTAGATTCATAAATTTTCTGAATGTATCTCAGTACTTAATTGTAATTTCTTTGAATAAAAGTTTTTTTAAAAAACGCATTCCATCAAAGAAGTTATAGAACTTCTCTCTCTATATATATATTTAAAGAAAAGAAAATGGTGGTGCATAGCAGCAAGATAGAGACACTTATCTCGAAGACTCGATCATTTGTCAGGATTGGCTTTTCTTCTGAATCTGTCATTGAGGCGATAAAAAAGTAATCCATATATTCAGATTTCATAAAAACATTTATTAACTAAAATCAGAAAAGGTTGTATCAAATCAGACACTCCCCCTTAGTGATTTGGCGCAACCGCTATTTTCGGACCGGATCAAAACGCTCACTGATTGGAATGAATTGCCTTTTCTCATAGCTACCGCTCACAAAGTTTACCTTGCTATTCCATATGTAACTTGGCGGTTTTTATAATGTACCAGCGCCCCAGGCCAATCGTAATGGTTTTGTTTTTCTGCCTTGTCGCATGTCTGCGCCTTCCCCTATTTTTCAATTAATTTTTCGTAAATTAAATTAAATTTTATTCATTTTTATTCTATTATATATTTTTTTGTTCCATTCATTATTCCATTATATATTTTTTTGTTCCATTCATTATTTTATTTTTTAGTATTTCAAACATCAATTTGGCACATTTTGAAAAATGAAAAGATAGCCTTATATATAAATTTATGTCAATTAACCAAGCAGCGACTTACAGTTATATGGTTTTGTGACTTCTTTCAAGGCATCGAATGCTTTAAATAAAGCCCCTAGCTGTTCTTACTGGACGCACATGAATACAATTTCCGAAATCCGTCATCATGTCACAATCTGAGCAGTGTTGGGCGAGTCGGAAGTGTATTTCATGGAGACAGTTAGATCTTAACTTTAAGATTAATTTTCCTTTTTTATTAACTTCTGGCATCTAACAATTTAACAAAAAACAAAATCAAAATAACTACAACAATCCTTCATGGACTGTTACGGCTTTATTTATCGTTGTACTATTTGCCACGCGAGCATTACGTAAAAATTAACATTTATCATGCTAAGAAAAGAAGGGGGCGTTCATGATCTTACTGGACTTTTCTCTATTCGAGTTAACACGAAACGTCTTACAAACATCGTGAATACCCCCACCTATTTAATATACTAAGATGTTTTTAGAACAGTAAATTGGGTACTGATCCCGAAGTGAATCTCTTATTTTGCAGAACGGCAATTAGGGCAATAACTGACTATGGATCGGTTTTTTATGACCATGCTTCCAACAGCAACCTGAAACAGGTCCCTACCTTTAAGCATAAATGTTTGAGTCGTATAAATGTCTTCCTGGCACTCCTATTCAAGCTTTATGCGTCGAGGCGTGAGCCTCCACTAAACTAGCACACAAATTGTTATTAAAACTATATTACAGAAATAGCCTATTTATTCAAAGCTAAGTTTCTTAGCCCAGAGGATGCTCTAATGTGGTTTTTGCAAGACCCCCCCCTATGGTGGTAGAATCATTTTTATCATCGATTCCTGAGACATACTCTTTGTACAGCAGTTCCGTTAATCCAACATTTTAAATTGATTACGAAGCAATTAGTGACAAAGTTCTGTGTTATAAATTGACTGGTTACACTAATTACCCTCCTCACGTAATTGAATCAATGCTTATAGCTAACATATAAGAAAATTTTCCAAATTACCACCTTATTTTTATTGTTCAAAATCGGGGTGCAAGGGATGTGCATTTTATGATCCCCAAAGAAAAACCGTTTGGTCTCCCAAGTTTATGCAGTATATACACTGCTGATGTTTTAGCTATTTCCAAGGCTTTAGAGTACAGAGCGACTTTAGACTACACAACTATTTGTATATTTACAGACAGTTTGAGTATATCTTCCAACTTCGGAATTACGGCATAGAGAATAGTAGATACGACTATATTCTGATTGATATCGCCCAGAAAATTTCCCCTCTCGTAAGAGGAGGTAAAGCAATATTTATCTGCTGGATAAGAGGGCATGCAGGGATTGCATGTAGTGATGATGGTAAAGGTAAAAGTTGCAAATACGATCGGGGCGGTCGTATCTGGGTGGATCGGGTGAATCCTGAAAAGGTGAGGTTGTGAAAGCTGGGACGGCCGTCCCTCCTCCAGCTCTGAGGGATGGTTGCCCCTTAGAGGATCTCGCCTGAAGAAGCCGCAGAAGAGGGGTAGATCATGCCTCAGAGTTAACTCGGAATACGCGATAGGGACGGTTGGCGTCTGGAGTGGAGCGAGTGTGACCCGAAAAGGGATAGCCGGGCCAGGAGGCGGCACAATGTGGGCACCCCTTGGAGGTCTGTGTTACTGCACGAGGCCGCAGAGGGGAGTGTACCTAGTGTCGTTCTTAGCTTCCTTTAGTAGGGTTCTTGTTCGAAGAAACGACAAGAGGCAAACGGCGGAGATTCAACCGAGTTGGGTTGTTGGTCTCTGGAGAGCAGCGGAAGTATCCTGCAAAGGTGAGCTTATGAGGATTTGGGGACAGACAGTGCATGGTCGGCATCCCCAGTTTTTGCTATTATTCTGCACACCATCATAGCTCGGGTCTCCTTTATGATGATGAGGCCGATGTGTTCATTATATACCAGAGTTTCATTATGACACCTAGTTTTTTGGCATCTTTTTTAATTTCAGTCACAGTATTATTGAGTATCTACCTCGTGTAATCCAATTTCCTTTTCCATGTAAAAGCGACTATGGTAGGTTTTTTAGGGTTTATTCCTAAGCCAGCGTTTTCACCTTATTCATCTGTGATTTTTACCCCTTCTTGGAATATGTCATAGAGAATTTTTCCTGGCAGTCAAGACTGTATTATCTGCATAGCCCTGACACTACTCCTTTACCGTCAGGGTTTAAAGCAATTCGTCAACTGTTGGCTCCATAGAAGAGGTGATAGTACCTCCATGTTTGCAAGAAACCTTTTTTATTTTTATATTTTTTACATCGATTGGAATCTCTTTCCCTGTGCTGCAGTGCATTAACTAATGTATGTTCCGCCTCTATTCCGTTTGATTCGTATTTTTATCGTTATTGATTTTACGTATTAATTTCAACATCAAAATAATTTTTTTTTCTTCGTAACATAGTATAATGACTATTTCTTGATCACTATTCTTCTCCGTTCAAATTTAAAGGGACGTAATAACATTTGCTTGCGGTTGATTTTGTTATTTGAAAATTAAATAAAATGTATTTTATTTTCATGCTTATTGTTTACGGAAATAAAGTGAAACAGATTAACCTAATTAGAAATCGGAGAATTAAAAGGATTTATAATAAGGCAGGGGACTAACTAGGATTAATTAATTGCAAAGGAGTAAGTAATGATGGTTGTCACGGACGAGTTAGCAATTCAGAACTCGTTATAAACTAAATGCACCAGAAATTCAAGTTAAACTTGCACAAATAATTATCTCCCAGGACGAGTCAATAATACCAATAAAGTGTTGACGAAACAAATTGAGTCTGTAATTTATGAGTAACTTTCCCAGGTTGCCGTTTTTCGACGTGAATTAGGGAGACTACTTTTTTTATGGTGCTCTTGTAAAATATATTATCCCAACTTACAAGATGCGACAATCTGTTCTGTAATGTTTAAAAGTTTTATTCTCAAATTGCTGTAAAACGTTAAGTGAGAAGCAAGTGTAATGCTGCCCTGAGGAAAAGTGGAGTCATTAGTTAGCATTTTGTTGGGTTCCCCGTCCGTATCATTTGTAAAACATCCGACTCTACTTGTCTTTAACTCTCTCTTTACTCCTTTTAGCATTACACTAACTCCATATCCGAACTAATAACTGTTCTTTACTATAGCCTTGTTTTACAGATTTAAATTTTTTTAAAATTTGTTGAAGTCTTGAGGAGCAGTCAAGAATGAGGTAGCTTAGAAAGACTTTTTACCGACGTTTCCACCTTTATTCTCCTCATCTTACAGGCTTGAGCAAATTCAAAAACTGTGTTGATTGGAGTTTTTCATACTCACATAAAGTGTGATGCTATTCTTTAGTATCATATTGGTTTTGTATGATAGTGCTGTGAAACGTGATTTGTATTCTGCTGTTTTTACATTATTGTGACAGGGTGATTGAGACGCGGTAAATCAAAGAAAGTTTCAGACATTTACCTGGCCCCCAGCCTATCACATCATATAAAAACTAAAGAATCACGTTCCACAGCACTTCCATACAGAACCAATATGACACCACAAGAATAACACCGCACTTCGTCGGAGTATGAAATACTGTCCAAAATTTATACTTACATCTTCACTGAATTTTTTTCAATCAACATATATTTTATAATTTACCGAGGCATTTAAGACGACCCGAATAAAGGTTAAAAAGCCTGCAAAAAATGAAAAACTGCTTGAATTATGAAACAACAAAACACTAAGAAAAACAGGTTTTGCAAATTTTTGTTTCAACAATTGTTCCTTATCAAGGGAACTTTATTCTTTATATTTTTATTAAAACTGTTAATTTTAAGAGCACGTTATTTAAAAAATACCCTATAAAAAAGTAAAAAAATGAAAAAGCAAGAAACTTGGTTCAAATCCCGCTCGTGGGCCTTGCTTTTTCATCTCATCCAAAGTTTTAAATTATCAGAATAATTAATTAAAATAATTAATACGGTCATTTATGATTCCTAAATGTATACATGAATTGATGTAAGGTTAAGTTTAAAAGGAGTCGCGAACACTTACAAAATTTGCCAGTGTGCAATCTCTTTCATTATCTACAGCTTTGCGTTAAACTTAATGATTTTTACCGGATCCGAAAGCGTTGCTAACAACTCCCACGTGTATCCTTTATGTCTTGACCTCATCAGCTGAGATATATGTAAATGAGGCAATATCTTTCATTTTTTACCCTTTTATGATATTTTTTGTAATTTGTTGCTCTTATGATTAACAGTTTTAATAAATATGTTTCCACTTTGTGACGATCTGGACCAAAAAAAAAGTTCCAAACTATCCTAGGGAAAAGATAAATACATCCCCCAAAAAGTTTATTCAAAAGCATATATAAATTTAACACTCTAAATCCAACATCTTTAAAAGCTATAAACTAGCCTAGAATTTCCCATCACAAAAATTAATTAAAAACTAAATGGATTAAATAAAAGTTAAATATTATTTCCAATCATTAAGATTAAAAGATCATATAATTATGAATTTGTCTATTTGGCTTTATTATATTCTTTGGGAGTCCTTCTCTACTAGCCACCGTCTCGGGAACACCTGAGGACCGTCAGTGCCTCCCGATCTCTTCCGTGATAAGGAGTGTAAACCCCCCGTGGGGGGGGGGCTTTATTATTTTTTAGTTTTCATATGATTGTAACAGGTCAGGTTGGAGGACAACCGGGAAACTTTCTTTAACCAATGAGCGGTATTCGAACCCATTTAACCTTACATATCATTACTTCAGCCAATTTTGACGAGCAAAATTGAATTGCTGGGTTGCAACTAAGAGATACAACCTCCAAAGAATCCTTTCATTGCAATCAGAACTTCAACTCCCATACGTCCTCAAAACTGCAGGCCGATACCGGTGCGTCCACAAAACAGTGAACCTTCATTCCAATTAACTATTCAATCTTTCCAAGCAATTCCCCAAGCTCCCCGTTTCGAATCCCTCCTTACTAACCACATAGAACACTATATCCCATTTGTCCTCATAACCGGAAGTAGTCGATACAGATGCTTATGAACCCAATCCCTACCGTCGAGTTCAACAGCTTTCAACCCTAACCCTTCCGACATTTCTTTGTGAGACCGAAAGCACCAACGGTCTCACGATTTCCCCCGTAGTGAGAATGGTGAATGGTGTTGTTATGGAAGTGTAATTAATGTTGTATGCTTATTCATTCATACAATCTTGTAATATAAAATCCATAAAGATAACATTTTTTAACGTTTCGAACGCTCTGGCGATGTTGATAAAACAGGCATAGAGGTTGGTAAGAAAAGGGAAGAACAACTGAACATCAAGTTTGCCGTGATGCTGGGAATGTAAATAAATCTTTTAAAACAATAGCTGGAATAGTTTTGGATACAATTTATCAAGAAGAAACTATTTCTTCTAAGATAAATTTCAGAAGAGAGAAGGCATGAAAAAACAATTTACAAAAAACACTGGGGATTATTGGGAACTTGTTTTTTTATATTGATCAGTATTACGGCAATATTGAAACTTTAGCCGTCGATAAGTTTGTCCTTTCTGGCGTCCTTAAAGGAAGGAACTGAGGATAAGGGTCTCCCGACTTGAAATTCAACGCGGCATCATTGAGGCAATTTGAAAGCAACGTGGATCTCAGCGAGAGGAAAAAAAAGAACAGGTAATGAGATTGCTGTTGCCAAGGGACAGAAGTGGAAACAGTCGAGATATAAAGCCAGATTGGGAGATAATATATGACGTGAATTAATATCAACGCGGAAAACACGGTAAACTCAATGAAGGTGGCAGACGACTCGGAACAGATACGAAATTGTGGTGAATCTTTGTCAATGGCCCTCCTTAGATGGAAGCCTTTAAAGTAGGCTTAACTTAACATTAGTAAATTTGATTATATTTTCAATTTTATTTTAATATTATATTTTTGAAATCTATCTTAGAGGTATTTATTTTTGTTAGACTTTTGTATACTTTTGCAAGCTATTTTATCGAAGAAATATGAAAACAATAAAATTAATTTTATCATTTTTAATTGACTCAAAAGTTTATATTATATGGTATATAGCTGGAAAAAAAGGTGAATATGGTGAGAACTAGTAGGAAATCATGTCCAAGTAGACTATCTTCATCACGTTAGATGTCGTCGGACGTCATGGATGATATATACAACTAGAACTTGACAAACGAAAACCACCGGCATACCAGGCGGTTAAAAGTATCTCAGCATATTTTCCTAAAAAATGTATAAAACCACAAAAATATATTAAAGAAAATATAAAAACTAGAGTCAAGTCTTGTTATACTTGCTTTACTTACTACCCATTGGGCCATACGTGTCGCAGACGAACAGCAAAAATTATATAAACCACATACGGACAGGTCCTGAGCTCCTTAAAATAATATCCTGGGCCTGACAATATATTTTATGATATATCAACTATAAGGCTATATAAAACGAGGTGCCGGTGGTGTTGAAAAAAGCTCATTTGTAAGTACGTCGGATTTGAATTCAGTGTCGCTGCTTGCCAACCCCCGACCTTCATCTTCCTGGTCAACCCTTAAACCATTGAAGCCACCGACGTCCCCACTACAAACAAAAGAACGCCAATTTCATCCTTATCGATCATCTGCCTTACCGAATTTTGCCTTTCTTCTATAGGCTGGTATGCCAGATGCATTAGCATTTCGCCATAGGTAATTTTTCTAAAGGCAAGTCTCTTTTACAAGATAAAGGGGCGACACAAAGCACAGCCAAATGATGAAACACATCTGCCAGACAGACACAGTGAGGATAGGCAGGCCAAGATGATGGGTAACGATGAAATTATTGCCTCATCACCTCACCAGGCCTGTATATACATACGCAGTGAAATTCGACTTTAACGATCTGCTTATAGCGATAGTCCGGATATAGCGATGCAAAACGGGGTAGTTTGGTTTGCTGTGTAAAAGTGAAGAAATAAAGCCGGATGTAACGATGTTGGATATAACGATAGTGTGTCCATAACGATATAAAACTAAAGAAAAAATGTTTTTTATTCCGTTGATAACGATTTAATATACAAATAATTCGTAGAATACCTAGTTCTATTTTTAAACATAAACAAGTCTTGTCTTTTGCCAATCGTTACTCCGTACGAGTTAGATATGACTCCTTGCTTTTTTCACCGAATTTTATCCAACCCCTATCCGCCATTTTCTTTGAACACCCTTCCACCATATTTACTCCGCACTATTCCTTCATAATGCGAGTTTAGATTCAGATTTCAGCCTTCGTGTTTAACTTGTGCGAGTTGGCGTCAAATATGGCGTTTTCCATCGAAGAAAAAGGAAAAAATTATACAAAGGAGTAAGAAGGGAGAAACTATCTTAGTTTCCGAGGTCACCATTTCACAATCAACATAATCAACGATTTGGAAATCAAAAGAAAAAATTAAAGAAATTTTCGTAAAAGGTGTAAAATCGAAGAAAAAACTTCGTAACAGCCAACACGAAAAGTTTGAAGCTGTTCTTATGGAGGAGTATACGATGAAAGAAAAAAATATTGCATTAGTGGGCCCATCTTACAAGCCGTTGAGTTCGTCAGGATGCTGGATAAAGATTTTCAATACTCCGTGTCTTGGATAACAAGTTTCATGGCACGACACAACATCGTGTTTGGAAAGGTCAGCGGAGAATCTTTAAGTGTACCAGCCGGAGTGTCCGAAAATTGCCTACAGTGCATCTGGCCTACAACTCGGAAGAATTTCGCTGACGAAGACATTTACAATGCCGACAAGCCCGGATTGTGTTACCGATTGATGCTGGACCCTTCGATTTAAAAGGGAATCGTACCATGGTGGGAAGCACTCAAAAGAGAGAGTTGTAAGACTGTAACTCTCTCATAGTCCTAGTCGCGAACAACATAAGAAGAATGTATAGATAAGAAAAAAGATAAGAAAAAATTATTATCATCGGAAAATCGAAATCTCCCTGTTGCTTCAAAAATGTGCAAAAACGTCCGCTAGGTTAGACTCACATTAGAAAGGCGGGGATGACGAGGGAAATTTTCTATGACTGGCTTCATAAATGGGACGGAGCTTCAAAAGAAGAAACGAAAAACTCTTCTCATTGTGAATAATCTGTCCTTCTCATCCGCCAGTCCTGAAAAACATCGAACTTCAATTTTTGCCACCAATACGACAACTTCAGCCCATGGACCAATGCATAATCAAATCCTTCAAGTGAAATTTCGTCAACGTTTGGTTTTAAAAATGTTTTAGCAGCCAGAAAACGTTAAGGTGTCTCAACTTGACGACTTGATTTCCGATTCCTGGGACGACGTCACCTAAAAAACCATTCAAAATTGGTTTGTGCATGGTTCTGGAAAAGATGAAACATATACGAATATGTGAGAAAAGGTTTGTATTAAAAAAAAATGCAAACTAATATTTCAGATTTTTTGTCAAAAAAACAAGAATGTAAGTATGTACGTACATAAATAACAATTACATAATTACCATTATTAGTTATTCCTTTAATTTTATTTCATTGTATAATTATAACAATACATATTACACATTTCTTAACTTGTAAAAATGGAACTAGGTGTGTACTTATATTTAAAAGTAAATAATATATAAAACTATAAGCTGCAAATATATTTTTCCTACTAAGCAATAATAATTTAATAATTTGAGAGTAGACCATAGAGCAGACCAAGATGATAATAACTACCGACTTTCATTTAAAAATAGTGCAGGAGGACCACTGCATGCTGCCGTCTGGTTAGGTCGTCCGGCTGCATTTGTACGCTACTCAAGTGGTTCTGTTTGAATTCTGGCGTTGGCTAAAGAATATTGAAAGAATTGTTTAAAATTCTTTGTTGTAATGTGATTTTGACCCCTCCTCAGCTTCCAAAGTAAATGGACTTTTATGTGTACGACGAGTTTGACTTTACTTACTTACTTTTAGTATGGATGCAAAAAGAAGCAATTTTTAATCAAAATTCTTTTTTAGAGCAATGTTCAACAACCATAAATAACAATAATTTGCTCAGGCCAATAAATATCGTCTCCATAACAAAAGGAAAACATGAAACTGGAAGAATTGAAAACAAAGAACAAATAAAAACAGTGTTCGCCACAATACTACTGTTTTTATCGGTGAAAAAATTCGATTGCTTCTGTGGGAAATTGAGCATCGACAGGTCGGAAAACATTGCCCTGGGCGAACGGGGTCAACATTGGTTTTCGAAGGGTTTGGTTTGGCTTCATCTCTTTAGGTGGCCAATCTTCCCAGGTAGATGAAGGCCGCCGATACAATTGTGAGGCTTCATATTGTTTGGCTGTTTTAATTTCATTATCATTCCGTACGAGACATTTTATTTCATATTGGTATATCGATATGAAAACTCATGAAATTGAGGCAGTGAATACCTATTATTAACATGTAATTAGTCAATTCGAATTTACAAAATTTTATTATAAGTTACTACGATAAATTAGGTAAAGCCATCGGACAGAAATCACTATTATTTATTTACAAAAGTATTTTTCGTTTCAAATTTTTCTACATGGTGTTCATCAGTTCTAGACTTTTAATGGTTTTTCACCGCATTCACCGCTAACGGTATTATAATTTCAAGTTGTATTAACTGCTAGCTTTATGACCTGGCGTTTCCCCGGGGACTAATACACAGTGTTATATAAACATTATTTTGGTATACATGGGTCTGCAATTGCTAGATATGAGTATATATATAATTAAATGAACGCAATTGAAAGTTTGATATCAAAGACTGATTTGTTTAATCGTTATATTTACATATGCAATTTTTTCAGATTATGTTACATTAAATTGTAATTACTGTTGTATTCAGTATTACATTCATTGCATTGTTCTTGGATAAGCTTGATCATTACATTTGGTACATGATAACAAATCCCCCATCCTGAAGCATGCAACATAAATTGCCCATGAGAAAACCATAGATTCTCCAAATTCTATGTTGATTGAATAGCAATGATTGACCTTGGGATTTCATTACTGCAAAAACCAGTTTAATTGGAAATTGCAATTGGAAAGATACTTCGGGTTGGTAACAATTAGTGCATCCTCTTCTTTGAATTGTGCTAAGAATTAATCTTTATGTAAGGTATTTTTTGAAATAAAAAAGTCAGTGTTACAAGCGGGATTCGAACCCACGACCTTCGGCTAAATACGCCGCTGCTCTACCACTTGAGCTATCTTAACCAATATAATGAATTTATTATCTTAAATTACCAATTTAATGAATTTCCTAAGAATACTAATAATTTTTTATGAACAATATGTTGTTTTATTTTAACAACAGAAAAATGCAATTTTACGGAGATGGTCAAAAGATCAGAATGTAAGATTACACATAATTCACACTTTAGCAAAATCATCACAATTATTACTGTTCTTTAAGCAATGTACAAAATTAATATAAACGCAAAAACTGGCAAAACTGATGTTATTTACTACTTCATTTTGAACCATAAAAGTATCAGATTGTTGACGTAACCCAAGTCCTCAGATATTTGTCCGTAAACACCCACATGTGCAGGGTTGTGCCTATCACTTCTCGCATACTCCCAGCAATTCCAACTAGTACGTTACAATAAATTACCGGCGGCATAAGAATCACCCACCGTGGTTGGGCTCGGTGTGCTGCCAACAGCTAATCATTTCATGGCACAACGCAACCAGTTCCTAAAACCACCCATCCACACTCTCACTTTGTAGATTATCTATTCATTTGGGTGTATTTGTTAGTAGCTGTATAACCCGAGGGTTGCCCACCGGAATAATATGGAGTTATTTTTAAACATTATTTTGAGTGCCTATACTGCAATTCCATGATTTCGGTTTATATAAACTAAATGAATATAATTGAAAGTTTAAACGTGTGCAGATTAAATTCATACCTTCAACAACCACAACTGGAAGTAAATTATATTCAAACTCTGAATTTTACTGAAATGCAATACCATTAAGTTTACCAATTAATACGGTCGATTCATTTCCATGCGTAAACGGCTATTGTCACGCTGTTCATTTGGATCACAATAGGGCAAAATATTGTCTTATTTCTCTTACTCGACTTGCTTCATTTCGCGCTTCGTGTTGTGATGATTCAGTAGCACGTGAGTGACACATATGAATACCAAACAAAACCGGTTTTTTAGTCTTTATCTTTATACACTAAATAAACGTATAAATAATAAATTGTTTGGCTAAATAGTAAATATTTTCTACGAAATATTTGATGAATTGAAAAACAAAGCAGAAGAAGAAACAGCACAATGAAATTTAAAATATATATATATATATATATATATA
>CM077101.1:9621745-9635334 GCA_039619505.1 Cimex hemipterus | reverse complement strand
TCTGATACCTACATCACACCAGACCGCATCTCACGATATCTGAATATGTATCGATTAACGGTCATTAATCGCTACACATTAATTTGTAATTATAAAATATTATATATATATATATATATATATATATATATATATATATATATATCAGATGCAGAAAAATCTGAAAATTTTTGCAAGCAAATAAAATGAAACTCAAGTTTTTAACGTTTTGGTCTGGTCATTAATAATTAATAATAATTATAATTAATACCTACATAGATAATCATTCAAAGTGGAGAAATCGTGAGTAAGTCACTATTGATTGTGAAACATAATCAAAATTATTCACCCATTGGAAAAATTATTACCTTCATAAAACGATATAAATGAAACCGTAAAATTGAAAGGATGGGAAAACAAGGAAAAATTCTTAGCCCGTGGGTAACGTTTTTGTTTTAAAGAATAAATCCGTATTTACCGGTAGGCACCGTCCATCCCGCTTTAATAATCCGGTTTCCGGGAAGGTAGTGGTGTTGCGGCCGGGGTGGGTCAGAGAGAAAGCTATAGATCACGTAAACGTCATTCCCTCCCAGCGATCCAAAGCCCAACTACTCTCAGGTGTCCTCTGCTACCGATAAATCTCCTACGGTGCCTAACTTAGCATTCAACCATCCCTTAAATATTGACGCCTTAACTTGATAATTGCCACAAAATAGACTACCTCGGTGCAGACTTTTGAGAAATGGGATTCCTAATTTGGTCACAAGGAAGCTATACTAACTCCATCTGATAAAGCGACTTGCATAGTTTGATTATATTGAATTTATTACTTGTGAAATACATAGCAAATTCAAAGTCAAATAACTATTACTAATCAATACACTTTACAAATCAAAAATCGTTGAAAAATGCATTTTTACCTCAAAAAATTGGGTTGGCCGTGGGATTCCATCAAAAGGTAAACAAATCAGTACCTACATAACATTGGTTACTAAGAAAAATGGACTGTTTTTATGTTTTTCTTTATAATAGATGTAAAGTATGTATCCAATTCTATTGTCCACCCATTCAATTCAGAAACAATTAACTTCAGCAAAAAATGGTTTTGTACAAACCCAAAGTTATTTTGGTTCGGAATCGCGCGGTGATAACAGATAACGTTCTCTTTGCTTGCCAAATTTAACTTGGCGTTTGTATAAAACATTTTTGCTAAAGTTAATTGTTTTCCAAATAAAGTAGGCGAGCCAGTTTGTTCTAACAAAAAGCATACGTACTTGACACATTTTCCGTAGGGCGAATCTCAACAATGGTAGATCCCATTAAAATTTTCCTCTTAGTAAAGTGGCATAAAATAAGATTGAGAATCGAACTGTACAATACAAATATGGGCCCATTTAAAATAACAAAGTTAGTGTCAATTCCTTGATAGATGAGAACTTTATGTTAAGTCTGTTAACATCACGAGATACTTAACCAAGATTAACTTGCGGTTATGTCGATTTGCAATTTTTGCTAAAGTTAGTCGATCTTAACGTTTCCAGAATGAATTAAAAATAGTAATATTTGCAAGGATGAGGGATGTAACGAAGGAGAGCTTTCTTGGTAATGAAGTCGTGCAAATGAGATAAGGGTGGAATGTGAAGATTTTTTTTAATGGTCTCATGTACGTTGCATAGTTAGCCAGACGATACATTGTATGCGTATTCGTTGTTTTTTTTTTGGGGGGGGGGGAGTATAGTGAAAAAAGGCCAGAGGCGATGGCGGGAATCGAACCCGCCCCCTTTAAAAAGTAAGCTACCTCTTGGAAGTTGGACCTTAAGATTTCATATAACAATATTATCCTGCAATATTATTGCCGACATTTGATACATTATTTATAACTCAGATATAATTCAAGTCTACAAAACATTAATTTTATTTAAGCCGATTTAATTTAATATACGATTATGAAACATTAATTTTATTTAAATCGGTTTTATGCAAAGTCAAATCTGTATTAATATGTTTCGAACTTAAGCTATTTATTTCATTTTTACAGATGTTAAACTTTAGCGTACAATATACAATTACAACTAATAATACAATGATCGTTATGATACAATGTAAAAGTTGAAAATGTATTTTCTTAAGTAACATTCGCATGTAAATTTAGGGGGATTAGAGGATTCAAGGGGGAGGGGAGGATTCTTATGTAGAAAGTTTTCTTAGATGAATTACCATTTGAGGTTGTTGGTTCATTATTGAATTTATTAGGTCGATATTAGTGGAAATTTTTGGATATCTATTAAAAGTCGATTCACGGAGTAGATAATTTGAAGTAGGTCATCCCAGACTCCGTCTCCATTAGATTGAACCCATGGGGTGTTTTTCTATCGGTTTTTGACGTGTGACAATTGTTAATTTGTCGGGCTTAATGAAGACGATTAAATAGTTAATTATTTAATTAAATTGATCAAATCGATATGATTATTTGTCGTGTGAAGTCTGATAAGCGTGTACAAAGTCGACGTCTCTTCAGAACAATTCCTTCCATGCATCCCGTTCGGTGATCGTCTTCATAGCATAGAAATCTTCGATGCAAATGTTTAATAAAATGAAAGAATCATTTTTGTTCCTTTCACTGGAATTACTCAATTTGGCCTAATTTGAAACGGATTGATTATGATTTGGCCAAAAATACAGTTGTTTTATTCGAGATTGAATTTCTTCAATTCCACGATGATTGGATTTTTACCGTGAGATCATTTTGTATAATGTTCTGTATCTCGTTTTCACCAATCACATCAATTAATCTTTTAGTACATTTTTAGTAGATTAATTTCGGAACCCTTAAAATGATTTGGTACGGTTAAACAAAATTCTCTATACAGGGTATCCTTTTTAGATAATTTGAATTTCTGTTGAACCAATGACACTATATAAAAAGTATTTTCTATTTTTTGGTCTAGATTCTCGTTTTTACCTTTTTTTTTTAATATATACAGGGTACCTCAGGCTCAGGTTCAACTTCAAAACTTCAAAATTATAAATATGACCGAAACAACCTTACACATCATTTTTAAAAAAAATTTATGCTAAAAGTAATCGTGCAATCGCATTTTATTGTATTCAAAAAATGACAAGCTCTAATAAAAGTTTGAAAATAATAAATAAACAGTAATGAAGCATGAAAGAATAAAAGATTTGCCACTTTATTGTGGTCGTCTATGAATTTGCCTGGGAATTTTGTATAATTATGCAATAAAAATGTAAATATGAAAGGTTTTTTTTTAACAATTTAAGGAATCATTTATAATAGTCTGTCAGACCAGAGGGCTTAACCTCCAACTACACGTTGGGGATTGATAGTTATTTTTGAAATTATTCTCCTATAAAAATTCATGGGCTATGCTACGATTCAAACACAAATCTGCTAACGTGGTGAAATACAAGTTGGGCGCCCTACCGACGCGTTCACGGACGGACCCGTTTTTTATTTTTTTAAATTTATTTTCAATATCCTATTTGACTGAAAAAAAAATAAAATCAGAAAATCGCAAGCTTCAAAACAAATGGGCAGTAAAGTTTACAACCACATGGTTGCAATCGAAAACACAACTTTTCTCAGTAAATCTTAGTTTACCGTGTTTACAACGTAAACTCTTGAAAAATCAGATATAAAAGATACACTAACTAACGGCTGATTAATAGATTTTGTCGCTTTACACAGTTTAAACTAACCGCGCTTGGAATGTTCTACTGAAATTATAGGGAATGGAAAATGATTCCAGATATCTCTCGCGAATCCCACCATACTCTTTTTCGAAATATAAATTATCTTTTAGAACTTCCATAACCTAGCAAATTTTAATTATTTTTATTCAATTCACAAATTGGTTCGGCTAGTACGTTGGTACGTATTTGATACGATAAAACACTTATGAATAAATAGAAGCACTATTCTGAAGCACAAAACATAACTGCCTCTTTTTTTATCCAGTAACGTCTGAAAGCTTTACGGATAATAACAACCATCATAATAAAATTATGGATTTTTTCGCAACCTCTGTAGTATCCTTTTGAAAAGCTCAGTTGGCGATTGCCGATTGTGAGACGGAAAACCTTTTAAACAAGTCAGCCGCCCTCAAACATTCAAGACGTTCTTTAAGGGGCGGTATGAACTAAGTTCGGCATTTATATTCTAACAGGCTTTTTCTATATATGTGTGCTATAATTGAAAGAAATTTTGTTCTTGACATAACTCGATATCACCTAATATCGATATCACCAGAGAAATATCCATAAATAGGCAGAACATTAGAAAAATATTTTTCGCTTAAAATATGTGTGCGACTGCATTAATGATTTATCCCACTATATGAACCAGATCATTATTCGTAATATTTAGTTAATATAATAATTATAATTTGTGATATTTCTTGCCTCATCTGTCGTATTAGTTCTACAGCTTAATTAAAATGAACAAAGAAAAGATGACTTTAACAGGTTTTGTGCATATATTATGTAGCCGATCACTGTTGATATTACCTCCACTCTGGATTTTCAGTAGTAATCCTGTTATCCTTTGAATATTTCTGAATCAATATACATAAAAGTTTGTGTAGAGATTAGTGACCGTTAACGGATAATTATTCAGATATCGTGAGATGCGGTCTGGTGTGATGTAGGTATCAGAAAAACGTTTTCTTTATAGTGCCAAAGTTTCGATCTTTTATTGAGATTATCTTCAGGGCCTGGGATGTACAAACATAATTTACATTTAGAAAATACATATAGAATTTGGAAAAGTGAATTTATACAATGCAAAAATTGTCTTATACAAACTTGTCTCTTCTATACCCACTTCCTTCCCCATCACTTCAAAATCAAACATATATAAACATTAAACAGTAAAATCTCACTGGCACTTTCAACACGACATGGCACAATTACACAGAAGACAAACACTTTGAGTGAGTAGAAATACTTTGATAGAATATAAAATATAATTTTTGCTTCCACTTTTCCAAATTATGTATGTATTTTGTAAATGTAAATTATGTTTGTAAATCCCAGGCTCTGAAGATGATCTCAATAAAAGATCAAAACGTTGGCACGTAAAGAAAATGTTTTTCTGATATCTACATCGCACCAGACCGCATCTCACGATATCTGAATAATTATACATAAAAGTATCATTAAAAAATAAAACACTCCTAGTATCACATGTGAGCACTAACCCACGTTGCTACGGAATATCCACAAGACCAGACTCATAGGTACAAAACTTCATACGAAAATGTATGTTTTTGAAAAAAAAAAATGTAAATCTAATAAAAAAGCAAAAATTACAATTTTATCATTATAAATTACAATTTTTTTATTGTAATTATTGCAAAAATCTGTTATGATGATTATTGTTAACACTTGATAGCAGAAACATCGTACTATTCAGTGGGGGGGGGGCAAGACAACGAGACAGGCTAAAAGGAGTCATGACAACCCTAATCCAAGTTATACAGCGAAGCTCGATGGCCCAGAGGTGACAAAAATAACGCCTGACACGGAACCCTCAGAGAACCGGCCAACACTTTGTTGTATCCAGGCTGACATCTTATATCCCTAGCTATCCAAGGTGCAAGGGACCCATCAAATAAGGAACCCATCAAATATAAACCAATCCACACACCCTGGAAAGGCGCAACCAGGCAGCACCTCCAAACCAAAATATGTTCTCTTCAAGACAATAAGCCTGAAGGAGATCTAATAACGCTCGGTAGATGAGAATATTAAGGTCCGCCTGTCCGGAGCCTCAAGAAACCTAGTAAACTTGCTGAAGGAGGGAGTAAAATATGCAATATGATCTTCATGATGTTTATCGTGAAGGACAAAAATCTGGACAACTTCATAAAGACGACAGCGAAGGCGGCAAAGTAAAAGAAGTTGGATAAAACCTCATGTGACAAAACCTGTTTCAAAATCTGAAAAGAAGAAAACGAGTTGGAAGACAGCACCTCTCAAAAGCAGGTGTCAAAGAAAGCCAAAACCCACCAAGCATGCTTGCTACAACAGGGGCTTGACACAAGTCAAGATAGCTGCGGTAAGAAAAGGCTACCCAGTAAACCGGATGAACTCCGAAATGCTTGACACCCTGGAGGACGCTATCGTTCTGGATTTTTTAGTTTTAGTTACTAACCTAAAAATAGCGTTAAACGAATCCTCTTTACAGCTAACAGAAATTTCAAAGATCATTCAGAAATCTGAACATTTACAAACACAAGCTAACAATACAGTAAAGCAATTGCCCATAAATTCAACTTTATAGCTAAACCAGATATTCGGGATTTCTCCGATTTCAGTGCTCTTCAAGCAAACGATGATGACACGTCAACTAGCGAATCGAGTTCTCACTTCTATCCACTTAACCGTGCAAAAAATATAAAAATAAAACCTTTTTATCACACACTTTGGAAAGTAAGTTATGTTCTTTGTCATTTTTGAAAGTATATCACCCCCATTCTGTCATAATTAAAAAAAGAATATATATGCTTTTATTGCCATAACGACTACAGTCGCCCTTTTGATCAAAATACAATAGACAGTTGTCTAATTCATATCTCCACACTCGTCCGCAATACAAAGGTCACAATGATAATAACTAGCGAAACCAAAATACTAGTAATTGCATAGAACAAAACAAAAATTTTAGCAAACCAGCTTGCCTCAATAAAAAAACGCATATTATCAAAATACTAAAAACAAACCCCTTAATCGGGAAGACCACAACTTTGTCTCCTTAACTAAAACGTGGAACAAATATTGCAACTTTAGAAATTGTTCACTCAAATAAATAATCAACAACAACAACAACAACAACCACAACTACAACATCATGGATCACTCCCCAATTTGAAAACTTCACAAAACTAAAATAAATAATATTTTTTTAAAATTTATGATAGAAAATTTTTGAAAATGAATATGGAATAAAATTCCATAACCGATACTGTAGTGGAGACGTTATCTTACAAATCCTGAAAATCAAAACAGTTTCGAGACCTTATTTACTATTCGTATTCCACATCTGTGTGGGCAGGCATCTCTATCTTTTATATTTTGTTTTAAATTGTAAAACTTTAATAGCAATCAATTTTTAATATATAAAATAATTTCTGTTACCAATATATCGAAGTAAAATCTTCTCCAAATACTCCAATTAATGCCTTAGCTTTAAAAAAAATCTATAGTATTAACTTGTTTGTGGTCAATTAAAATATGACAATTAAATGCGCCTAGGTTTTATATTGTAAATGTACCTCTATTTTGCGAAATTCGATAGTATTATTACAGCTTTTACCGTTTTTAATAATACACAATGTAAATAAATATTTAAAATAAATTGAGTAACTAGAAAAGTGCCATAAAGTATACAATTAATTTCAATAATTCTGTAAATCTAATATTACAATACCTACTCAATTTCTATTACAAAATGAGAATGAAGCTGTAGTCTTTTTCGTTTCCGCTACAGTCACCGCAGCTCTATATTCTTCAACATTTCGCACCACACTTCTAAACGCTTAGCCTTTGTATTGGCCATTATGGACTGCATTTCGTTCATCCATCCACTCCTGGACAGTGGCTTATACTACCTCAAGGGCTACTTTCTTCTTGTTTAAAGCATGGCACTTCTCGCTTTACCATAAAAGCGTTTATTTTGTACCAGCATGACAATTTCTATATCAAAAGGTAACCTAATGAGGACTATATCGTTGACTGGAACTACGGCAAGAACCATCTCTAAAGAACGTTTGACAACCATTTTCTTCTAGATCTTCAGCTGTCTAGATCACTGTCGGGATATAATTATTATTGTAAACTTAAATTATTTCATTAAGCCATATTTTAAACACTTGTATGTATAAGAATAACAATTTTCTTTTTTTTCTCTTATTTTAGTTTGTTTTACGAATTTTTATAACAATACTTTCAAAAATGTGGATTACCTCAAAGGATAAGCTAATCCTCAACCGCAGGCTCGGCAGTGCAAACTGAGTTACAAAAGGAGGAGGAAAGACTCTTTTTTCATTGTAAATGGCAAGGAGTTATGTACGTCACAAATCATTTATTTACAATTTAATATTACATTTGCAAAGGCAGAGAGATGTCAAATTATATAAAATTGACAGTCCGGTCAGTGTAAATTTGATCTACAAATGAAAACTGCATTCGTCAAATAAATGTTTCGAATTTGAATTATACGGCCGGGCGAGGAAAAGTTTTGTACCCACAGTGAACATTGTTTTCTTCTCCGTTTATCGCCCAGCTCCCAAACAAGGTTGGCGAAACTTCGGAACGGACGAAAGGCCAATCCAGTTCGGCTCAATATTACAAAACGGTGCAAGTTGCTTCTCTGTACCGATGCCCCCGCAGTTGCCGGCTTTACATGAGAAAGTTTCCCAACTCCAACGTTTCAACGTTTCAAAATACCTTTCTCAAACTCCGTTTCGTCTAAAATTAATTTTAATATGACCTATCCAATTTTGTCTTGAAATCATACCAGAGATTAAATAGCCATCCTAGAGTGCCCCCACATTATTTGAAGTTATTCAATGTTGTAACTTTAAAAAAAGATTAATAAAATTAAGTTAAGTAATAATCCTATTAAAATGGGAATAAAGAAATTATAATTAACTAACTTGTTGCGGCATTCTACTGTAAGCAGGCAATGGCGCGGCGGCCGAATAATCTCTCAATATTAGCCTGCTTTTCCCTAAGCCCCAAGAGGTGAGCCGGCGTAAGCGCGTCGCCACTTATTCTTGTGTAGGGGAAGGTAAGGTTCTAGAATTCAATCAACAAGAGCATATTTATTAACATTTATTGTACACAATTCAATTCCTTCTCTTGACTATCCCCAAACAACAGAATTTTAATTAATCTAAAAGTCAGTCAGAACTCAAAATCGGGGATGATTTACTCCAAACAACACTCGCCACGATTATTGTCCACAGAATCTTTTCTCTCGACCGTCGACTTGGCTCGATGGGTCGCAACTGCTGGTCCTCGCTGGTTCTGGCTGGCTGAGTTCCCTTGTTGAGCCTCAGACAGAGTGTGGCTGTTTCTCTTCCGGATCGACTCCTGGATTTGGCTGTTCACTCGCTGGGGGTGAGTCTTCAGTCCTGACTCAAGAAAGTCTTCCGAGGAGACTGCCTGAAGTGAGTCCCTGGTCTTGACTGCCTGAAGTGAGTCTGTTTTTGACTAACTTTCCTAGTCATTATCATATCAGATTCCCTACCGGAGTAGGGGTGTAAAGAACTCAAAAGTCTGGGGAGTTCCCACGGCGCGGGTGGGCCGGCGAAGACAGGTGTCGCGCACATGGTTGACACGACCCCAATGTACGATGTCCCACGTGGCTACACATTTTTGATCGTGTTACAACCTGCAACACTAAATAACTAGATGATAGTTATTTATCTGATCGGTTGTCCAACTATTGCTACTTTATGTTCTCCAAGGAACAGGACGTGATTCCAGCCTGGGACTGCCCACCCTTCGACGTTCTTATCTATCTGTGCAACTGGATAATTATTTTAAAGTTATTTTTGCCAGATTTGAGGGTGACTTCACGTCGTTCCCTTCTGGGTGATACGACGGAAGGATATTGCTGGGGCGAGCCTTTATGGAGAAGGACTACAGAAAGTGATAAGAAAACATCTCTTCACAACACCAACAGGGCAATTTAAAACTGACTCCCTGGCGATGAAGGACAGACTCGGACAATTTTGGACGTCCAGATCGTCCCAGCCCCTCTCCCCCCACTTCACGGACTGCACCAAACGAAAAAATAAATGTACCTCAACAACCGGGACCGGACCAAGCAGGAGGCCGAGCTTCTGAGGACATCATAAGTGGAGATCTTTACGCTCACCATCAGCTGGCAATGGATCTTAAGCCACACATTGGCGAAAAAACTCAGGAGCCTGGTGATCTAGGACCGAACCCTAGCAGGAGCAGTAACGAGGGTCATCTAAGGAAGCCATACTACGTAGACATCGACCCTGAAGAACGAAGACTGACGTGAGGTCTCCGCAACGGACACAAGTAAACGTGTTGTCAGTGCGACAGTAATAGTCGAGATGTCTGCTGTAAAATAGGAATTGAGTACTGTATACTGTATATGAGATCCAATAAATGCTTTTGAATAGCCAAATGCCTCATCTAAAAATCTAATTAGTGACGGGTATGAATGGATTAACGACATTCCCTCTGTCCCTATCTACTACCTACCCAGGAGTTTTAGCCCATTCAATGTGGAACTACAGGGACGAAGGGTGGTATAATGTGGTTAAGGCTTAAGGCCCCAAAACAGCTTACCTTGTGTCCTCATCCTCGTCCTTTCCTCAATCCAGGATCCTTCATTCTATCCTGTGACCCTCTCCCAACCCTTGGTTACAAGGGGGATGTCCGGATGTAAAATAAAGGTGTGGCCCAGAGGGCATCGCAACCTTTCTAAAGCACAAGCTCTAGTCTTTTCGGCATGGGCAGCGGATGCCTTATCAGAGGCACACGAGGTTTAGGGTAACAGATCCAGTTTGCATGGAGGGGGAATGTGCATAACCGTCTGATCTTTCTTTCTTTTTCCTCTGTTCCTTAGCCTCTTCGGGCTCTATTGGAGGTTTTGCTTTTGCAACTTGCACTGCCAGACGGTCGTAACCCTTACTCCATCAAGCATTTGTCAGATATATATGAGCTTATCTGTCCGAGATGGACCACTCGAAGGGGTTTGATCGGGATCTGGAGTGGGTTTTCCTTTGATTTTTTTATACTTTTTCCTTTTTTGTTTCCAAAATTTTTCTTTTTTGATGATGAAGTAATAAATAAATAAAAAGAGGTAAATAATAATACATGCAGTTTATAAATATTATTCAATGAAGATCACAGCTTTTTTAAAATTAATAAATAAATACAAACTATTAACTAATAATACATTTAATTTATAAATAGTATTCAATAGATATCACAGCCTTTTACGATTATTGTTATTATTTATTTTTTTGATGTGTGTGCCGTTACGTTCATTGGAATGCTCCAAGATTTAATTTTCATTACTGCGTGCATGAATTGCTTTGTGGCCAGGAAATTCTCTTTGGTGTCCACCATTTTCGGAGTTAGCCCTTCATTAATCCCTCTGTGGTTTATTTTTCTTAACCAAGTTTCTCTTGGAGCAGTATATCGTTCACTTTCAAATACCGCATGTGATAACGTCTCCTCTGGTGATCCACACTCTCATATTGATGATTCTTTTAGCCGGAAGGAATATAACTTAGCTTTGAAGTCTCCGTGACCGGTTAATATTTGACATAGATACTGGTCAAGTTCTACATATTTCATTTCGTCGTTTGGCTATGTCTGGGAAAAAACCATACGTCGTCCTTCCTTTTGTGGAGTTGAACCATCTTCTTTGCCACTCTTGAATTACCCAATCTAATATGGACGATCCGTTTTGAAAGTTGGGGGGGGGGTGTTTCAGCGTCATTATCAAGCTCCCATTTTATGGTATCCATTTTTAATTTAATGTCTATTGGGAACTGACCTGTCATTACCTGGAGGGATTCGGTTGAACACGTACGATACGCCTTTGTTAACAATTAAAGTGCTCTTCTTTGTCTTTGAATTAGCACTTCCGTGTCCCACTTTTAAGGGACCTGGACCATGCGGGGCAGGCATATAAAATCACCGACTGGACAATACCTTTATACATAATTTCCCTACTTTTGTATTTAATTCCCCAGCTTGCTGAGCTTATTTGGGAAATAGCGCTGTACTTACTGCTGGCTTTCTTTTTAATTTCTTGAGCATGCTTATTTATTTCTAGTCCGGCTGAAATGATTACTCCTAAGTATTTTGTGCCATTTTTAATGAATTGTCGCAGTTTCTAACTAAGGGAGAACTTCTCATATTCAATTTCCCTTTTAGGAGAACCATATTTGTTTTATCAATAGAGATTTCAAGTTTTGTTTCTTTGGTCCAAGTCTGTACCATATCAGTTAACCTATTTCCTTGCATTTTTTAAGTCCCTTTTGGTGTCTCACTCAACCACTAAGTCGTCGAAGAAAGCGTAAATGTTGAAGTTATTTTGTTGCAGGTGTTCAATAAGGTCATCGAAAAGAATTGACCATAGCATCGGGTCCGTTATGGAACCCTGTGGGCAGCCCTTTGTGATTTTTCTAATGCAGTGTGCATAACCATCTGAACTAAGGGGTAAGAGAAATGTTCCAAAAATTCAGCGCCTATTACAATGGGAAGGGATTCGTAGTGGTACCGGCAACGCCCATGACGGGAACTTAGAGAAGAGTTTGTCTTCTGCCTGTGACCTTCGCACGAAACTTGAGTATGACCACTGTTAGACACCCGTCCTCACGGGATACGGCGGATCGTACGGCAGCGTATAAACGTTGAGGACGCTAAGATTATGCTTGAAAGTCCCTTGAATGCGTGAGTAGTGGCGGATGGGAACGGGTAGTGAATCGGTGGTTTGAGTATGCTTTGCACGTAGGTGCAGGCTGACCTCGATAAGTCGGCGGTACTTGTCTAGGGAGTGGTTCGCAATTCCACTTTAAACAAAACCACGGCCGGAGCCCCTGGGTCCCCAATGCTCTGGGTGACAAAATCGCCTTTTCTATCTAGAGAGGGGGCTTAGGTAGCCCTTTGCGCGCGGCATACGATCTGATGCTCAACGCAGAGCTGCCTCTACACCAATGCTGCGGCAGTAACACTATCCAGTCGTATGCGGAGGTGCATCACCTCTCATATTGAGAATCAAAACGTCCGATATAGCCGAATAGTCTAGGTGCTTGGAACAATCAGCGGGGAAAGAAGACCCTGTTGAGCTTGAGTCTAGTCTGGTACTTTAAGGAGATATGAGAGGTGTAGGACAAGTGGGAGGTGGCAGCGCCGCCGACAATGAAATACCACTACTTTCATCGTTTCCTTACTTACTCGATGTATGTCGAGACGGTATATTTTCCCCCACCTAAACCGTTGCAGCAACCTACGCCCCTAAACGAACAAATAAAAGTGTATCCCTTCTCTCGTCAGATTTTTCGGTGATATATCAAACTAATTTCGAAATGTATCATGGCTAATCACATTTAATTCTATCTTTATATCAAAGATAAAGGTAAACTTAGTTGTATTGTGTAACCTATTTAAAAGTTTTTTTACCCCCTCATAATTGATCATGATAAATTCATTAATAAAAATTATATGTCAGTTCAATCTTAAATAAATAAACAATAAGCTAGATTGATAAATCTCCCGAGTTGGTCTTCCTCCATAAAAACATTTTGGCAAACAAACTATTCATTTTACTTAACACAGACATCCTTTACGAATTTACATTGCAAATTTTGACGGCAGAATGTTTTTTACAAAACAAACTTATTCGACTAACAAGGGGAGCAACGGACATGGAATCTCCGATTTTAATGAAATTCTTTGTGATAGCAAGTCCAAAAATATTATAGAAGTCGTGTTTGTGCGATCTTCTCGACGAGCCCCAAGAAACAAGACAATTTTTTTGTAATAAAAGTTTATATATATATATATATATATATATATATATGTTATAA
>CM077101.1:9591544-9611745 GCA_039619505.1 Cimex hemipterus | reverse complement strand
TTTAATGAAAACTTAAAATCCTGCATTATTTTCCGGACAACCCAATACATTGTACTGTACAATACAACAAATAAATGATTTATTAGTTATGTTCATTCCATCGGCAGTCAAAGTTTTAAGGATTTCAGACCATCGTTGACATTTTTAGTGGCTTCTGAAAATCTCTACTTTTTAAATATATAACTAAGTCGTCTGCATATAGTAGGATGCCTGAGTCTTGATGTGTGTATGACATGTAATTATTAACAATAGAATCGGGATCAATATACTCCGTTGTGGTAGACCTGTTGGAGTAAATCATGCCTATTGTGTGACTCTGAATATTTAAAACTATTTTAAGAACTCCAATTAACTTCAAAATGGTATTAGTAAATTTAGTAGGTATTTCTATACGTTTCATTTTGTTTGACAGAAGGATACGATTTATAGGTTGCTCATGCCAAATCATGCAATTGTAGATTCATTCGTCTTGAAACCTATCTGTATATACACGACTAGTTTAGTTGAGTTCATTGAAAATTAGCTTTTTCGGAAGCCATATTGAAATTTAGGAATTTCTCTTTCAATCTCCAACCACCACGCGAATGTGTGACATGTTAGCTATATACTTCTGTATGATGTTGCAATATTGAGTGGCCACACGAAAATTTCCCTGTTTTACACATTCCGTTAAAAATGGTTAGTAAGGAAATTTGTGCTTACAGCAGGTAAATGTTCATAGGAGGTTATATCCAACCAGGAGCTGATGTTTTACTTTTTTCAATTTACAAATTCATTTCTATGATGGGAAATGGTTTCAGGATGGGGTGATCGTTAATTCTTATGAGGCTTTGTTTGAGGTTCATAATTTACAACATAATTTGGAGCTACGTTTTGAAAAAATTGCCGAGTCCATATCGTTTCAGCCGTTGAGGTTGAGAAGAGTTTACATGTGTCTGTTCTGTAATTGATGCTGTTAAACCCAGTCGCAACTGCAGATAAACTATCTATCTGTATTATAATTTCCAACCTAAGACTGTCACGGGCTACGGTAAGTTATTATATAAATGTGGGAACAATATGATCAGTATGGGCATATAGCAAGTCATTGCAATACATTTTCTCCGATTGCTCTGTTCCACAGTGAACGTACAGTTGTAACCAGAGGCTTTGGGCCGCCACCCGTTCATTGTAATCTAGTAAAATACGAGAAAACATGATCAATTTCTTATATAAATGATATACACATACATCTGTAACCAAAACGATATAATGTAGACAATACTGAATCATAGTATGTGCTGGTTAACAAAATTTTAGAATTTTATTCCAGGCTGAAATAGGTAAGGAGAAAAATAACCTCAATCGACATCAAGAAGAATGTTTTTAGTATTGAGAACCTAGCTAGAAGGAGAAATTCATCGTTTACCATTCCACAGGATTATGTCAAGCCCATGCCCTACAGAAAAGGATTAACTTGTGAGTACTCTATATAATGCAGTTGAAAAAAAGGGCCAAATCTGTGTTTATGTTTTTTTTAAATTATTGATTGTGGATACCAAGAATCATAAGGAGTTCCCCATGGGCAATGCAATTTTACAGCATATTGTACTCTTCGAAAAATCTCGTTTTCGAAAGGGGTCGTACATTCGGTACCCTGAGGCCCGATCCCTCCAAACATTCCATTGATGATTGCCTTGTCAACGTTTGCTTCATTACAATCGCTATTCGAACACACGACCAACTTAACCACTCGGCTACCGCAGCTATTTTAGTTTCATTTTTATTTGTGTACGTTTCGACCTTCATCAAGCGTTTTCTTCAACTCATCTTAAATACCACACTTCGTTAGCCGTCTCCCAAAGACACCAGTGGGAGCCATCCTATTTTCTACAAAAATGCTTTTGCCCAAAATAGCTACCATAAAACACAGTGTAAAAAATAGACTGGTCATGGGAATTCAACTACCTTACGGGTTTAGGTTTAACTGTAGATATTTTTCACATTTTCTCCCTTGAGTTGAGGATATAGAATGTGGTTATAGGTGCAGAAATGATCAAAAATGGCGAAAAATAATTACAGTCGAAATACGTCAATCAGCGACTTTTAAAACCTGGCATCTCTCAAGACTGTACATTTCTATTTTCTCCGGATTGATTCGATTTATTACTTTACTAATAATTACACAAACGTACATTCTTATGTATCCTATTCATTTTCTGATCTGATCTGATTTTTACAATATCTGAATTTTTTATATGTGGACTCTTCCAATAAGCGCACAAAGGTTCATACCCGATTGGTGTCCGCTTAAGGAAATTGGTCGATTTACTCCTTGATAGTGTTTGGAAATCTTGGGTACTCCCATTTTTATATTCATTTTGCTTTGTGCACACATGAAATCAATGATGCACCAATTTTAATCGAGAGTTATTATAAAAATCTTGTTAGCGTTGTATTAACCTTGAGCATGGTTAGTCGCACTGATGCACCATGCAAATTTATACTAAGCCGGCTAGGTCGTCATGGGCCATTTAACCAGGGAAAACAATGACTTTTTCGACTTTGCCTACCACGGGACCCATCCAATGCACATTTCAAATTATTAATTTCTGAAAAAAGAAAAGACAAATTTCACCAAAATTTACCTTAAAGTCTGAGTTTGATTTCTCCTGTATCATTCCATCAGTACGAGAATTGTGATGAAATACAAATATTTTATATAAGCAGCTCTGACAGGGAAATTTCTGCGTTAAAACAAAAAATTTATTTTGTTTGTGCTTTTAACCTGCGATCTTTCTCGGCTTGTAGGTCGTGAGTTCGATCCCCCCCCCGTCGCCACCGTAAATCTGACTAATCCGTACACCCAAAACTTATACGTACATGGTATTCTCTGGCCAACGGGAGAGATATAAGACTATCCCTCTTTACTCTCGACTGCTAATTTATCATATTTAAATCACTATTATTGTTGTTTTTCTATTTTTACTTCCTCGTTCTTATGGTTACAGGGGAAAATGTCACTCTAGCCCTAGCATCCGTATTTTCATTTCAAACATGTTGAACTGCGTTGAAAAGCTTTAAAAAACCAAAGTTTCATCAAGGTTTCACTTTATTTAGCTTCCTGTTTCACACGTACAGGGAGGTCAATTTTTGACGGATAGGATAAACAATTCAGCTTAAATCCTACAGCTTAATTTTCATTTTAATAATGATGAAGAAATTTGCTTCAGTTAGAAAATTACAACATTTAAGTAAATGTGCATTATTTTTCTTATGGTGACTTATGAAAAAAGCACCACGCTGTATATTGAAACGATTGTTTGTTATTGGTAGAACTATTTCGGAGCGTAGTAATTTTTAACGTTTCTGCCCATGTTGCCATCGCATTATTGAGTACGAATGGATATAAACATCTTGTTAAGGAATATAGATTTACTATGGTGTTGCAACATGAAAGAAATTATCCCATACTGCCGAAGGTATCAAGTAATTCCGACTCTGTTGTGAGATGGTAATGGTGAACCAAAAATATTCCCTCCAGGTAAGGTTAAACAGGTTCCACTGGCACAATGTTTGGCTGAGAAATGCCATAACTCCTTTGTAAAATATTTGTTGAAGGAGTATGTTCTTTAACATTAAACACATTTGAGTTGAGAATTTTTTTTAACAAAAATACAACCTCCATTCGAGCAGGGATATTTAATTTGCTTAACATTCAATAGGACGTGGTTTAATTACAAAAAGACATCTGGGCTGGGAAACCCAATAAAACTGTATCACTGAAAAGCAAAACGGTCATTTTTGACTGTTCTTGAAATTTCGGACACAATTTAGTGGATTTCTATCATTCGGTGTCCTCGGTCTGAAAACAAATGGTGTGGAACGTTTGGAGGATTATATAACATTTTAACGTAGCCATCACTCACTAAAGATGTACCTCTTGACACTTTAGGAGTAGTGTGGGGGCATTTTTCCTCGCACAAAGATGGATCGGTGAAGAGGCCTTGTCGCCCGGAATTCACGGTCCATTTTGACCTCAACCCTTTAAATTTTATTTCTTGAGGCTGTGCATTTACACATTTTAACAGCCGAAGAAAGATGATTCAAAGTGTCGCCTTCCAAAATCGATGGATTAAATTTTTTAAACATTATAAAAAATCAGTAAAGGCAAACAACTTTTTCGAAAAGCAATAAGAGCTTTTACGGTATTTCCCTGTCTATTTATACGTGAATGCGGGAATTCCCTTTGGGGCAATTAATGCCTAAGCAGCATATCTTAAAACCTCAACTACCTTCATAAATAGACTTTGCCAAAGGTAAACTAAATAAGTCATTATATAATAATAAAGAATGTACATTAGTTACAATTTACGACAATTGTTTAAACAAACTTTTATTTGTTTTAAATTTTAGTTGGATTTGTACATACACTTGTTTTATAATTGTTAACATACGCCTTTTTATGTTTTTTCTAAGTACCATAGCACATATCCCAATATATCAGTATGGCATGAAATTAAAGTGTTTTTTTCAATTTTGGGATAATCTCAATAATTACATTTTGGGATAAATTATTGTCGTTTATAAATAAGCTTACTTAATCCCTTAATTAAACGGCTTTATTTTTCCCAGGTTTCCCTTTTTAAGTTTCCCTTCTGTAGTAGCGAATAGTTTAATTAATCACGTCTTTCAATGAAACGCATTTAATGCATAGTTTACATTATGAAAGGACCGTTGCACCTGAAAATTTGCGTGCAATGTATTAATGCTGAAAACGGTTGTAAAGTCTAACGATGGTTTGCTCGATTTAGAGAAGGAAATTTTTTTCTTGAAGATGATGAGTGGACCACATTCTGAAGTTGACACATAGACTAAATCCCTTTTTGACGACCCGAGAACTAGGAGCGATGGTAGGTGTTCCCCATTCTACCATTCTATTGGAACCTACATTAAAGACTGAGGTTTGTTCAAAATTACGCTAAATATATCTGACACTAACTTAGCGAAAAGAATTTTGCTCTTCACACCTCTGTGACGCATTTCTTCATAGATTGGTAACAGGATATAAAAAGCGGATTACATAAAAAAAAAAATACTGTCCGTAATAAAGCTTATTGTTAACAGGTCAACGGCGTCCAGTTTTTCTCTAACAACAAGTGAACGGAAAAAACGTGTGCTGCGCACTTGGTGGGACACGTCTGGTTTTGACTCTACGCTTAATATTGAACTATTCTGTGAAAAGCTATATGGTCATACCTTCAATAAAACAAAAATGGGCTGCTAATTCACTGGTTTTTGTGGTCCGCTTGACCAATTAATTAATGTTTTTAGTTGGGATAAAA
Organism: Cimex hemipterus; assembly: GCA_039619505.1. Lineage (NCBI taxonomy): Eukaryota > Metazoa > Arthropoda > Insecta > Hemiptera > Cimicidae > Cimex > Cimex hemipterus. The sequence goes on along the minus strand of CM077101.1, from coordinate 9,606,421 downwards.
AGTCAGTGTCACGAGTGGGATTCGAACGCACGACCTTCGGCTAGATACACCGCTGCTCTACCACTTGAGCTATCGTGACCTCGACCCACTCGGACACTAATTTCCTATCTCAACCGCACGTTTTGAATTCGAAATGGCCCATTTGTCCACGAGAATCAAATAAATAGCACATTTGTAAAATGACAATAAAGGATTCACTAGGTCCTCTCCAGCAATTACGATGTGATCATTCTTTCTGAAACATGATTCTGTGATAGTATTTCCGATCTAGAATTGTTCCCTTGAGACTATTTAGTGTTTCGTAATCTTATGCCGATACAGGTAAGAGGTTAGACGGCTGTCTTGATTGCAGTTAGAGATAGCTCTTTTTCAAAACTTCTTGAATCTCCTCGTTTTCCTCTCACAGAAGGTTGTATATAACGGTTCAGTTAAATCTTCATGGTGAAAAGATTATTATTGCATCCTTTTACATTTATCGTGCAACTGATCCATCGGTTTATTCTGCTTTTATTTGTCATTTTGAGTTAATTTTGTACAATTTTCGGAATAAATACATTTGTGTGCCGGGATCTTAACTTAACTTCTGGCGGTAATATTGCCTGCCATCTTTTAGTCGACGATCTTAATTATCTTGTTATCACACAATTTAATCCAGTTGCAACTCTGGGCAGTACAGTTCACGATTTCATTTTTGCCTCCCCCTTCCATTATTGCGTCCCTTTCCACCTTTCCAGTCGCACCAATATCGTTAGTTGTTACTACTCTTTGTTATGTTCCCTCTTATTTTCAAGAAATCTACCGCCTTTCATGTAATTCCGTAAGGCTGATTTTGTTAGTATGAATATTTTTGGTAGTTTAGTCAATTGAGATGGAAATTTTTGGATGATATTAACAGTAGTCTATTGAATTTGTATGCTGTTCTTTATCGTACGATCGCTTTATTCGTGCCCTTTAAAAAGCCGTGTTATCGTAGGTACGTTTTTGCGAATCTATTTCTTAAAAACTTTAAACCAAGGATTGGCTCTAATTTTTTGGTCTCATCAGTTGATTTATGGAACATACAATTTTCCAAAGATATTAGTTTAATCCTTAAATTTTACACCAAATACAGGATCGGATTATATTTTGCTTTTTACATGAATAACCCGCCTATTTCAATTGTCTCTTCAGGCAGATATTTTTCCTGACTTCTGGAAACGTTCTTATATTCCCCCTGAGTAAAGAAAAGTGCTAGATCAAATCTGTTAACTACCGGCCGATTCGCAAAAGCTAAATTCATGGATCCTATTATGGCGGATGCTGTAGCAGCAGAGTTTAAGAACTTTCTCTCTTTAAATCAACATCGTTTTATAAAAGGTCAATCGATTTCCATTAATTCATTCCTTTATCGAGATTTTACACTGTCTGCTTTCGACGATGACCACAACGTTCATTCCCTTTAAACTACCTTTTAAATGCCTTCGTCATAGTGTATCGTTTTGTGCTGAGTCACAAATTGCGCTTCGCGGGGTTTGGTTAGCTGATGTGGAGTTGGATCCAATCTTTCTGATAGATAAATCTTTGCAGGTTAATTTTTGAGATTTTTGTTTGTGGGCGAGAAATCGATAAAATTCCTTAGTTTGTTTCTTAGTTAAGTAAGTCCCTAAGTCCTTTAAGTTCCTTAGGGAGCGCATTCAAGACCAATCTTCTTTAATATTTTTTTTTAATGACGTTGCTAATTCAATTAAATTTTCTAATATGTCTTTATTTGCTGATGACCAAAACACTCTACAAATACATCTCTTCTTTTACCCTTAAAAAATTCTAAATGGATTTGGATGTTGGTACATAGATTTAAAAGCAAGAAATTAATTTTTGGTAACTAAATTTCTTCTCCCTGGGCCCAACAATTTCAGCCGCTTCTGAATCCCATCAGCATAGCTAAATCTTATTATTTTATGAGGAACCTAAGTTGAGTGTTTTGTTTTCTAGATGGTCCATTTTCTTTAACATTTGTAAATAAATTAGAAGATCATAAAGCGGCTGGCTCAGGTAGAATTTGATATGAATTTTTTACATACGTTCCTTTGGGAATTCTATTACTGTATTCTATCTTTTTATAACTATATTTTTGATTCCGGTCCGGTCCCTTATTCATTTAGTGAATCGATTGAATCTTCCCACTGTTTTAGCGCGGAGATTGAACCACGCTTTCTACCTACAGAGGTATTTATTTAACTAAGATTTTTTCTTGTTTACCACGTAACAGGATAGAAGACTTTGTTAGCGTTAATGGTATTTCTAAGTGAAAACCAAATGAGGTTTAGAAAAGGTTTCTCAACTTGTGACAATTTATTTGCTCTCCTTAAACTAATAATTCTGAGAATGGCAAAACTTAAGCAAACTTATTGTTGTTTTTTTTGTCGATTTAGCAGCTGCTTTTGATAGCATTAATCGCAGTGGTCTATTTTAAAACTATGCAACAGTGGTTTCTCTTTTAAAGTTGCGAATGTCCTCAACTCCTTGTTTTTGGCAGCCTCTTCTTGTGTGCTTGGCCAGAATGGGGCATCCGAGTTGTTTGGATAGTCTGTTGTGTGAAAAGTTTGCTTGTTAGGCCCGTTATGATTATTCGCGCTGTTTTAGTTGAACATCCCCAGGTAATTGAATGTGGAATTCGCGTGAATTGTACATGTATTAAAATATTATTGTTTGTGGATGACATACTGAGTTTTGCGTAGATTTCTTCGGAGTTTAGGAAGAATATTAAAATGTTTGGTGACTACTGCCTATAAAACCTGTCAGTTAATGTAGAAAAATCAAAAATTTGTGATCAGAAAGGATGGTTTGCTTTTCGCCGCAGTCCACGTATAGAATAGGTAAAATAATACAATTATTTAGAAGTAATACTTACCCCTCAACTTTCTTGGTCGAAACATTTGTTAAAGAAGATGTCAACAAGGGAAATGATGAACTTTAACCAAAACCAGGTCCACTATTGTTGCTGAGAATATGTCCCATTAAAACAAAATTTAGTACTGCCTCTTGCGTAGTGATGTGTTACGGCCGTCAGGGTTGGGTGTATCATTTTTGGGATTTTGAGGCAATAGAAAAAGCACAACTTACTTTATATTTTCGCCCTCTGGTTCACCACACACTCTTTTGTAATTGGAAACGGCAACTGACTTGGTGTTTGTATACACACTTACATTACAAGCTTCATTTCTTTTGCATGATGCAAAAGTGACGCTTTTTCGTTTAAAAGGTTTTCACGACACAGTACCCTCACCAAGAATGGCAAACCTACTGCAACAATTCGAGAGGGCTAAATTCAGAGGAGTGAAAGGACTATATACAAATCATCTGAGAAAACCCGAAACAACATGATTCAATGATGTGCACATTTGTAGGTTTTACAATAGGGAGGAAGAATCAGAAAACCATATCATCTTCGAATCCGAAGGAACTGCTCAATGGAGAAATAACCTCGGATACAAAAAAAACCGGGGAAAGGAATTCTAGCAACGACAATCAGTGGCCAAGTACTTTTTAGGAGAAGGATCGAGTCGATTGCTATAACTAAGAAATTAGGAAAGTGCAATAAATCAAAAAGCTACAGTGATAGGGGAAAAAAATTCCCACGTCCTGGAATTCATCATAATCATCAAGGCAGTTCCAACCCACTTCTTATCTTCCAAGTTAAAATAAAATCTGTCAGGACGATTGCTTCAAATTTAGGTGTAGCAATTGGTTCTCAGAGAAACCCGGCATCTCATAAGGGTGAACATTGTTGTTCTGATTCTATTATTTTTATCCTGCCACCTACAGATAGCATCACTCTTACAACCAATGCATGCCTCCTAGATTAAATTTTAACCAAGTAACCTCCATTATCCAGGAGTAATATCGAAGAATCGTATCAAATGAGGACAATGAAACACAAATGCATCGAATTTACACGTCCACGTTATGTAAACAGCTATGTCCACGTCCATATTTTAACAGCGAGGGACTATAACGTAAATATTTAGGGCTATACTGAGACATCAGACCGATGTGGAATACACATAATATACTCAAGCAACAAGCATTATCAGCTGACGTTGACAAGTACGAAGATTTCTAGTGCCAAACTAACAAGACTGTAAAGATTAAACTAAAAGGGTACAAAACATTAGTTCGAGTTACCTGGATATACCGAGATGAGCCGTGGGGTACCACCGTACATACCATCTAATATCAAGCTTTCCAATCATAATTCCTCTGATTGTTGCTCTAACCTCTTTATACGTCTCAAACAACAGTTTCCACTATCACTTTCACATTCCCTTCGATAAAGAATTGATCTATTCTAATTCTCAATGCCACTTCACTAGGTTCCATCCCAAGAACCGTCCACATGACAATGTGTATTAGAATTGTGGGGAAGACGCCAAGGTCCTTATGACATGTCTTACCTGTCTGTCAGAACTGGCAATAATATATGTTAAATTAAGTTTTTAGTTTAAGTACAATTAGACAATGTTGTCTGAAATGGAACCGTCTAATATCAAATTAATCTAAGCACTACAAAAAAAAAATTCCTCAGAAGGCTTCTCCAACCTCCTTACTACATCTCTAACCTCAATATTCACAATGAATTTAACATTCCCTTTGATAAAGAATTAATATATTCCCGATCCCTCAAGTTTCAATTTAATCAATGTTTTATCCATCCTGACAACAAAGTAGTACTGTGTAAAACATTACTTCTACCTATACATAGTGTGGTGCCACCGGGACATCAACACTTTCTAACTAATCCAAAGTAATTTTTTATAATAGCTTTTAGATTTATGAAGATCGTTGTTGCATATTATAATGGTAAATTGAGGTACACACATTACTGTACTGTGACATGAAAACCCGGTGGATATTATTTTATCGTTTTACAATGAAGTAGCCATGATTATCTGTTTTAACGAATATTATTTTTAATTTCATTGTAATTGTCACAACCCTGGTTTGCGGATTTTATGGTATTTCCGTATTAAATATATTTATATACGAATGATTTTAAATAAATATTCTGCTATTGGAGTAATTTACTAAATTTCAATTAGGATTGGCCTATTGCTCTATCCATGTTGCAAGTGGCACCTTTCATTTACCAATAGAGACCAATTAGGTGAACGGGAAACTGCTCCGAATGATTGAGTGTGTGAATTAGATTTCAAGCAACATGGGTGCAGGTGATACTACCGTGTGCCCTGGGATGTTAATTTATGCTAGCCCAAAACTCCGTTAATTACCTCTTGAATAACACGTCAAGGAACGTGTCTAAGAATACATCTTTGGCTTAATCGCGGGATTACCTTAATCCTAAGAGGACTACTTCGGTACAGCATTCATAACTGCCTCTGTTCGCCTTTTGTTTGCCACCACCCTTGTGCACTAAATGAATGTCGTTGACACTTTGACAGCAAGACTAATACAATCTTTACGAATAAGTAGGTCACATTTGGGTAAATATGCATTGCAAATATTTCCAATTTATTAGAGTTATTGTCTATGTATGAATCTATAATCTCACCCAGACCACATTCTTGTTTGTCGTGCCTTGTTTTTCTTAATTTCTTTGATTAAAAGTTGGTAAAAATATTTCCCGGTCAAGAGTTTGAATTACTAGATTACTACTTTATAATTTCTGCTTATTGGTTCAATTAATTAAAGAAATGTATATACTGTTAGAAAGCTTTTCAGACGAAAAAGTTATTACGAAATATTTCAAGCGCTACCGTGATTTTTGTTAATGAAGTGTATAATGTATCAGTTTTTGAAAGTTTGTTTTTTTACCAAAAATTAAATTAATTAATAATAAATTAAAGAAGGGTGCCGTCTTAGTGGAAATGTATCGTTCTTTTCAATGATTTTTCCGAATTTCCCCAAAAATGTTTAGTTCAAGAGCTAGGAGTAGATTTATGACTAAAACCGTATATCGTTGAATAATGGTTGACAATCGGATCATGGTTCATACGTACTTTTTTCTTGCATATGAGGTGTGAAAGCATCTGACGACAATTGTCGTACGCGAAGTTAATCACCATGTATAAATAACTGAGTTCATCGAAACTGCAGCTATTTAAGTTTTTCGATCTGGTTGCTGACTAAGCTTTCACATGTATACTAGGTCTATATCCTAAAATGCCAGTCTCGGTTATGTATCTCAGGTTTTCACTGTCAAATAGAGACGAGCGCAACCGACGAACCACCAGAACATCGCGGCCCTTCAATCCAGAACCCGAGCTGCGTACTGTATCAAGATGACACCCTGCAGGATACCAAGACTTCTAGTTGAGAGTCCAGCACCCCACTCAGGAACGAGCAAACTACGGCATCACGCTACGAGACCAACAGACCCTATACAAACATAGAAATCTAATCACATTCGCACCCCCAGAATACTCGATATTCGTTGGGGCAGGGTTAAACAACTCCTATCTTTCACGCTAATATATTACGTTCATTTCAGTAAATGAACATAAACACAACACCTGATACAAACATAAAAATCTGTTCACATTCATTCCCCAGTGTACTTGATATACCTCGGGGTGAGGTCGATATTCCTACTCGTAGCTTAGTTTTACTTCCCAGACGTCACACACTCACCCCAGAGCACTGTGTTAAAAAACCTTTCACCCTATTAAATTACATTCGATCAGTCTTTGTTAGACGAAATTCGAGACCAGACTTCAATTAAATAATGTGCCAAGAAATTCGACACCATAATTAAAAATTTAATTATGTCAACTTGTAGGCAACTTCGAGATGGTTTTGTAATATCTATAGTTATATAGATTGTTGAATCTGTACTAATATGTATTCATATTTTTTAATTAATGTAGGCCCTGAGGATGGCCCTAAAATAGGTTGAAAGCTTGGCAAATAACAATCCAGTTTGTTTTTCGTCCGTTTGTTCATACCGAGAACCAGATTATTTGTGAATAATAAAGAGAAAATACGTTTTTATCATCAGTTAGCTAGAACGAAATGATATTATTAAGCAACAGGAAAACATTATAAATATGTGTTATAGGTTCATATTTTACTTCAGTTTTTCTTCCACCTCATTATCCCACATTCTAATGTAGAACTTTTGTTCTTCTAACACCAAGAGGCAGTAGCATCTCTAGGTCGGCGTACGTTCTGTAAAACCACTTCAATTTCTACCAATAAAAAACATCACTAGACATTCAATAGTTTAAAATTATTCTTTAACATTAACAGCGAATTATTATAACAAATAAATGATCGGCATGCGATAGACGTTTACGTGTAAGATTTGTGTCTCTTAGTGACCTGTTGTTTGTTTAATAATTTGTTCAATAATAAGGTAGTTCAGGAAAAACTTTTTTTGCCGATGTTTCGACCTTTATTCAGGTCATCTTCAGAGCGTAAAGTTTGGTGCTACTCTTGCGGTGTCATACCGATTTAGTGTGAAAGTGTTGTGAACTTTAAATTTATCTGCGTTTGAAGCTGATATTCCTTGAAGTGTCATGGGAAAGCGTGATTAACGAAAATACACTCGACAAACCAGGGAGAGATGTCCCAGTGTAATTTCGGAAATGTGTGCTTTCCCTACCACAACTTCAAATATTGACAATGATGTTTGATCGTCCGTATTACGGTTTGGGTACACTAGCATCAACAATACTCATTACCTAGAGTCAAGTATTACTCGTTGCGGCGAGTTTCGTCGTTTTATACATCTATTTGTTTAATTATTAGTTATATCTTTTTTAGGATTGCATAATCCGTAGGTATACAAATTTGTCTATAAAAATTACAGGAGCAACGAATCATGGCCAAGAATGGCAATACAAATGTACTTATTTGTGCCAGATTTCCATCCTACTATACTGACGTAGCGTATCGATCGTGGAAACACATTTTCTCACCATTATCAATGGTGGGTCAGTTTTCTTTAGACAAGTTCCTTTTATAAGTGAACGTAGTGTGATGGTGTTATTTTCGTCCTGTGTTTGAAGGATTAAGTCTCGACTGATACAAACCATAATGATCGGAAACGACAGCACATAATTCAATCTGGAAACCCACACTACGAATTCCATTCCGCACACCACTTTGCAATAACATGCAATATTAACGCAGTTTAGGTATTTGCTTATCGGGTTAATTTCTATCAAGGTTTAACTTGAGATATTGAACCTCATTCGAAACATCATGTAATTGCTATCGGCATACTGTTTACCTCTATATCCTCATGATACTTGAAATGAAGTTACACGGGAGAAATTGTCAAGTCTATATTCTTCGGGAAAATTGCGTTCCAATATGAATATTTATACAGGTTTCATGGGGAAAATGGTGAAAATAACCTTACACACATGCATGGTCCACTATAGTATTTTATTTTTTTTTAAATGTGCATCCTACTTATCATGAGGCATATTGTATTTTTCTGTCCTGAATATGAGACAGAAAGAGAATCTTTTAAGACAGATCTTCCAGCTGGGGGAGGTGATCAAGCCATACAGGTATGAAACCTTGTTGGCAACAAGTAGTGGGGTTATACCCAGATATATTATCGACTTCCTTCAAGATAGCGGAATAGATATATAGACTATTCAAATAATAATCAATGTCCAGGAGTCCTGCCCGCACTGCCGGGGAGGGGCCGGTCGGGCGGTCGTCGAGTGGAGGAGCGGAGTGCTCAGGGCGCGTTCTGCCCCGGGTCGCGAGAAGGATGTACACTTTTCCACAGAGATGTAAGTGGTTTTTATCTGTATCTTCCCAAAGCACCCGTAAGAGAGGGCGTAGTTCCCAATTGTAAAAAGCCTCTTCCCGGCTAGCGCGGGTCGGGTGGATGGTGTCGCTCGCAACACGGAACACTGGCCGTATGCATATAAGCAAAGTCACAAAAAAAAATTTAAAAAATAAATAAATAAAAATCCTACTTATCCCACATTTTTACACCTCACCCAGACCTAAGCAATCCACATGACGAATAAATTCAACAGGAATTAAACTAACCTTTATCACATTCGCCATTCCTTTACAAAATTCCCTCGTCTTGCTATCACACCACAACATTCTTCCAAAAACTTCTCAAAAAAGTTATAATTTTTCTTATCACTGTTTACAACTCAGTCCTTAGAACGACTGTTGTCAATTATAAAACAATTCCTAAACCAAAAAACTTCAGTATGTATCACCATACGTCATGTCGCTTCATCGATTTTCTGTCATTGCATGGGAAAATCCGTGAAAATTTTCTCTTGAAATACCTACAGCCCTTCTTTATAAAAACCAATCCCATCAATCAGAGACATCATTGCATCTACCCTTGACCGAAAGGTATGCTGCTCTGATGCTATTTTAGATGTTAGATCGAAGGGTTGGATCGAAGTTTGGACTTGGTTTATGTGAAGCACATGGACATTCTTCCATTAACCTATTACCTTATTGTAAAAATTTAACTGTCCCTATAGGTACTTTCAAGTACGGGTAGAGCAAGTCAGTACGCGGAAGTGTGTGTTCCTCAAGGCAGCAATATTTATATATATATATATATATATTTTTTTTTTTTTTTTCTCTTCATCTTCTATATAATCACTGAAAAATTTGACAAATAATTCAATAGTATGTTCTAGATGTTAAAAAAATATGTTCTGTGATCACTCGGACCGTTTTAAAAGCCATTCTGTTTCCAGCCTCCATTCTTTCTTATCTACAAGAATTTTGGCCGTTAATCTCGCCCGTCAACAGCCAATCAGAATTAAACGATCATGTTTTAGTTGAGCTTAAAGTGGAAACTGTCAGCTAAGTAACACTTCGTTGATGCCATATCGTGCACTATTATCCGTGCCGTGCCGAACGGAATAACTCACAAATTGTTCACAAACTAGGGCTTGCGAAATTCTATTTTCCTCCAAGAAAAAAGGGTCAGCTACCGTAGTTGAAATAGCGACGATCAGTAAAATCTGTCTACAATGGATGATAGAATTAACAGACTTGAAATTTTCGCTCGGAATATTTCAAGTGAACAGATCCAGTGATTACGTATACACCAGCCAAACAAAAAATTCTATCTATTTGCAAATATACACAGAAAATATTTGGAAAAAATCATACAAAGAAAAATTCTTTTGCTAAATAAACTATGGGAAATCAGATAATAATGAAAATCATAGTGCATATTTAATAAAAGAGTTAATAAAATCAATGGGTAAAATCTAATTAACGTTTTAATAGTAGTGATTTGAATGTTTATGGTACACTCGGCGTTAATGGGAAGATTATTACAAGTCCATATACGTTTACCGGTCATAATTGATCATATTAATTATTTCAATTAATCATTCTTTTTATTCTTGGCTTGATGCGCCACTGCTCTAACCAGTTGAGCATTCCAGGCAGTGCATAGAGCAGTGGCGTATTGAGCCGAAAGTCGTGGGTTCGAATCCTGCTCATGGCACTAGCGTTTTTAACTCAATCAAGACCATAAATAAAAAGAATTATTAATTGAAATTATTATAATCCCGCAGGTTTACTCGTTTATTGAAAAAGTTGTAAATTAAATTTATAAAAAGTAAATTGTTCAAAATATCTTCCTCTCATAACCATTGAATAATGCGGTAATATGATTATTTCCTCCATAGAATCGTAGTATGTTTTGACGTGACCGCCTATTTCTGTGAGGGCGCCGGGGCCATGTGTATACATTTTTAACGTTATACACACCTAATCGGATTTCGTAAATCCATTCGGAGCATTATCGAATTTCCCTAAGGGTAACCGGACAACATTAGCCAGTGAGCTGATAGTATTTGTAGGGAGAAGTGCTGGGTGTGCAAGGGGTCAAAATGATGTTTCCTCAAATATTTGTTTTCCAAGGGCTGAGTAAGTTTCCAATAGAGAGCCATTGGAGAGGGTGAAGCCCTTCTCAACCAAGGAAAAGTGTGGTTGATGCTTTCCTTCTGTCAATAGATCCAATGATCAACCGTGTAGAAAAAGATTTATTAATCCAGCATTTATATCTAAGTAATATACATTTCAATATATTTGTTTGAACAAAGCAATTTTTCCTTGTGGCGTTAAAGGATAAACTTAATTGTTGACAGCCTGGATAACCTTACAAGGACCTTAAATATCTTATAATAATAACAAACAGGAAAAGAAGTTTTGCCCTGAAGAGAATTAAACTTGTTGGCAAACAGGATCTCTTTTTTTACAAGAATAATATTTTAAAACTCGCCCACGGGTTCGTTAGATGTTTACACCAAGGACAATAAATTTAACCCTCAGACAAAAATCTGTTTAGCATCAAAACAAAACTTCAAAGGGAGTTTGTTGTTTTTATCTTAACGAAACCCGTTTCAAAAGCATCCAATTGCTCTTGGAAGAACCATATTACGTCAAAAAGAATAAAACTATGTACACATTTGCAATAATTACACCTTGTCATAAAATTTTTAAAAAAATATCGATATTTCTTTCAACAAGAAGTATAAACAATATAAATAAAAAATAAACAAACAAACAATAAACAAGCAAATAATAATGCAAATAAATAATAAAGACGAACAACCAAAACAAATTGGTATTCTTAACGATGAGGTTTTGATAAATGTTGAGATAATAATTGTACCTATTTTGTTTTTAGTTTTCGCAGGTTAATTATTAAAAATAAATAACTCTGGTAAATTATTTAACTTTGCTAATGACACAGCTTTCTCGTGTAGTGTCACCAATTTATTAAACTTAAATAACTATAAATATTAAAATAGATTTATTTAAAAAATGGTTGGAAAAAACGTTCTTCTGTTAAACTTAAATAAAGCTTCGATCATAAAATTCTTCGTATATAAAAATAAGTGTATTTATTCCAACATGGTCCATTCATTATTAGTCAAAATAATATAAAAATATAGGAGTTATATTTGACTATAGGCATCAATTTGACCTACACATCGATTCCTTAAAACAGAAAATTAGAAAACTCTTCTATAAATTTCAAATTGAAAGAACCATTTTGACACCAAATCTCTTAAAGACTATTTATATTACTCCCTCATTCTTTTTTAACTTGTGATATAGCCTGGAATGGAACTGTCGCAACGGAACAAAAATTCTTTATTAAAAATAATATGGGATAAAAAATATAAAATACTGCACTATTCAGTTATTTAAAGATTTTAAAGTATTGGATATTGTTCAGTTAATTATAAAGTTCTTGCAATAACATATTCAAATATAAAATTATATCACAATCGCATAATGGTACGCTACTAGATACACTTGTGAGGGTGGATCTTACACAATAAAAAAACTAAATATAACATAAGTCAAAGAATATATTAACAAAAAAAAGGCCTCTTCTTGGCACGAAACAAACAAAATTTAACCAACGATGGAGAAATACTTTTCTTTAGCAATCTTTTAACAATCTTTCAACAGGCAATGTTCAGAGACAAAAAACTTTAAACAAATATGAAATTAACCGAAATGAATCGCAAAGATATAATACCTTGAATCTTTTGGCACAAAACAGTAAAATGTAGTCTTTCTGCTAGCGCATTCCTTTTCGGATAGCCGCCTTTCTCCTCCTCTTTTTCCGATGTGTTTGTGTTGCTCGTCCCCTCTCTTCCACAGTGCAGATTCCTTTCATCCGAACGATCATCACACACTATAAACCCCCCGTCATTCTAAATTAAAATATATCCGGACTAGATTGTCCAAGCACAAGGCCTCATCTCATCTCAGCCAAAATCCTCCGCGGGCTAAGAAAGCGATCAGACTACTCGCTTACCTTTACAACCGTATACTCCACACCACCCACTTTCAACTGCTGTGGAAATACTGTAATATTATCCTGTTTCCAACACCCGATAAATGCTCCAATAGTCTTATTCCTACAGTCCAATCAGTCTACACCCCACTCTTTTCAAAAATATCTGAGGTCTTCCTCAAACGATTAATAATGACAATCAATTCATTCAAACCCTCACGTATAAAGGCTAGAAGAGAGTAAAAGCACCCTCTGAAGGAAAACCACGCGTTCAATCTTTCTCAATAATACTCCCAACCCAAAAACAGATTGCGTCCATACCTCGGGTTCCATCTAGACTCAAGTCTAACCTGGAACCGTCAGGCACTAAGCCAACGTTTCGGACTGCTCTACAGACTACTGCCACACAAATCTAACGTTTCAATGCAAAGCAAACTGACAGTTTACAAGAAAATATTAAAACCACTCTGGACGTACGGACAGTGGGCCAGCACCAAACCTTCCAAAGAATACATTCCTTCAAATTCAAACTCCTCAGATTCATAGTCAATACTCTTAAGGTAGTAACTGTCCAACAACACCCTTCGCAACATCCCATTCGTGCAAAAAATAATTTCCAAAAGATTATCTACTTTGTGGTGGCCCATTCTCATAATAATATTGTGAACTTCTGGTTGTATGGGTAACAAGAATACAACCAGATTAAAATGAAGAAAAGGTATTTGTTTTCAAAATGAGTATCTTCATGTTTACCCGTTGGTAAAATGAGGATTAACATTTGTTTGTTTTTGCTTTATATTTTCTATTTTGTTTGATCAAACTAATAGGAATATATCGGTTAATTTAATTAAAATTAATAGAATAAGGGTGAATTATAAATATCCGTATTCATTATTGAACAGTTTATACATATTGTAAAATTTATTTTTTGAAATTGTACAGCAAAATAAAAATTATAAAGAAAATATAAATATATGAAAATGCATGCCCGTTAAACATGTTTTTCGTACCTATAAGTACTATTTTGGCAATTTTCATCCATAAAACCGTGTTTTCGTATTTATGATCCATCAAGTCATTTCAAGTTTTCTTAGTAAACTTCCATTTTATGACATGATTCATATCATAACAGGTTTTAGCCACTGTTCTTGAACTTTGCAGAAAGCTTGATCACGAAAGCAGAAAACCTTTTGTTCTTGTTAGGTCATTTAAACCTATTATTTTACTCTGGTTGAATAATTTATTACCATTATAAAATATTTCATTTAAAAACATTTTTTTCAGGGGCCTCCGACAGCTAGGTTATTTCAGCCCCGAGCGGAATAAAATATTGCAATACACACTCAATGCACAGTCACACTACTAAAAACGTTATTAAATTTAAATTAAATATTTACTAGTCTATAGACCAAACTACTTCTTTCAATTAAATTATCCTTTTATGTAAGGTTGTTGGTTGAAATGAAAAATGGCAAAAAGGAGGCAAAACTTAAAAAGTTGTACGGGTTGTTGGTATTCGAGTAGATCGAAGTAACGTTAGCTCAAGTAGTGGCGTATTTAGCCGAAGGTCGTGGGTTCGAATCCTGCTCGAGGCATTAACATTTTCATTTCAACCAAAAACGTTACATAACAAGATTAATTAATTGAATAAAGTTATTACAATTATTCTTACATTTGTCAGTAAATGAAGTGTTTATTTGGTATGATACAATATTAAAAATAAGGCACAAGATATCTTCAAGTTTTATTGATAAGTATACGATGTAATATGGCTGAAAGGGTGGAGTATCCATTTAAAGAAAAAAAGAAAAGGACGGACGTGCAACAATTATGTCTGCCCTAGTCAATACATATTCTTGAAATCTTCCTTTTCAGGTCAGGCCATTAATAATTTTTATTTATTTTTTTTAACGAAGGTTTGCAACAGCACAGGTTAATATGTGCAATGACTGTATGACCGTATTTGGTTTTATACGTTAGAATTTTTCTATCAGGTATTCAATTCCAATTCGCAATTGAGAAATTTTGCCAATGTTGTTGTTTATTGGCAATTGTGGACAAATAGGATGCGAATGAGGAGGACATATATTTCGATCGTTCTTTAGTAT
>CM077101.1:9568877-9591144 GCA_039619505.1 Cimex hemipterus | reverse complement strand
CGCACGATTATACAAGTTTATTTCGTCAACCCCCTACATGCCCGTCGGTCGTCACGGACAAACTCGCTGTTACATGTCCGCCATCTTGTAAACATGTTTGTACATGTCTGCGGGAACTCGCTCGCCCACTCCTGTACAAATAGATTTTCAATTTTCATTGCGATTCGAGAGTGCAAACTTCTCCTATTTTTTTTTTCGTGTTTGTGGGAGTGTGGTGTGTGCAACGCCTAATCCGTTGGGGGCCACCGACGCTCCCTCTTATGTGCTTTTATTCCTGTAATAATAACTAATTTCCCTTTTCGTCTAAGATTACATTTATTATTCAAGGTATGTCGATTATAATTTCAAACCAGTTTACTACGTTTTTTTATTGTTAAATTAGTATTTACGAATTAATTTTAATTTTTTTTTACAGAAATAGGTGGTAATAGTGATTATTTTAAGGAATCGTTGCATTCAAAAAGATTATACTCAGTGTCAGGATGATCTCACAAAGGCGCAAATAAATTCATTCGAACAATCGGAATCTTTCAACAGCTTAATGGGACACACATTATCATACAAGTTATAGTGATAATCTTTCGAATTGTTCACCATACCCCCTTGCGCTATCCCAGCATGCAATACGGGCAAGAATGGAAAAGTTGGAGGCTCTAATAAGTAATAGGGCTTTGGAGGATTGGCTTTTTTGATGTGGAAGAAAGAGGAGAGAAGGCATTATGCGGAGAGTATCTGGGAAGACCATAGGATTGAATAGTGAAATTCCATTGATTCGTATTTGTATTTAGTTCTTCGTTTGTTTTTGTTTAAAAAAAAACAAAGAAACGTATTTTTAAGTTAATTTTAGGTATCAGTTGTGTTTCTACATAGAGAATGAATATATTTATATGCATCAAAACCTATTTTTTATTAAATACTGATTTGTTTGAAATGATATTCGTAGAATTTATTTTATAAAATTTTACCCCAACACTTCAAAGTTTATTTCGTCACACTTCCTCTACAAGCCCATCCCTAGTCGTCTTACATGTGGCCCGTTGCTCCGTCTACTCACAAACTCATGTACTTGATCACGCCCAACTACCATTTTTGACATAAATTTGTATCTCTTCTTGTGTGGAATCAAAAACGAGCCACTTTACTAGGGTTTTTCCATTATTTTTCTTAATAACTTTTTCTACTAAGTAGCGGTGTGGATATTTTACAAGCTGTATTTCTTCTTTACAAAACCCTCCTGCTATTTCCTGTCTGGTTGAATCCATCAAGATATATGTCACAGGATTGTTTTTTCTTTTACTACTATTCAAGATACCTGCGGACCAACAGGGTATGTAATATTTACTAAATTTTGCTTTGTATTTCGATATCTACCTGTATTTGGAAAAATTTTCTCGCGTACCAATGAGGAAATGATCAATATCGCCGTGATATGAGATTTTATACTATTAGTTAGTTTATTTTCAATAAATTAAAAATTCAAAAGAATTCAATTCACCAGTGATTGTGCTCTATTGCTTGTTTAAAACTATTTATAATCATTGTGTTTTTTTTTTTTTTAACGCATGACTTTTATTTAATTTTGGCTAATATGTAGAGTTGTCCGAAAAATAATGCAAGTGAATGTTTATAAAATAAAAAAATTAAATTTAAGCATTTTTTTATTATTAAAACACCCCATCGCTCTGAATACCCTTCTCCCAGGCAGCTTCTCTCTAAATAGAATTTTGAGTCTTCATTAGCAGATTCTGTAAATGCATTCTTTATCGACTTTTGTTCAATAATTTTTTTATGTTGTAAAAGTCACCCAGGTCCCAGGAAAAATGGTAGTCGGCAGGCGAGAGGTCTCGAGAATATGAAGAGTGAGGCAGAAACATATAACCAACAACCGGTTTTCGTGTTGTCAATGTGAGACATGGGGGTCAAGCGTTGTCGTGTAACGCCTTTTCCGATTGATCAAAGATGGCTTCAATAAAGCCCATTTTTTGGAACATTGCTTCAATGAGAGCAATACATTCCGGCATTTATTGTTTCGCCACGATTCTCGAAGACGTAGTAAGTCAGCCCAAATGAAAACCACAAACCATCCACAGTCCATAACGTCTGCTTTATCGCAGAGAGACCACTTTTCATCACAAGTAATAATTCCATCCAGAAAAGGTTCGTTTTTGTTTAAGCAAAGAAGTGATACGCAAATTTCAAAATGATGATCTTTTGACGATCGTATGATACATGAGAAACACAACATTCGAGCTTTTTTACCTTTCCAATTGCTTTAAGGTGATCAGCGACAGTAGATTTGCGAACTGAAAGAATCTTTGCAAGTTCGCGAACATTTGTTCTGAGATTTTCTTGGGCCAAACCTCCCAGAACATAATCACCTATGGAAGAAATCTTTCCATCTCTTAATGGTGCTCTCACTCACACTGCCACGGCTCCGGACTTCATGAACGTTTGTGGCCGTTTGGGCACCGTTCCCATGGTTAAACTCGTAAAACGTTATTAGACGAAAATGACACTTGGGAAAGACTTAATTATTTTCAAATAACGAAGTGCTACCGAGGTAAACAAACGTTTTTGTTTGAAAGAGATTAAAAAATGTTGACATTCCTTCAAAAGATAATCGATCTAACGTAAACAGTTTATTATATAAGGGGTAAATGAAAGAAAACATTAAAACTTACTTTATTTGCCGGATAACACAATAACCGATGAATTAGCCAATATATAAGGCTAACTGGGTCTACCAAACCTCTTCGGAATTCTGTACGGGAATTGGGTAAATATTTTATTGAAAAGAATCCTTTTTGTCGGTAGAGTGGATTATTTGTGACGAGAATATCGAAGAGGTTCAAGCTTTCTAATAAGTGGCATAATTTGACGCCAAAAAAGAAGAACGTTATATAAGCCAAGCTTAAATAAAAGTTTGATTTAACTTCAATAACAACAGCCAAAAGGCATACAGGAAAATAATGCGAAGTCACATTCATAGAGAAAGAAACGTGCAAACTAACAACTTAGGGTTGAAACGAGTGGAAAATTGCTAAGAAAAATCGATAGTCTAACCTACCAGACAAAATCGGTTCGTACACAATAGAATTCGTATGTTCAGACTCAACTACACGAGTAATCTAACAGTAAACCATGACAAATTCTCAGTAAAGTACATAGTCTCCAAACTACTGCATGTTATAAAAGCACGAAAAATTTACACATCCGAAGACTAGAAAATCAGACAGAAAACACAAATATACATATAACATTAAAAACTGATAAACCCACAAATTAACGTCAGTTCATGAATATCGTTTACACCATACAAAGCGGCCAAAAAAGAAACATCGATCAAAAAAGAACGGCCGAAACAATGAAAAATTAAAACTATTTATTCTCTCAAATACACCGAACGACAAAGATTGCACTGATATATTCGCACCTATTTTCCCAGGATTCAAAGTATCTTAAAGAATGAAAAAATTACTCAGGCGCAACACTGAAGATACCGAACGTAATTGACCAGTTTCATATTATAGTAAACAGTTTCAATAAAAAATGATTTCTACAGTTCTGTACTAAGTTAAATAACCCGGCACACCACCAGACTATAATATTCAGTCACGTCAAGCAAGATATATCCATGATAATTAATTGAACGACCCCGGTTTTATGGCGGAATTCAGTTTTATAATGAACCAGGGGAGAGACTAATTAGATGCCACTGGTTGTTACCAGACATAATAGTAACGGAACAAGTAAATTTCATTATCCAAGGATGATTGATGGCTTTATCCGTTTGGCTTGTTCCGCCTTCTAAAGCACTCTGTTGAATCTAATAGACATAATTAGTCTGCATATGAAATTCGAAATTGTCTGTAGCTATTGTATTTTATGTCCAAACAGAAAATGACAACAAAAAGAAGTATAGAAACAGACATGGGGACACTTTTTACTAGTTAAGGGTTTATACAGGGTTTCAACTTACTCAAAAAAGAAAACAACGCCAGCTATTACAATTTTACTAATCTACTCTACGTCAATCATGAGCATACAAGATGTATTTTGGTTGATAGGTTTACTAAACCCGCGTAGCTCCATTAATTCTCGTCAATTCTGCTTCGTTTTTAATCGTGTATTGTATTAAAATGTAAAAAATGAATAAGTATGTTTTGTTTTTTTAATAGATTTGGCATAATATACAGAAAACAATACACGCTTACGCATTGAAGGTACCATTTAAGGGTTTTAAATTTTTTCTTCATTGAGTACTTTTCGCAAAAAACAAGGGGTGACATTTGTGAATCGAGAAAAACTTGTTGTATTAATTTGCCGATACTAAGGTCGCTTATAATAGGTGTATTCACGATCTTTGTGTTAACCCTGTAAACTCTGTAGGTCCTTTTAGATCGAGAAAAATGATGACGTAGACTCGTAAGAATCGGCTAGTTAACATTGCTCGATCTAACAGGCCAGGACCAATGTTTGGTCGAAAATGGAGTCTATTCTGGAGTCACATTGTTAGCCGTTAGGGCGTAGGTAACCAACATGGCAGCAAAGAATTTAACATCTGTTTTTTGTTTATACGTATTTTTATTCTTAAATAGGCATTAATTACATCAGGTAAACATATTTCTTTTGTTAATTTCTGACCTGTCCTTATACTTTCATTTATAGATACATACCCTATCTCATAAAGGTGTGGGCTGTTCGAAGTTAGGATATAAGTTAGGTATGTCAGCACGAATTGAAGCGTCTCATTTGTTAGTTCTTTTAGAATGCAGCATTATGGATGAAAGAGTTAAAGAGATTAATTTTCCTTTTTATTAACTCCAGGCATCTAAAAATTTAACACAAAATAAAATCAAAACAAACAACAACCATCCTACATGGACTGTTATAGACCTATTTGTGGTTCTACCGATCGCCACGCGCAGCATTGCGTAAAAATGAACGTTTAACATGCTAAGAAAAGAAGGGCGCTAGCACGATCTTACTGGACATTTCTCTATTCCAGTTAACATCTTACAAACATCGTAAATATCCCTATTTTTTGTTTGTTATATGAGAGACATTTGCGGAGAATACATATCATTATAAATCACATTTGACCAAGAAACTAAGGATAAACGTGTTTCTTAGCTTGATCTTTGATATAGCAAAGGCGTGAGGGGTGTACCACAGAGCAGAGTGCTTGGACTAATCCTCTTTATCCATTAGGCCGGAAATATCTGGACTACACCAACCGCTTTTCTACTGTTAATTCGGAGGTTGTACAGGAACAAAGCTCTAAGTTATTAGTAGATCGTGGCGAGTTGGTATCAATCTGAGGAAGGGGTTTGAAATCGGAAATTCCACAAGATCATGTAGTGCACTTTCTTAGGCCCTCAGTCATGCTTTCTTATGAATGTAATGATCTACTATCGAAGAACTTACCTTACTTACTGCATGTGTTTCTGAGAGCATAAACACTACAGGAATTCATATACTTGAATCTCGAGAAAGACGTTCAGGTTTTAACTGAATCGAGGAAGTTTAGGGCTATCGCAAAAACCAAAAAGTCTGTGATTGAACCTTAAATCTTTTTCATCTGTTTTCTTCTTGTTAGAAGCATGCCTTATAAAATGAGCATTTAGTATTTTCGAACAGCTTTGAATTGATTGAATTGAATTGAATAACATCTGTTCGGGTATGTTATCCACCTTCACTCGGATAGTCCGCGCTTCTAAGCATACGGAAACCCTGTAGATAAGCTCTATGACCTGTGATAGTTCTGTTGGAAATATGTCTAATCTAATAGTCTACAACGTCTCCTGTCATTAATGGGTGAAAATTAGCGTCTTGTTGACTTACTTCCTTTTGCTTTTGTAAATATTTCATTTCATTTATCTATACTTAATTTTACTGACTGCATTCTAATATTTGAAAGAGGTACTCTGACTGTATTGAATAACATTTCCTTTTTTGCTGTATCTTTTGCCAACTCTGGACATTCGGGCGATTGTAGCTAGGAGAATTAACTTTTATTTTTTTAAACCCGATCAGTGCTTTGGTTCAAAAGTACTTTTACTTTATTTTAATTGTAATTCATTGTTTTGTGGTTTGAGTTTTTTGCGACGATTTAAATTTTATGCGTTTTTTATCCGAGTTTTCATTTTGTCTTTTTATAAAGTTTCCCAAACTTCTGGCAGACGGCTACGCCAAGCTGTAACATTTATTTTTCACGAACAGAAAAGGCATATTTGTAAAATATTTATTCAATAAATATTTTTTCTTTTCTTTTTCTTCTATTCCATAACTGCTTCTACAAAGCGGATCTTTGATCTATATCCTTGATTTCGATAAATAAGAGAGGTTACAAGAGAAATGGCAAATTATCATTGTTCCGCATTAATTTAAAAAAACAGTTACATGTTATAATAGCAGTAATAACGTCAAATAAATAATTAGGGTTATTGTTTCACAAAGAGATTTCTTTTTAGACACAATATTCAAATTTTGAATTTATCCGTTTGTGAGTAAAACAGAAGAAAATGTTTAAACCAAAAGTAAGATAATTTTGGACCAATTCTACCTCATGAATTATAACGAAGAAATTGAAATATAAAAAGGAAGAATGCGTTTATCTTTATTTAGGAATATCCATCTAATAAGGAAATCCGATCAAGAATAAAAATGATAAACGTTAAGCACAAAGGATTGTTGGATTTGGACGTCTATTGTTAAGTAAATTGGAGAAGGACAAGAGCCTCGGTCTCTATAAAAGGCCCTGAGGCTTATCGGCTCTTAGAAGAAATACGAAGTTGAAGTGTTTTCTCTTCTGAAGCGGGCGAATTTCCGTTCCCAAGGTGTACGCGGGATACGTGCTGGAAAGGGGGAAGACAATCTTGCCAGCGGGGGCGGTTATCTTTTAAACCTCTTAAACGAACAATTCTCTTTTATTCGAACAAAACGCCCTTTCGGATTTGCAGTAAATGCTAAATAGCATCTCCCATGTTTACCTTTAAGAATTCTTCTTTTTTTGTTGGGGTGGATAGGTATTTTCTCAACGATAATAGTTTTCTCGCTCTTTTCAAACATTTACATTGATAATTAACTTCATAATCTTCTATCATATACTGATGGCCAAATTTAACGAACCCGCAATTTATTTAATTTAAAATTAAAACCATTACCGTTCTACATTAGTTACAGTAAGTTGGGAGCTATCGATGTCAAAACAAAACAGTAAATAATGATTTGTTTACTTCTATTGTTTCCTTTTGAATCCATTAAATCCGCTTAAATTGAAGCGACGAGAAGGACGGCGAAACACAGGCCGTAACACTAGAAGAGCTGGAAACGGCTTTTGTTGCTTAATGAGAAAGAATTCCTCAGGCTTTATCAGAAATTTTTACAAGGAATGCACTGCCGTTTAACGGATGTGATTCATGCCAAAGGCGGACATACTCGGTATTAAAGGGGACAAAATGTTTTTTGTTTTACACGTTTATTTAAGTTTGAATTTTATGTATTTTCGTTCTTTACTCAACAATTATTAGAAGCATGTCATAAACATTTTCTTTTTAAATGGTAAATTGTCAATCAATCCTATTTTTTTAATTTATTTGTTACCTACCCATGATCATATTCTATACCAATATGTATACATGATTAACGTATCACACAACACTAGCAGTAATGCTTTGAGGAGCCAGTCATTACTGGCATTCGATTTGTTTAAATTGAAACTTTAAAAAAAAATTTTAAATCGAATTTTTGTAAATAGGACAGGTTCTAGAAGGTGTAATTTTTCTAATGTAAACCACGTTTGTGATAAACAGAAGGCATGATAAACAGCGAGAGGGAGATTTCCCGATACAAAAATCTCTGCTGTTGTTGGGTCAGTAGGTTGATTATGCCGACTTACAACTGGCACTCTTACCTATTGGTTCGACCTAACTTGCGGTCAAATTGGAGAAAATTATCAGTGCCCGGGAGGACCAAAATTATGTTTGCACACAACAAATAAAAAAAAATTAATTAACAAATATAGTGACAACGAGGAAAATAGAAATTATTTTAACTGCGAAGGAAAAAACAGGGGGAACAATTTTAAGAAAGCATATCCCATTTTTTTTCTTTCTTCCCCTTTTGTTGTCCTTCGCATTTAAAGTATATATAAATATATATATATATATATACAAGTACATAACTTCAACTGCGGATTCCCTTTCTAAAAACTATATTTGAAGTTACAAGAACAAGTTTAACTTAATTTAACGATATACTCTCGTCAAGCTCTAGGCAAGGAATTCGTTATTAACAATACAGAATTGGTGCGGCTGTGACTGAATATCGAGTAACTCACAGCCCACCGATTTAGGTTAGCGATAATATATTTGTAGTATGGTTGTGGGAAGGGTCGACAGCGTCTTGGTTGTAGTAATACTACCAAGATGCTGCGCCATTTCTAGTGTGATCGTATTTATTAGCGTGAGAGGTTATGTGTGAACGGACGAGGCTGTGGAGGAATATCGAGTACTTCACAGGCCCGTCAGAAAACCCTAGGATTAGTTTTATGGATGAGTGGAATTTGTACATACCGTTCGAATGTATTTATTAGCGAGAATGGAAGGAGGCCGGTAGGGTTAGAACCATCTTACCGACCTTCACTTTAGTGTAATATTAGGAACTAGGTTTATTAGTATAAATGTGTAGTATGAATGTGTGTATGCAAAGGGTCAAATATTTCAGTTTACCACATGTGAGGGGATATACAGAGAAATGCAAACAAAACACCGTAAGGTCCAGTGGGTAGGCAATCAAAAGAAGTTAGCAGCAAAAGTGAAGATTCTTCAAACGTGAGAAAGACATACGCGTTGTGCCGGCGATGACCGAAGCAGTTAGCCGGCCAAAAAAAAAAATAAAATAAAATAAGTAGGTCTCTTGGGAGGGAGAAGGTGCTGACCAGAATACTAGGAGTTGTAAACAAATAATTTCACATAACTTATATATATATGCTAATATAGGCTAAACAGTATATATATTCAATATGCTCAAATTTATTAAACTCCAATTGATAGTATAGTAATTAGTAGGATAGTATAATAAGATATAAAAATAATATGCTGTAAAGCAATAATTGAATACATTATAAAACTAAATTGAGCAAATGTTTTAATTAAAGCTAGCTGATACTCATTCTACCTATGATTAGATATTATTGTTTAAGTTTTATAGTTGCGTATATGTGTATTTTATGTGTTAATTATACTCTTTAGTTGAGAGCCTGAAGTGGAAATGAGAGATTAATTTTTAAGAATATCGACGTTGTATAAATGTAAAAACAGATAGTCAGTATACCGTCAGATCAAGACGCTGAAAGTCTGCAGGTTGAAAAATACGCCGCGAAAGAAATCTCTCTCTCTCTCTCTCTCTCTCTCTCTCTCTCTCTCTCTCTCTGCTGGTCCCCGCTTTAAACGCTACCTTTTCGAGTTTCTCAAGTGGCCTGGAAGAAAGTTCACTCCCGGTGGCATGCCCCAAGGATACAACGATGTTAGCTCAAACGGCTTGGTAATAATTTAGGGCGTCATAATTATACCTCTATGTCATAACTCAGGACAACGGACAAACGGGTTTATCGTCATCTACACCTCGTCCGGTAACTCTATAACGGGAAGGATCGACATCGGTCAGATTTCAGTTTCCCGATCAAACACGCCGAATTAATGATAACATCAAACGCTCCATTAGAACGCGAATTCCTCGCAACTAATTTATTGCTCGATAAACTTTAGATTTGATATTGAGTTTGCTTTCCAGTGAGATAGGCGTACTAATATTATCCATGTTTCTACGATTGAATCTCGTTTGAAAGTTTGGCGAAAAAATAATTTCTTCTATGGAATATTCGTTATTGAATTAAAACCAAATGGTATAGTATATAATAAAAGACACGACAGCACTCGCCTAATCAGTGAAAATATTACAAAAGTTCATAGAATGAAGGTTCCGGATGAACAATGGCCTCTTTCATTTTTTTTAAGATGGGAAAGTAAAGGTTCCCATCGGTTCATCACTCCCATCCGTTTTTCTGCCTTCCCGCGGCCCAAAGATTTTGCTAAAATGTATGTAAATCGTAGAGAGGGAGAGGAGAGAGGAAAGCAAAGCCAGAGAAAAAGAGAGTGTTTGAGGCGCGCGAGAAAGAGAGAGAGAGAGTAAGCGTGAGAGGGAAGGAATAACAGATAGATTTTTTTCAATGGTCTACGGTGATCTTTTTGATTCGGAAGGCCTTATATACTAAACCTACAAGACTTGTAAGTTGTTAAAGTAACTGCGCCGTTAATCGCATTACGATAATTATTCAAATATAATTGAATTTTTATACACACTAATGGAGCTATTTAACAAACCACACAATCTATTTAGTTCAAAATTGAATTCATTATCTTCCGTATAGATACAGGTAATTAGGAGCTATCGTTGTTCAAATAAACTTTAAATAAATCTTTGTTTAATTCCTTCTACACTCTTCCTTCTGCACTGATTAATCTCATTTGCACGAAATGTAGGATTATACCCTTCCATTCTGCCACGCCTAAATAACGTTTTCAGTTTATCCTCCTCCTTTATTGATTTGATATTATTCTTATTCCCAAACCTTTGTCGATGGCTCCAGTCAGACAATTGAATGAGCACGATAGTGCCTGGATCATAACATTTTTAGTGGAAGGAAACAGGAAGCGTGAAGTCTCCAGGAGATTGTACATTAGTCAACATGAAAATCTGAGAAATTAATAAAATTAAAATTCCCTGAAGGTTTCACCCGTCTTTTCATGTTTTATCGAGCGGCAAGAAGAGTTCCAGTGTGCAAAATTCGGCTTTATTTCCCTTGGTTCTTCTTATTTATCTGGGACCACAATTTTTGCCATTGCTGCCAAGTCTTTTTACAATTATATCAATATGTGTAGTACGAATTTTTGGATGGAACGAGAACATCGGAAATCGGCCAGTCCAAGAATATATCATTTTCTATAGCTATAAAAATTCGAATTTAAGAAACGAAGAGTACTTAAAACGAATCGGCATTATTCTTGTAAAAAAGTTACTTACTTTGCTGCACGTGTTTATTAATTTTTCTAAATTCTTATGTATCTAATCACATTTACAACTCTGCATATTATTTTATCATGGGCAAGATAATTGGCAAAGTTGCTTGAATAATGCACACTAAAAACAAAAACCTACATTTTATAAAATGTTAAAATTGTTTTTCTACAATTTTGGTTCCTAAAATCATTGGAATTGGCATAACAGGAAATTCTTACTTTTTTTTTATATCTAGTGTCGACAAAAAAGGTTCAATAAAATTTGTGGTCCCACGTGCTTAGCCTCTGCTTGTAAAGGTGCGTCTAAGCAATTGAAAGATCACAGTACCTATTTTAGTACGGCAGTAACTGCCAAAAATATTGATGCTTTTGACAGGTTTATATTATTTAATAAGCTTGTTTTTAGTTTATTCAAATTGTTCTCACCATGAAGAATCAAAAATTTCAATTTTGAGTGGAACCCAATTTCAAGGGTGTATATTGGTCATTTGCATTCGACACAATTACGATGAATAGCATTTGCCTTGAACCCCAACTTCGCTGCAGTACTGACGTTATTTCTTTATTTCCGCCGCCTAGCGTTTTTCAATATTAACTTTTTTTATAGGCTACAAGATTGAATGCGTGCATGGATTTTCGAATCATATCTTCCTGTTAATAAATCAAACCGATAATCGTTCAATTTTTGAAAAAAAAAAAACAAGTAATGGCCGTGTTCCCTTGGACGATCAAATATGAGATATGGTTCCGCGAGGCCAAAGTTTCGAAAGTGAAATTGCGTTAACCGCACCTCCGAAGGCTTCACCATGAGAAGGACTATTAACTGTCTCATTGCGTTATCCAAGTTCTGTTTAAAGACTATAGGGTTGATTGGACCTGATGGTTTCGACATCCGCGTGGGTAAAATACGTACTCAAACGAGCGGCATACTTTGAAATTGATTGATTGCTAATTCAAACAAGTTTTAATTAAAAGTTTACTATCCTTCGAGGTATTGGCTACTCAGTTTGTGTTAACGTCAAACTCTGTAAAGATTGAACTTGAATTATAATCGCGAAATCTATTAAGTGCTATCTATTTGACATTTAGAGAAAAAGAATTAATGTTTACATAAATAAGGCTTTACTACTTTAAAAAACATGTATTAGATTTACATTTAAAATATCTATTCGTTACTTATTCTACATATTCTTCAAACGTATCTCTTTAATTTCTCTCACATTACTGTAGAGGTCCCAGATTCGAAACCATTGGCCGAGCATACTTTTTTTTTTTAAACACCGGTTGATATGACCTCTCGTATTGCGAACCCCCGTAAAATGTGTATTATCAGTAACCGGGAATAAATTGATAAATCTTGTAAAATAATTTATGGATACAAGAGAGAGAACCATTTATATAAATGATAATAAAAATCCATGTAACAAGGAAATACATCCCTGCTTTGGCATCCAATAGTCGAAATTGTAGCTAGGAAGTGCAGTAGAGCTTTGTTTATTATAAAATATCCTGGTAGAGTATACAGTATAATAGAATATCTGAATTTGACAAAAAAAAACATCGGATTTATGCCTGAAAATCCATTCGAGTTTAAAAAATCACTTTCGACAAAACATGTTCTGAGTAGAATAATGGGTAGCATAGCCGAATCGAAATCAAATAAATTCAAAGCATTAACATATTCTTAGGGCTTTACAAAGCTTTCGACTTGTAGGCCATTACCGTCTACTTTGCAAGATGGAAAATATTGGAATTCAGGGGTCTTGCCAAAGATCATTTTGCCTCTTATGTACACGGTCTCCATCTGAAAGTAAAATTCATTAGGGTGTTGTATGCCGAAATCAAGTACGGAGTACCACAGAGTACCATACTTGGATCCCTCTTTTTAATATATATTAATGACTTTATACAGAACGCTGAGGGTGTACATTTTTATCTGTTTGTAGATATTCCTCCTTAATTATCCCGGAAAACACTTTCAATGTGTTATGGCACACAATGGATAAAGTCGTGGGTTGGGTATCGGGGAATGGCCCTGCTGTTAATATAAAGAAAACAGCAACTCTCAGTTTTCGCGATTCAATTGATTTGTCATCGACTGGCACCTTGGACTCTATCACTGAGCACAGTTGAGTGGTTAAAAAGGACAATGTTTGTATTTTTACGCAAGGCAAGCAGTTCGAACATGAATTGTGATTAAGAAGTAGCAAACCAAAAGGCTTTTTTTGTTGTTGTTTTTCCAAACTTTTTGCTATAACGTTGTCATTTTTGGACCAATAGAAATCCGATTGCACCATTGATTTCAGCGTAAAATTTTTTAAAATGGTGTGGTAGGATGTATAGGGTGGTATACGAAATTTTTAAGCTTTTTAAGCTGAACTGGTATAATTTTTCTGAGTATAATTTTTCTACAAAAAAAGTGGAACGTTTGAAAACAGTCTAAAAAATATTAATACTTTTCTTCATGGTTCAAGAGAAATTCAGCAGCGTCATTTATAAAGACACCCTGTTTATATATATATAATAAGGATTGATGATTGGAAGGTTTATGCAATGAGCAATCAACGCTACGACTACTAGCGCCGGGGAAACCGATTTTGCCTTCTTCTCATGATTTACTTTCTCGAAAGACCGTGTGTGTTCATATCAGATTGAGAAGTGGTCATAACCCACCTCAACTCTCCTATGGAGGATGTGGTGAGACTGCAGTTTCTCGGCCTTATATTCGATGAAATGGTACGGTGGCAGCCACACGTGAAGCTGACAAAATCTGTAGAAGAAAAACCCTCGGATTATGAAGTACATTGTTCACATCAAGTGGACAGTGAACAGAGAGACCCTAAAGAAAGTATTCGAAGCCTTACTCCGCTGTTATATTACGGCCTCGATAAGCTCTAGGAACTACATGTGTCTGGCGCGTTTAGAACCAGCCTTTTGGCCAGCCTCTGCATCGAATTGAGAGAGCTGAGGCCCGAATCCAGGAGAGAGCAGCTTACTCGCAGCTATGCCGTGGGTTTCATGGCCGACTCGGGTCTTGAAGGGCACGATCTTGAAAAACAACCTAGGTACGAGAGGCTTCGAACTTTGGGCGTTCGCTTCGGCGAAGTTTTATAGAAACCCACAAGTTCTCAACCAAGTTATGTTCCTTGAACTCACCTCAAGGTATGCCGGTTCTAGTCTTGTCTATATGTACGAATCTAGGACCGGCAAAGGTGCGGCCTGCGGCATTTTCACTTATTGGCCGCTCCCGCGGTACTGTAGCGTGTTCAGCGCTCGCGGTGATTCGAGGTGTTGGAAGCACTACTCTCTGAGCGCGGTTTCTATTTTTCGTGACACATTGTCGGTGGACCGTTTCGTCGAGGGATTAGAGAGATATGATGATTTGGAGCGTCTCGCAAAACGGTGGTGGTCGTTTGGGTACCCGGACACGTTAGGCTGGAAGTCCACGAACGCGCAGAGGTGTAAGCTGGGACTGGAATTGGGAGGGTATACACTCTCCAGACAGAACGACGGCTGTCCGACCCGGTGAAGCTGTACATGCAGTACCGAATGCAATAACAGAACGTTGGCAGTGTCGATGGGCCGTCTTCCGAGAAGCTCTTGCTTGTCAAAAGCACAAGTGAGAGACGGATCGCAGAGGATCTCAAACGCAAAGAAGGGATCGTGTTCATCCGTTCAGGTCTTACCCGATGACACATGGACAACGGAAAGGTTGCTTGGTGTGTCACACTTGGTTGAGGAATGACGCACCTTGGCCACTTACAGGGACCGAATACCGGACCCATATGTCCTGCATATGTATATTTGTTTGTTTGTGAATATAATTGTATGTTTGTGTATATAGTCGTTTGTTTGAATGAGTAAGTAGGAGGGCCGACGGTGTAATATTGACAGCCCATCCGCCCCCAGAGTGTGTTGAACACTTATGAGGCTTCATTGTCGGTAGCCTCAAAAAATAAATATGTAATAAATAAAAATAAATAAAATCTAGACATGGAGATATATTAAAGAGATAAATCCCATAGAGATATCCTAATAGTTTTCAAGAAATTAGTGGCAGAGTAATTTTAAATGTCTAATCCTACTTTTTTGCCTTTTGGAATGATTAGTCTATAGAAGTTAGAACATTAAGTTAATTTATTAAAACTATCCAACGGCAAAGTTCCTGCTCAACTCTGCAGATTTACATTTCGGATTTGAACAACTCGGGAAGAGATGGGAATGAAAAACCCGC
The DNA here is from genome assembly GCA_039619505.1 of Cimex hemipterus. Classification (NCBI taxonomy): domain Eukaryota; kingdom Metazoa; phylum Arthropoda; class Insecta; order Hemiptera; family Cimicidae; genus Cimex; species Cimex hemipterus. The sequence goes on along the minus strand of CM077101.1, from coordinate 9,575,829 downwards.
AAAAACAAAAGTCGATTACCGTTGTAGTATTCGAGCCTGAATTTCATTAAGGGGTAAGGGTGAGGGCCGAATTCAATGGGTGAGGGAGGAAAACTGTAATTTCTCTTCGAGGCGGTGGTAGATAAACTCTGATTGACTGTGGGCATGCTGACGTAATCTTCCTATCTCAGTATTTCTCGCGCTCTGAGCTTTCCCATATGTTATCACCGAATGTTCATTAAATCTTTCAGTACCCGATTTTTTACATCAGAGACAAGGACTTTCCGAATTTATTATACAAAAATGAATCGCTGATATCAACGTGTTATCAACATTTTTTACATACGGCTTCTTTCTGCGGTGCCGATTGTCACTCGCATGTGGCGTTTTCATTAGCAAGCGGTGCCAGATGTTTAAAATACTTAAATAATTTATGAAATATGTGAAATATTTTAATCGATTTACAAATGATGTTGAAAACGCATCTGGCATGCTAATATGTCTCTTAACATATTATCTTATATGAAAATTATTATTTATATTATTTGGTTTATATTCAACAATTTCATCCATTTCTTCTATTTTCAAGGGCGTAGAACTAATGGTCATCATGTCGTTGGAATAGACAATTCATCTACATTTGCTATTTTTTATTTTAACCAAACCGTCATTCATCCTTATTTTCCGTTGACGTTCGTCATAGCGACTTTGGTGTTGGGCAATGACCTAACAGGAATTTCGACTATCACTTTCGTAAGCTTAATTCGTTTGGTTCAGTTTGAAACAATAATTTTTTTTACCTTTGCGAATTCTAATACATTTTTATCAAAACTAACATCGGTCTTAATAAAAATTAAAGTTTCATGGCCCAAAAGAATATCGTATTTATCTGAAATATCGAAGGTACATTTTTTTTACGAGGGTTCGCAACAGCAGAGGTCATACAAACCCTCCGGCGCTGGTGTTTTTGAAGAAAGCCCATCTGTAAGTATGTTGAGTGATGAGCGCCGTGTCAAAGACTGAACCTTGCGGCCACCGAAGCCCCCTGTTATTTTATTATTAGTAGAAAATATTTGCTGGGGATCAAACAGAACATATTCAGGTCTTTTACTTTCTTCAGCCGAAGCATTTGCAATGAAATCTTCACTGTATTTAGAATGTGTGGTGTTTAGTGATCGTTGGGCACTCTCAACACAGCACACAAGAATGGCACAGTGACGTAGAAAACACTTTGAATTCTAAAGACGATATCAATAAAGATCGAAACGTTGGCACGATAAAGAACGTGTGTTTCTGAAGCCTACATCATATCGCGTCTCACCATCTCCGAATAATCTGTATTTAGTTAAAGGGTGAACAATTGCGGAATTAATGTAATTTTTAAACGAACCCGTATCAATAAGCCATCTTCTGCTTGAATCATCAACGAAATGGGGAAGTGATTTATTAAATGATTTTAATTCCAATTCGGTGGTTCGTCCTTGGAGTTGTTGCCTAAGCCTAAAAAGTGATCGAATTTCTCTGTAATGCTATTAACCAACTTTGATAATTGATCTACTTGTTGTTGTACTTTCAGGATTTTCATCAAAATGCGTTACTTCGTACGGAGATATAAACTTTTTTGAAATTCGGCCTAGAAGAGTTTAAGAAGTTCGCATTGAAACTGTATTTTTCGAGTCTACCTTTTGAAATGGTGGTTTTTGGGAAAAAAATTGCGTTTTTGATTATTTAGAATTTGTGGTATTGTTTAGACGTTGAACGATGATTGGCAACGATCGATTTTGAGGTCCAGGGGGAGATCGCGGTTTCAGGAAAGTGTCGAACATATATAAGCTGGTATTTTCTTTTGTGAGGAGGTTCGTAATTTGGTATTTTGCGGTTAATGTTTATGGTAGTTGGTTGTGTATCTGTTTTATTTATAATCACTAGGCTAGGGTTCAAGTTTAGCTGATCCAACACAATAATGGAATCGTTAATTAACTTACTTCTAGCCGTGTCTAAAAGTTCAGGTTGGAAAACTTGTAAATGAGCGCCAAATGTTGGGTGAATTCCGTATATTAATGTTCTAACATGGGGACAGAATTACAACTAGCCACCCTCAAAAAGTGTGCTAAAGTTTGAGGTAAAAAATCGGTTGAGAAAGAAAACTCAGGTACTGGACAAAAGGGCCAGGTAGAAGGCAAGGAAAGAGATTTATAAATCTCTCCAAAAACGAAGAACAAAGAACTCTGCCTTCTCTCTCAGTGGACAAAATTGGATGAAAATTACATTACACAAGCCACTGCCGTTTCAACTTCCCCGCCAAAAAAAGATATGTTAAACAGAGAAAGAAACATGCAGACTCTTTCAAGAGAAACCAGAAATACCTGCACATAAACTTTGTGGATGGTGAGGCCGTATACAATTTACACACTTCACACGCCACGAGAAGAGGAACGTTGTATGGGAAAAAGAGCTTTTTCCGCGGAATGGTCTCCAAAAGTTATTAATTAAATTTAAATTTAATTTCAAATGAAATTACTTAGGCTTGGTCAGTATTTTTATTTATTTTTTTTTTATTCCACTTAAGTAATCAAAGTGTCGGAGAGTTTTACGATTTCCCTGATAATTTAAAATTAAAACGTTCGTAAATGGCAAACAGTGAACAGGAATTTTTTTAAAGCTTTTAACGTGGGTATTTCAACTACTAAATTATTTGAACCCTAGGGGTGCTGATGTTTTTGAAAAAAAGCACATATGTATGTATGTCGGGTTCGAATGTAATGCCGCTGGGTTCGAAGCCGCGACCGCCAGAGATGAGCGTCGTGTCAACGACAACCGTTGCGGCTACCAACACCCCCTCCAAGTGGAATTTTTAAAAAGGAACTTCAAAATTATTTAAAATCCGTTAATGATGGTTATAAAATGGAAGTTAGTTTAAACCTTTTTCCCTTTAATCCATTAACCCGGAGAGTATACCGAGTTCTAAGTTCAATGAATTTAACTTAAGACTTCAAACGTCAAGTGGAGAATGCAGGGGAGCTTTATAAGACACCAAATAAAATTATACGAAAAGGTGCTAAACCAATTAATTGCAAACCTAAGTGGGAAATGACTTGTGAAAGTGAACACTTTTTTAAAATTAAACAATAGTTCATTTTTTAAATATTTTTAAAGTTAATTTATTTAAACTTTAAACCCAAAATTGTTACAAATATTTTAAGTATGTAATGAAATCGATAGAACAGTATCTAAAAGATGGAAAAGTATTTGAGAAAAATATACCAATTTGGAAGGGTTTTTCCATATGAATAAACACTTTGCCTTTACCTTCATTTATGAGAGGAATAACATAACTTTTTTTCTTCGTAGAATATTTTTAACTCTAGCATGTTGGAAAGTCGAGTATTTTTATTTGGGTCTCGTTAGAAATCAGTCCTTCCTCTTTTATCAATCGTGCCCCTTGAGTTTCAAGTACAGTTGAGTCTATTGCATAGTGAGAGCACGTTTAACTATACTACTAGTAGAACCCTTTGAAATGAGAGTCGCTAATGGCATCGAAGAAGCTGTTTCAATTTAACTTGAATACTGAATAGGTTTTATCCAAGGGTATTCCAGTGTCGTCCTCGCCCAGATACAGACTGAAATTGAAGTTTGTCATTTTTGTAAGGGTGACCATGAGGGAGACATCAATTCTGCTTTTACAGTGGTAATCTTTTTTATATCAGGGTGAGCGGGGAAGGGGTTAAATGCTCGTACCCCATCCCTAAAGGTCCGGGACTTGGTGGGCTCACGTGTCCTGCATAAACCTCTTGGTCCTGTTCACAAACCCCAAGATTTTGGACCATTTAAACTCGGAGAGTGATTTGGTGATGTCCTCTCCTTCAAAAGTTTCGAATCTAAGCCTAGAGTACCTATCACACTCTGCGAGTAAGTGCCTTGCCGTTACTTCTTATATTTCCCAAAAATGGCAAAAGGGGTCTGGTAGAATACCCATTACGAAGACATGTCTTCTCAGTGGACAATGGCCCCTCACAATACCAATCAGCCTCCCAATTCCCTTCCTTGAGATAGAGATTAACCATTTCGATTCTGCTAGTGTCATCTCCTTAATAAACTCCTTCAACTGCCTGTATCCGGGGATTCCATTCCTTAAGAAATTGTTTCATACCCCAGTTTTTGATACTCTCTTTCGCTGTGCTTATAGAGTGAGATAATACCGGTTGTGGCCCGTCAAACGCAGAACCTTCTTTGGCCAGGCTATCCGCCTCTTTACTGCCATAGTTTCCTTTATGTGCTGGAATCCAATTAAGGGTTAACTTATTCTCATACCTGGAAGTGATTCTATTGATAAGATCTACAGTATCCTCCGCGAGTCTAGATGTTGACAAATCTTTTTGTAATGGTATATGATAGGGGTTTGGTCTGTGGGTTGGCGAACTCATGTTGAACCGGCACACGGGCACTACTGCGTCTATCTTCACTCGCGAGAACTTCATTCGTCTTTTGATGTTTTCCCATAAATGTTCGATGGGGTTTTGAAGTTGCGAGAACGGGCTGGCCAAGTTAAGAACTTGATGTCATGCTGTTGAAAGTAAGCTTGTACTATGCGAGCAACATGTTGGCATTAGAATAAGATTGTAGTTGATTTCATTCGGGATAGGGAACGGATTATGTTTCAAAATTTCCTCCGCATAGCGTCTGGCCGTCAAAGACACTCCACGAACTACAACCACTCTGTGCGACTCTTCTTTGGAATTCCCGCCCGCACCGCCACTGGGCTAAGTTGAAAAGGTTGGCTCTGGAAAAAATTCCAGGCTTCGTACCTTTCATTTCGCCATCTCTACACGTTTTCACGCCCATCTGGAGATCGTAGAACAAATCTACACTCGTGTAAAACGTACAGCAGACCAATCGTCCAACAGTAAAATGCCGGTTTCGCAAAATTTTCAAAGTCAAAAAACAGTCACCCTGTGGCGGTGTGTGGTGTGGAAATTAAGAAAACTAAACAGTTTATTACTTCCGGAGTCAAATGAGACTGAATAAAAATGTTTAATTGCGTAAACAGTAAACATTAAAAAATCCTTTATCATTGTTTTGGATTAAGAATTAAGTGTATTAGGCGTTGACATGGCGCTCATCACTCTAAGGTGAAGGTCCCAAGTTCAGAACCAGCGGCCCTGCATTCGAACCCAACATACTTAGAAATGGGCCTTTTTTTTCAAAAAACACCAGTTATGACCTCTGCTGTTGCAAATCCTCGTTAAAAAAAATAATCAAAAAAGAATCAATTAGGCGGAATTTTTTGGCTGTCAGTGTACTTCATGCAAAATGTCAGAGCCGATATTTTTTAAAGAAGTACTATTTAGTTTTGTGGACTTTTTCCTTATTTTTGGCTTTTGTTATTTATATTTTATTTTTTAATTTGTTTTCCTTTTTTCTATTTTATACATTTATTCTTTAAGTTTTGATTAAAGTAGAAGTACGAATCACAACCGAAGAGGTTTCAAATTCTTCGAGTGTTTTCAGGTACAGATGTTTTATTTTTATTTTGTTTTCTCTGCCCTTTCCCTTGTGGTACACTGCATTAATTGTTTTTAATTGGGACAATTATTTTTTTTATAATTTGTTTTTATAGTAGATAGTATATTTCATCTTAAATCTGTTTTTCGTCACTTCAAACATATTTACAATTATAAATTTATTAAGGCCGTTGTTCGCTCTCTCTTAGAATTAATCAAACTTTCTTCATAAAAGTATCTAACATCCTTTTTTTAAAGATTTTTTTTGTGATTGAAAAATAAAAGTGCGTCCCAGGGTTTCTAAACATTGCTCCAATCTTGTTTCGTCAAATCGCAGAGTTGGCGTCTTGTAAGGGACTTGCGGGCAATTTGTATTCCAGAACCAGGGACAGGAAAACTACCGTTCCCTGAGATGTATTCCTCCCCATCCCGTCCCACGCCGCGCCGCTCCGCACACCAGCAATCACTCTTCTTCCTCTACCACAGATTCCACTCTGATTCCTCCTTCAACCGAAACCTCCTGCTTTCTCCTAATTTCTAAAGAATTTACGTTTATGTGAGGAACGGGCTGCGGTATGGGCTTTTTTTTAAACAGAAGCATGAAAAAACAAATTCGGTTAGTAACCAAAAATCACTGTTCGTAAAACTTCAGAAATTGAAAATAAAAACTAAATCTTAAATCGATCTAGAAAAGAGCAAGTATCGCCTCGAAGTCCGTTACATCTTGGAAATACTCGTAATCTTGTATGAATTTTGGTTATTTTTGTGATATCTTTAACTTACAAACGCCCTATTTTTCGTTTCGGAACCCTTTGCTAGATACGTATAAAAACATTAGTCATCTCTTAGGTTTATTAAAATATATAACCTATTTTTGAAAATGTTCGACGTTCACTACTTGCAGAATTTACTAGCATAAGTAAATTTATATTCAAATTTGTAATATTTCTTTTAGTTTACTTTAACCCGAATTAGATATTTATTCCAACACTTGCAACACTGAAATGATTTGCATTTTTCGTAAAATATCGTTATATGGAATCACTCGTGCGTAGTCGTATGTATGGATGTAAAATATTGGGTTGTCCGGAAAATAATGCAGGATTTTGGTATTAAACAAAAAAAAAGAAACTAGTTACTTTAAAGCAATGTTCTTTAATCAAAATAATTTCCCATACTCTCAATACATTTCTCCCAACGTGTTGGTAACTTATTAATTCCGTCTGAGTAGAATTCAGAATTTTTAGAATTGATAAAGTCAATAAATGCATTTTCCAGTTCCGTTTGATTTTTGAATATTATGTGTTGTAAGTAGTGGTCCAGGTGTCTAAAAAAATGGTAGTCAGTAGGCGAGAGGTCCGGAGAGTAGGGTGGGTGAGGCAAAGTTTCATAGCCAAGCTCCAATAATTTTTGTGACGTTACACGTGACACATGTGGTCGAGCGTTGTCATGCAACAAAATGGGCCCTTTCC
>CM077101.1:9505943-9563877 GCA_039619505.1 Cimex hemipterus | reverse complement strand
ATATAGATATAGATATAGATATAGATATAGATATAGATATAGATATAGATAGATATAGATATAGATATAAATTATTTGGATCGATTGGGGATGCTGATTCTCCAGCGAGCTCGATGAAACTTTGAAGCAATACGTAAAAAAATTTCAACTGAGGTACTCTACTCTGCTGGAACTGTGTACACTCTTGTACCATTACTGCCTCATTTTCCACAAGTTGTCTATCCCAAATCAAATGTGTGTCTAACGAGATTGTGTCTATCTTTACAAAATTTTAACTGCGGCATTCTTATTGCGAAAGTTGCATTTCGGTTTTTTTTTGTTTATTGCGTATTCGTTTTTTTTGGGGGGGAAGGGTATCGTGAAAAAAAGGCCAGAGGCGACGGCGGGAATCGAACCCGCGACCGCGGGGTCTACTAGCCGAGAGTCTTTCACGCTAACCACTCGGCTACCGCGGCCCCCGGTTTCTTAACAACGCTAATATTTGTGCAATTGACGATGTACTTTTATGCCCTCTTCGTATTAAAATTGTATTCTCCATTGTATAATGACAAAAGAATAGCAATTCTTCATATAGACGACCGATGTTTACTACTTGAATAATGTTACGACATGAACAGGCTTCATAAATATAAATTTCCCTTTTCCCCTGCTCAGTATCTACTGGTTGAATGGAATCAGTTCTTTCCTTTAATATATTGTTTCCAATGAATCTGAGTGTGAAAAACTATCCGTCATTCCTCAGCATTAGTTGTGAAAATGTGACTAATAATGTTGTGTCTTCATTGCTGCTGTATAGAAAGTGCCTCTGGAACAAAAATAAAAAGAAGTCGCATTGAATCCAAATTGAAAAACGACCATTTATTTGGGCGAGAATAGTGAAAAAATAAATAAAAATAAATTCCATTCAGAAAAGTAGAAAAGCGAGACCCCACTGAAAATAAAGTTACAAGTTGATTTTGAAAGAAACATGGCCAGACGTGATTACCATCCAAAATAATGAAAATGGCACAAGAGTAAAAATAATTGAATTGCCAAAAATCAGTAAAAGCATTTTATTAATGTATTATTAACAACAAAAACCTATCGATCAGCATGTCGGAATATTAATATATCATTATTTTTAGTGAATTTTAATAGAAAAATTTTACGTGTAAATTTTGTTCGTAATACATTGTTTTGTATGAATATTTTCTGGTCTTTTAACTATTAAGTAAAAATAGTTGAAGTTAGATATAGTAGATAGTTATAGTAATGCTTTATTTCGGTTCTCGAAGTACTTTACCGTGTGAAAAAAGTAAAGATGAATTATAGGAACAACTTGGAAAGGAGAACCCGCACCGATTCGTACTCGAGTGTAATATCCTCTCCAGAGATACGACGAATTTTCTATTAAAGCTTACACCGCTAAGGTTAGCAATAAGAAGAAGAGAAAGATAATAAAAAATTTCCTCAGACAACTCACGAGGGAAAATAAATGGTTTTCACCGCAAACGATGAAAAACATACCCAGTATACTATAACTAGAAAAGGAGGAAAATAATAACATAAAATAAAATAACAATGTCTTGTAAGAATAATAAAGACCACGTGGTAAAACGTAACCCCCTAATGTTAAATTAATTTTTATTGCAACCCCTAGAATTTTTCCCACGGGTAATTTATACGTCAACTTGTATTTTCTGCTGTAGTTATAAATATAAAAAAAGTTACTATTTTTTGAAGATTAGGATCTTGAAGGGTTATTTAAATGCAATACTGATTCATTTTGCTATCTACGAGCAGAAAATAGCTGTTTTGTTAAACCGGCCATATTCTTTTAATAATTTATTTTCCCAGATAAAATATAAATCCTGACTGACAATAATGTTGTACTTTTTTTCTGTATCTTTTTGGCCGACTTCTATGTACTTTCTTACATAAGAATAAGATAAACCAGAGCCCGCGGAAGTGCCCCTATGCAGAGAAAGGTTGCTCGATGTGTCCCACATAATAGAGGCGTGTCATGCCTTGGCTCCATACAGAGAGCGCGTAGGCATGCCGCCGGATAAGAAGAGTCCTCGAGCACGGAAGCGAGTTTCTGAGTCCCCTGTTCCGCTTTTTATGGGAAATTGGTTTTTTTGTATTGTATATAGTATGTTATATGTTATGTGTCTATATGTTTTGTCTGAGTGCATGTATTTATTAGCGTGAATGAAGGGGTGAGGGTGAATACAACGTCATCATCGCCCCTCGAACGATGAAAGCGAGTGATTGTGTGTTCGGGGTCGACGGCGGAATATTCATAAATGTACCCCAATCTAATTTAGTTTAAATGTAGGTCGGTGGAGGAATATCAAGTATTCCACCGACCAAAAGGAATGAATGTATTGTATGGATATATTTAAGTGTATGAATGTTGTGTTTGAACGGGTGTAGAATATAGACTAAGTGTGGGGCTGAAATGACCAAGATGTCGGAAGCCCCAGCAGAAAAAAAAAAAAGATAAACACCATAAAAATATAGGGCAGCATAACGAGAGATTGAGCACGGCAGCAAGTAACGGGTCCTCTATTCCGATTTTTGGAGAAACAAGATTGTTTTATTGTATATCAAACTAATAGTTCTGTTTCCGTCGCCTGTGTTGAGCGTGAATTCGTGTTTTATCGTAAACCTGAAGTGTGAGGGAGTCGATGGCGATATGTTGAGTATCCCCATCGACCCTCAATTAGGTTAGTTTATATAATAGGTGGAAAGAGTAATGGAGGAATACCCTACTGAGAATGGTCTGTGAATAAGAAAGAATGTATTGAAGAGTGAGTGAGTGAATGGGTTTGGTTTCACGGAATTGATTACGTTGGAGACTGAAATATGGGCTAACTGTTGATCGCCCCCAAAACACTCGTGGCTGGACGGCTAAGACCGAGGTCTGACCCCGGGTTTCCAACACCCGGGATGGATGATTCTCAAGCCATGCCGGTAATTTAGTACAAATAACAAAATGTAGAATAACATCTAGAAATGTGTGGTGATTAGTGACAGTTAATCAATGATTATTTGGACATGGTGAGATGCAGTCTGGTGTGACGTAGGTTTATAAAAACAGTTTCTTTATCGTGCCAACGTTTCGAGAAACAAGATCATCTTCAGGCCCTGGGATTTATAAACATTGTTTAAATTATACAAACACATGTAGGATGGGAAAAAAATGAATTTATACTATGATAGAAGTTTTAGATTCAATGAAAATGTTTGTACTCACTCAAAGTGTTTGTTTTCTGTGCAGATACGTCATTATCGTGGGTCGTGTTGAGATTGCCAGTGAGATATTGATTTTTTTATGTTTTTATACATTTGATTTTGAAGGGGGAGGAAAGGAAGTAGGGATAGAAAAAAATTTTTATAAGAGGTGTCGGCTTGTTTGAGGTGAAAAGAGCCGACGATGGGAAGGAATGGATAATGGTTCGGCCTGGTTATACTTTCAGAATTATATAGACGGGGATAATTAGGGAGAGGAAAGCTAAATTGTTGAAGAATTAGACCACGTAGAAATTTGGTGAATGTGGTGAATGTTTTATATGTTACGTGTTGTGTGATGTGATGATATGTGTGTTATCGATATTGGTTTTGATTAATGATATTGGCATAGCTGCGACTGAGTTTACGTGGTCTGTTCTGTAATTGACGCTGTTTATCTCGATTGATGTAAACTATTTCTAAAAAATTATCTTTATGTTTGTTTTGTTCTGTGTGCAATATTTTTGGAATGTTGATGTCTAAATTGTGTTGGTGTTCAAACTGGGGGGTTGCCAGCGCTGTAGAATTTTGTATAAGTATTTTGCAGTTATAGATATGTTCCTTTACTCTCTTATCAAGATATTGGTATATAATTTGCCGGACAGTTTAAACAATTGATTTTGTAGATTACATCAGACTTATTTGTCTGAGAGTGTGACAGCTTTAATTTTGGAAAGAAGTGTGTGAATTATTTTATTGTTTCTAAAGATATTTTAAAGATATCAGAAAAGAGAAATGTGTTTAATTTATGTGATAGGCCGTGAATAAATGGCATGGAAATGTATGTTGGTTTGTTTGGATTTGATATGTTTGATGTAGTAATATTGGATGGTGTTACCGTTGAGTTGTAGTTGTTGATTATTCTGTTTTTAATGTGTTTAGCGTAGTGATAGTTCTGTAGGATATGTTTGTATATATTCATGTTTTGTGGTGAAAAAATTCATGGCTTAGGACCATAATCAGGCGGAATTATTACCCATTCTTTCCCATTGTCGGCTCCTTTCACCTCCAAGAAGCCGACTCCTCATAAAAAAAATGTTTTTCTCTACCTACTTCCTTCTCAACCCATTCAAAATCCAACGTATATAAACATAAAACATCAATATCTCACTGGCACTCCCAACACGACACACGAAAATGACACATCAGCACAGAAAACTCTTTGATTGTGTCTAAAATTTCTATAGCATTGTATAAAATCATAATTTTTTTTCTAAATCCTCTATGTATTTGTAAATTTAAACAATTTTTATAAATCCCAGGCCCTGAAGATGATCTCAATAAAGGCCGGGACGTGGCACGATAAAGAAAATGTTTTTCTAAACCTGCGTCACACCAGACCGCATCTCATGATCTCCAAATAATCAAGAATAAGCACAAATTAATTTCTAGTACATTAGTATTCGATGAAATTACAGTTTTTCCATTTTCCCGAAGGATTCAACGCTGTAAAAAACAGGTTTGAGAACATGTTTAAAATGTTTTGTAAAGTGTGCGTCAAGGACGGTGAAAGACCGTAAAATAAATTGAATAAAATTTATTCAAATAACTATCTAAACTTTTTAAACTGATAACTCAAACAAACTCATTTTCCTCCCAACATTTTTTTAAAATTGTAAGGATAATTTTCATAAACAAAAGGTTTTCTTTACAAAACTCCTTTAGTTGAAAACTTTTTTTTATTTTTCCTTAAATTGAAACAAACAAGCATAGACTGGGAACTAGGGATCACTTTTTTAATTAAACACTTTTCGCTTAGTCAGTCGAAAAATGTTAGACATGTGCACCAGGCATCGGAAAAGTTTGTGCGGTTTTCCATTCGACGTCCATAACCTCATCTTTTAAGCAGAAAATCGCTGTCAATGATATACTGGATTTAACAAAGTTCACTCCTCATTATCTTTGATATTAACCAACTTGAACCAACTTACAAAAGAAAATCGTGTAAATGTGATTTGAACGAAAATAGATCCCTCCACATCTGCAACTGACCGAAGTAAAATCACTGTCGAAGGGCATCGCCATCTGATTGAGATAGACACCTAGTAAACAATTTAACCGTGGGTTCAGACTGTCTATCCTGATGGACGTACACGGTCCAGTCGATCTCCCAGAGGATCCCCTTTTGTTCACGTCCTCGGAGACCGGGAAAAAAAAACATTAATCCTTGATAGATTCATCGATCCTATAGTAGAAGCCCCTTGATCCTCCTTTCTGATGAGGCCGTTTTAAACTAATTGTAAGCTGTTCGTGCAAATTTATTTTAAAGAAGAATAGAAAATTATAATTATATGTAAGGGATCAGGAATATGGCGAATTTGAAGGAAATATAACGTTTCTTGACGTCTCAAATTAAACCATTAATTTATCTATTCATGAATACCATTTTATTTTTATAACGACAACCCGCCATCGTAAGCGCTACCCACCTATGGACTGCGATCTTTTGCAGCCAAATATATCGTACACTTCAATCACGGGCTTCCCAAAAAAAGATCTGCACATATGAGAACCTCAGCCCCGACTCGGGCCATTTACCGCCCACTCCACCCCAAGTCGAGCTTATAAGCTCATTAAGTGAGTCCAGACTTTCCGATTTGTTGCTTGCAAATGTGTTAACAATGTACATATTAGGGCTAATCACGATGATTGTGAGATGTTAATTTCTGTTAATTGGAATAGAGAAATGTCCAAGATAATCGTGAATGCCCCCTTCTTGAGTTAGCATGTTAAACATTTTTGCGCAATGCTACCCGTGGTGTTTGTACAACCAAAAATAAAGTTATCACAGTCCTTGTAGGCTTGTTTGAGTTTCTTTTGTGTAAAACTGTAAGATGCCAAGAGATAATAAAAAGGAAAATTTATCACTTCTTTCATTCAAAATGATCTATGCACACCAAAAGGAACGCTTCAATTCGTGCCGACATACCTCACTTGTATCCTAACGTCTAACAGCCTACAACTTTATAGGATAGGGGATGTATTTTTGTATGAGAGTATAAGGACAGGTCGGAAATCAACAGAAGAAATGTATTGGTCTGATTTAAGCAATGCCTATTTAAGAATAAAAATACATGTACATAAAAAACAGCTGTTAAATTCATGGCTGTCATGTTTGTTCGTTACGACTAGCAGTGTGACTACATTTTCGACTTAACATCTAACATTGGGCATGGCCTATTAGATCGAGCAATGTTAATTAGCCGATTCTTACAAGTCGTCATCATTTTTCTCGATCTAACAGGACCTAACGGAGTTAAAAGGGGTTAACAGAAAGATCGTGAATACTGTTTATTTGTTGTTGTTAATATTGTTTTATTGGTGAATGGTACAGTAAGTTAGTTCGTCAAAGAATGAAACAGAACCTCCCTTTCTTAGCTATAAATTGGACATCTCGTCACTAGATGTTCTATTGAACAAGTAGCAGAACAATTGTCACACTTATCTGATTGAAAAACGGTAATTTATGTTGATCTGCTATTCATTTAACCTATGTCATGGTTGTATTTGACCTACATTTTAAAATGGGATTCAAGAGGTTGCTTGCCATAGTTTTTTTGAGACTTAATGTCCAGACTGATTTAAAATGGTCTGCTCACTTATCTATGTTGTGTAAAGGCACACGCTTTTCGTTTCGGCTACTTATAAAATAAAGTTATTTTGACGGCTGTAACTCCAGAGGGGGGGGGGAGACAGCTGCGGGTACCCTCCCTACATCAAGCCGTACTCTCACCCAACGTGTTAGGTGTTAAGTGTTTTGATATCAAAAACTTTTCACTAGGTAGAAGTCGTAAATTCGGTTTTTATGCGGCTGGAATATTTGTATTTTAATTTTATGAATAATTTCAATATTACACTACTGGGGGATAATAATATATACGGAAAATAAAAATATTAAATAAATATCCTTTTTCCAACATCTTACGATTTGCTTATGGAATACGTTATTTTTAATTAATCGGGTGCTAGTTGTTTATAAAATTGTCCTTCCTTTGATTCTTATAACGTTCAAAGTTTTGCTTAATAAAGTGGAACGACATCTTTAATGCCCATTATTTCCTAATTGCAAAAAACAATAGCAATGTTAGTAATAGTATTGACATATTAAATGTGTACTAAAGATAACAGTACCTGAAGTACAAAAAAGTAATGTTGCAATTACAACTGGATTACCTGTTCTGTGATGCCACTAATGTCAAACCGAGCGGTTAGTTAAATATACCCGAACGGAGTTGTGACTGCGTTGTCGGACCATGTGCACAACATGCCACAATTTTGAATGGGTCCCACAGCTTTAGAACTTTATCTCATTTGACTCATATGCTCATACGTAACTACATCCCATGAGTTCTAGTGAATCGTACCATTTTCTTCTGTCAGGAACTTAGCAGGAAGTTAAAAAGATACTGCTTACCCTAAGGAAAGGTATCAATAGCACCACAAACACCTGAGGAAATTGTCCCCAAAAGACCATGTTTAATCTAAGATATGCTTTACTATTGTATATACTTAGAAATCAGATATAGTTTTCAGCTCACTTAACACATAAGGTATACTTTCCCTGGACGGGCTAAAACATGTGGGAAACTTTTGTCGGCAAACTTAGATTCAACGTGGATAGATTTCAATTAAAACTAGTGAGATTTCTGATTGCATATGTATCTTGAAATCTCCTGTAGTTTGTATCGGATGGCTGTGCTTGATGTTAACTTGTGGAGATTGTTCCGACGGTTGTCACCCACTTTCGCAAACTGCTGTCATTGACTGCCCTTGAGCGCTACAGTCACTCTGTTTAAATTACAAAACTAATTAATCATTTAAAAGTATTAGCTAGCAGTTTCGGCCGTTTTTAACAAAGTTTTGCTACTGTAAAGGCTGGTTTTTCTTCTGTAGAGCACACTTTTCTACTTTCCCATCGTGTATCTTTCTTAACGAAAAACCTGTTGTTACTTGGATTATGTGGCTATTATTGTTCTTTTTCATAATGAAAATGAATTTTGTCAACAGTCTATTGAATGTACCCTTTTTAAACAATTTTCATTTGCCAATAAAAAAGAATGTATCTATCTGCAAATATTACTATGATCTGGTTTTTTTTTTTTTACTTTTTTACGAGGGTTCGCAACAGCAGAGGCCAAATAACCCTCAGGGTGCCGGTGTTTTTAAAAAAAAAATTCCATTTGTAAGTATGTCGATTGCAGTGCCGCTGGATTCGTCACGGGACCTCTACCTTACAGTGATGAGCGCCGTGTCAAAGACGGAACCTTGCGGCCACCGACGCCCCCTACTATGATCTTTTTTTTTTTTTTTTTTTTTTTTAATTTAAAGGCAGCGACCCTAATGGTCATTTAAGCCTTGAGACTGTAACGATCTTTAATATTGTGGTGTCTAGTGACCGTTAGCCAATGAGATTATTCGTAGATGGTGAGATGCCGTCTGGCGTGACGCAGATCTCAAAACGTTTTCTTTATCGTGCCAATGTTTCGATCTTTATTGAGATCATCTTCAGGGCCTGGGATTTATAAACATTGTTTGAATTTTACAAATATATATAGGATGTGGAAAAAAATTATGATTTTATTCAATGCTAGAAAATTTTCGATAGAAAAATTAATTTTATACAATGCTAGAATTTTAAATCTAAAATTATCTAGCATTGTATACAATTATTATTATTTTTATTATTTAATCTACATCCGCCATACCGCATCTCATGATATCCATGTGTTCTTTAATTTTAATTGGGAAACCCATTGGGCACCCGATATTTGTCTCGGTCCTGGATTTTAATTCCGATGTTGGCTTGTGCAATTTCGTCTATAATTTGCATTTATTTATTATTTAAGTTACGGTAATGAATAATAGTTTAAAAAATATAGTGAAGTAGTCTTCTGGAATTTCTAGAATTTCTCGTTCACGACGTGTAGTTTGTCGTAAAGCCCTCCTGTCTGACAAGATTTGCAATGCAACACGTAACCCAAAGTCTACAATTCACCATTATTTTCAGCAGCTCAAAAAGTGTTTCGAATTTTAAAAAAGGTTACAGACAAAACATGTTTGATATTTATGCTGTTAGTTAAAGAATTAATGGAATTACACAATTGTTGTTTGTCAACTGCCACTCAAATTTCCTGGAAATGGCATTAATTCCAATAACGTTCCCAACAAATAACGCGGGTCTAGGGAAAGGGGCTTTGAGCGATATTGGGTGAGTCGTGTAGCTCAAGCCTCAAATATGGTCTTATTTTCATCGTGAACTATGAAAACCAACGAGAAACAGGGCCCAGCAATAAATTACCCTTCGGGAAACAGGCTTTACTCTCAAACTATAAGTATAGGCTTAAGCTACTCTGAAAGCGAGTTGTACTTTCACACCCCATCATACCCTGATGGACGTAAGCTGAAAATCTTCAAAAGGGTTGGCGATATTGTTCGAGGGGAGAGGAATTGATCACAATTTGCACCATATTGTTGTAAGAAAAAAAACACTCTTTTTTTACATAAACTAAATGACATTTTCTCATTCACGAAAAAACAGGTTTATATATAAAATATTTTAAGATAAGTAACAATTGTTGGTTAAGAACCAACATGCAGGAATATTTTTTTTAATCTCTACATAGGATGCCTCATATGACCTGATCTCCGATAATGCAAACAGTATAGAGAAAGCAGAAAAGTACCGGGTAGTTAATATGAAAATGACAAGTAGGAATTTAATACAACTTTAAAGTGCAAAATTAATTTTCCTTGATTCAAAAATATTTTTGTCCGCTAATTATTTATTTGTAAAGGTCGATATTTATTTATCAATACCTATTTTGCTTTTTGTATTTTTTCTCTTTCTTAGAGCTCTAAAGTTGTGAATGGGAAAAGATCCATTTTACAGCTTGCTGGTTAAAAAAACTATTGCAAATATAGAAAACTTATATTTTATGCAAAAGAATTTGTTGTTTTGTTTTAGTTTTCTGTTATTTTCGCAAAAATATTTATTAAATATTAATATTTGAATTAGGCATTTATTTATTCCTGGAGTTTGTGATGTTTTCATCTGTTCTGATATTTTCATAAACTTGCATTCAAGCAACATTATTTCTGCTTTACCCTCTTAATTTTTAATTTTCCTTTTCTAACGGTTTTTCTATCTTCTGGTAATTGAACATTGGGAAAAGTCTTAAAATAAAAATGTTGCGCTTCCACCTTTTTTTGAGGCTCCTTTAGGGATCATGTTCACTTATAAAATCGCCGCCAAATAAATGAGTCAAACAACATAATCAAGGGATCAAGAAGCATGTTTTAAATGATAACCTCCACATTTGCTCGTTGGTACTGCATTTTGTTAGAAAGGTACAATTTATTAAGTAAATCATTCAGCTAATTATTTATAACATTTCATCTAGGAAAAATTATGTTCGTCCACATTTGTGTAGACATTTTGAGATCAATCTTCTCCCATGTAGCCAGTAAAAAATATTTTCTAAACTGTACACAAAAGTAGGATGCAGTTTACCCAGGTGGAAATAAATAATACTAAGCAACAACTCTAAAAAAAGGGAGCAGTGAACTTCAGCAAAAATATCGTCATCTATTGGGTTACCATTTTCTAAAAATTTATTTGGTGTATTACAGCCAACTTGTTTTACCTTACAATACTATGCACTTGTAGATAAGGTTTTAAGAATAGTTAATCTTTTAGTACTTTTATTATTTTATTATAATTTCACACATTCTGTTTATGCAAAACGATTTATTTTACCACTCCTTTATTTTTAAACATTACTAGTTCTGCTATTTGCCAACTATTTCTCCACAAAATGAAAAATTATTTGTTTCAATATGATAAAGAATTTTAGAGAAAAATCTAAAAATTTGAAAATTCCAGATTGGCCATGGAAATTGGTAGGTCAAAACTGCAAAAGTCCAGCTAACTACATTGGTCATTGCCAGCCCTATATTTCTTACCTTTTATTTTCTTATCTTATGATAGGTATGCTGTGTGTTTTTTTTTTTTTTTTTTGATAAAATGGTAACCAACTCTCTCTTCTTTATCCTACCCTATTATTATT
The DNA here is from genome assembly GCA_039619505.1 of Cimex hemipterus. Taxonomy (NCBI): domain Eukaryota; kingdom Metazoa; phylum Arthropoda; class Insecta; order Hemiptera; family Cimicidae; genus Cimex; species Cimex hemipterus. The sequence continues at coordinate 9,552,538 of CM077101.1, read as the reverse complement.
CCTAGCTAGCCTATCTGTACCTCAGGCTCAGGGCATCATCAATAGTGGATAAAATATCCCAAATGCCCCAAAATTGTAGTCTGGTTAGCATTCACACTACCCCATAGTACTCGATATTCTCAGGTAATTGGGGATCCCATTCATACAAATACCACAATACGCCAGTATATTATTCAAATTATTTATAGGGAGATTATAAACAACATATTACCCAATAAATATATTTTGCTCGTATTAATACAAACAACTTTCATGTATGATTTCTCTATAATACATATGCCAAATCATAAATTCTTATCTTATTTACAACATTGACATGGGGACAAGGAAAGACCAATTACACATTTTTTTTTTTTTTTACAATTTCCTTGCAAAATGTATTTACAATACATGTGTTGCCCCAGTACAATCCTTGAGACAAACCAAGCACACTGTACGTCGTTCAAACAAAATAATATTTTTTTTTCTTTTAAATTTCTACAGTATCTAAGAGATTTCAAGAAAGGAAAATCTTAAATTGAATTCCTACAATCTCTGAATTTCCCCATGTATAATAACAAAACTGTTGACAGTCTTTTGTAACAACTAATTTGTAGTTTTTTTGAAATTTCGATAGATGCTGATAAAAGTCGTTTGAGAAAATAACAACAGCCCTAGTTAAAATTGAAAATTCACATGTGGGGTGAAATAAGGAAATTAAATAAAATTAGCATTATTTTTAGGCCATTTACATTTGTAAAAAAGAAAGAAAAGAAACAGTGTGTATAACAAATGACATTATCACTAGTTATATAAATTTGGACATGATTTTTTTTTTTTTTTGTTTTTGCGATACAATCATTATTTTCATTTCTAAACTGTTGGTTCATTTGTTAAAAATTTGTTTTTATAATCCACATTAACAGTCATTTCATCAACAATCTATCGAATTACAGATCACAGAGCGTCAGCACAGCGCCCACTCCTTTTAAAATTCTTTTGTCACTTAGTCATAAGATCTATAATAAAGCAGTCCTTCTTGCACCTACAATATAGTGATTTAACCAGCAATATATAACAGCAACGAGCACTTTTGGTATATCTAAAAATTATGTTTTCAATTTAAATAGTATTGTTGAAATCATTGAAAATTGATTAGACATTATCAATAAGAAATTAATCTTATAATTCTGTCAAAGCTAAAATTATCTAGAACATAATATTATTTATGAAACCCCTTTTTTCCTCAGCATTTTGCTTTTTTTAACATCTATAATTGACAAAACAAAAAACAAACCCTATCTTCTAATATAATAAGATGTGAAATAAGATTTTTTTTTCAAAAATTTTCTCAACTAATAAATGCTTTAAATACCAAAATTGTGATATGGACAGTCCATGAAGCTAGTGTTTACTTCAAATGCTTTTCTACGTTTATATGTTATATATACTTATGTTTGTTTTTGTTTTTTTAATTATATTTTTTCGGTAAAGCTAATTTCATTCGCTAAATGACACTTTAACCAATATATCACTATATTTTAGGTATAGTATTAACACATTTGTTATGTACAGAATGAATAAATAAAATATAAATAAAAGTTTTATTTATCAGCATAGCTTGTTTGGTATCAATCCAAAAATGGTTCAGCTCTTTTACATTATTTGTATTTTAATGTTAATTGTGTTTAATGCAAAGGCACATAATTTCCATCCAATTTTGAGGTACCAAACAAGGTTTATGTCATTTTTATATAGAAGAAGAATAAGAAAGAAACTTAAATAACAAAAATGGGTTAACTTTCTAAACAAATTGTTTTATAAATCAACTTCAAATATTACACTGTGACATATTATTTACTTATCTGTACTAAATAACTAGGGAAATAAACTATTAAGTATACAGCATATCCTTTAAAAATAAAATAATGTGTAGATATTGAACATTTGAAACTAAAATCACAAAGCATACTTTATATGAAATGATTAGGCCTATTAAATTAGTATAATAATAGTTTCATAAATTAGTTCAATGTTAGACATTATCCTGTTACTATTCGTTCGTAACTTAGTGTAAATAGAAATCAAACATAAAAAACAAGGTCGGAAGTTAGTGTAAAATGCAGCTGTTATAATTGAGCACCCTAATAGTTTAAAGCTATAATCTTACTCTTCATATACTACAAAGATATTGCATTTTCTAGCTGACTTAATCTAATTGATGTGGAGTATTTAACGTTTTTACAATACTGTATGTTTTGTATACATACACACACAAATATATACATATTACATAAATATGAATGTGTGTGTATGCTGATTTATTTAATTAATTATAAAGTCTTTCCTAATGAAATTAAGAATATTATTTACAGTGATTTATATCACGATGGACAGAAAAAGATCCCTTACTCATTCCATCATTGCCAGTTCTATTGAACAATTAAGTCCTGGATGTTTTAAGTACGAACTCTTTTCATCTTGTTCAAAATATATTTACATTTTAAGATCTTCACTCTATAATAATTAATATTTACACTGCACCATTTTATGATGCACTTATAAAAGATTTGGTTTATTAATTGATGTTATTATATTAAATTCTGTTAAATCCGACAAAATATTCTTTATATAAAATAGGACAGAATTTATTAGAATACTTTTCAATCTATAGAAATATTATTTTGGCATAGGCAAATTAATTTTTGTTTTTAGTGTGTATAAACCATGTAACTATTAAATTAAGTATGAAAAAGAAATATTTTATAAAGATGAAAAGTTCACTTTAACATGAAACATATTTTAGCATGTACACAAATAACTCTTAAACCTAAAAGTAAGTAACAAGTCACATTGTAAATTGCCAAGTACAATTTATACATGGTCTGCTTATGAATGCTAAACCAAGTAACAAAATTACAATTAAATTTAAAATCACAGCTTTATCATTTATTTCATTATGATATAACACAATTAAAACATTCTCCAATCAACAAAATATAAATTATTTAGCTATAACAATTTACTTTTGTACACAACAATTTGCCAAAAAACTGTCAACTTTTGAACTTCAAAAGTTTAAACAGTGTTTCAGCATCATTGGTAGTCAAAAAGATTAACAATCAAACATATAACACTCATAAAAGTATTGTTTATACATTTGTAAACAACATATTTATACATTTTAATGTAATTTATTGTTAAATTAAACATATCGAGTCAATAATATTTCATTTGTAAAAATTTTGTTTTATAAAGTGTTGTATTATTAGTTTCAGCCAAAATCTAATAAACAAATTAATTCATTTTGAGTAGGTACTTAAAAGCAGGTATTGTGTGAAATGGTTTTATTAAATATGTGTTAGTTATTTCCTGTTACTGGTATGTATTGTTTGATTCGTCCTTATTAAATGTGTCTGATTTATGGAAAGTTGGTCTGGTGCTCATTTGAAGCTCATGAATAGCAGCAAAGTTGGTCTCGGATTTGGGACGCGGAAGGCTTGCTGTTAAAATATGAAGGCTTCTTCCAAGTTCACTGATTAGTGACCTATTGCCGACAGATTCGACTGATGTATTTGCATGTTCTGCTTGTTCAGACAATGCGTTCACGACTGCATTTATTGTTTTACTCTCACTTCCCATTTCTTCTTCTTCTTCCTCTTCATGATGCGAAACAAGGTTAGGATTTTTACCAATTTTGTTTAACCTGTAAAAATAAAATCGACAATTTAATGAATCAGATTCAAAATTGCTATTTTATATGGTGTATTAACAAAATATTGTTTCTTTTAATTCATATATTACTATACTACTGGAACTTTTTTTTTTAAGTTTTCTTCATGTGGTCTTCTAGGTGACGAACCTGTAATTTCATTTCCGAACATTTTGATATGATGCGTTGAAAAAATGAGGAGCAGTCAGGAATAAAATATTTTACATAAACACCTTGTTAATTTCTTTTGCCACTGTTTCAACCTCTAATCGGGTCATCTTCAGGGCCTGGGTTAATTACAAAATATATGTTGATTGGAAAAACGAACAAACATCGTTAAAAAAGGAAAAAGATTTATTTAAAATACTTATTCCAGACCACTCCTAATTACTTCAATGAATTATTGAACAGCCAGTTGCTGTATATCACACATTTTGATATGCCTATCCTCACATCTTCAGAGGCACACTTTAGATAACCAAATGCCGAAATGCGTCCAACACATCCCATGAGAATGATTGGTAATGACCAAATTATAACTGTATTACAATTAATTACGGTTTTTAGTTGAGATGAAAAAAAGTTAATGGCACGAGAGGGATTCGAACCCATAACCTTCGGCTAGATACGCCGCTGCTCTACCACCTGAGCTATCGTGACCTCGATCCACTCGTACATCAACTCCCCATCTCAACCCCACCTTACGAGTTATCCCTCCTTTTTTAATCTCAACTAAAAACCTTAATTAATTGTCATATATTAATTGGTCAAACGGACCACGAAAATAGTGAATTAATTACAGCTAATAATAAAAAAAATAATAGCCATAGTAGCAAGCAACAATGCTGTATTGTTGTTTGAAAGGTTTATGTCTTAAGAAGTGACTCTAAGGGGAAAATTTTGTTTAATTAATTTACTACAAGGTTGGGGAAATTAAAACATAAATAAACTATTACTAATATTTTTGTAAAATGTATTATCTAATTTTACAACATAAATTTTGGGGATTGCCAGTGCCATTGGGTTAGGGTGGCTGACTTGTTATTTGCCCTATTAATATTTGTAAGTTCAAATCACTGTGTAGCCTATAGAAATTTAATTGATAATAATTTGAAAAAAGTATTTTAAAATTGTACTGACCCCTCTTCCAATACATTGGTAGTTGAATACAAGGTCCGTCTCAGGTAGGACAGGAATTACTGTTTACTTTTATAATTACTTTATATTTGCAAGTTCAAACCAATTTGAACAAAAAAAAAAAAAATTGTGGTTTTGCCATTAGGATTAAACAGGAATTCTCATTCTTGAAATAATGCATTTGTACATCTTCCATTGGATAATTTAACTGTTTATTGTTATCAGTCTATTGTCTGGTGTACACTTAATTTTCTGGCTGGTGTTGGATCTATTACGATTAGCAAAGATGAAGAAACTCACCTTTGCCATACATGCCACAAAACATACATCAGTATAATAATTATTATAATAATGATTGGTTTTATATATGTGTTTAAATTCTTGCTATAAACTAATGTGATTTATTTTTATTTTATATTTATCAAAAACTGGATAGTTTTGATCTTCTTCTCACTTTAATTTTTTTTTTAATTTGATCAATTACCTACTAATACACAAGTTTCCCCTGTTTTATCAATTATTTCACATTAAATCATTAATTTTATTGTCTAAATTGATGAGACCTGCCAAATATTTGTTTCTTAGTAGGTGAATTTGTAAAGAAAATCTTTAATATACAATAAAAACATTTCAAACAGAAAAAAACCGTACCAGTTATAAAAATATTTAATAACCAAAACATGATACCATTTCATTTTGTTTTAAATCTACTTGTGTGCTTGAATTCATTTATGAAAATAAGTAGAGAAACCTGATTCTTTGGTCGAAAGGATCCTTTTTTTCAGGAGGTACTCAGGTTAACAGTGGAACTTCACTTATTCATATTACAATTTTAAAATAATTTTATTTTTGGTCATCCAAGTTTGTATATTGTTTGTAAAAAGATTGTCAGAAATGCAAATATCTAAATGAACCCATATAACATTAATAATAGTATTTAATGTATATGCCAATAATTATTAATTTAAAAACAGTGTTGTATTTTTCATAGTTGAATGGTTTTTAAATGAACTTATTATAAGTAAATTGCATAAATGATTAAAGTTTAAAAAAAGTATTTGTTAAAGCTGAGTGATAACGGTTATACTATAAATATTTAACAATTAAAAGTTTAAAATAACTGTTCACTCACTAACTCTCAATCAGGGGGCTTTTTTCTTAAAAAAACTATAATTAACAAATATGAAATAAAATGTAAGTATGACCATATTTATTCAATTTAGAAAATAATTACCTTGTAACGGTGTGTATAAAAAAAAATTAATACCTTAAAACAGATGAAAAATAAAATGAAGATAATTCTTTCGATTTCAGTTCACTATTTTCAATGAATGGAGTAAAGATTGAAAAAATATATAATTAATCCCTTTCCCAAATTTATGTTGAGGTTCATTACATAATAAACATCATCATGGAGCGATTGTGAATAATATAGCATACAAATAAGTAATTAATATAAACAAATATTCAGGTTTAAAATTATTTTAAAGTAATGAGCTAAAAATATTTTTTTATACTAATGATATATGTCGTTTTCCAGAAAATTATTATTTATAATATTTTGGGATTGATATATTTTTGAACTGGATACACAAATTAGTTTTGTGTTTTGTAATTGAGTTCTTGTTAGTTTAGGTTTGGTTAGAGTTTAGTAGGGTTTGGGATGGGTAGACTAGGTTTGGTTTTGATAGAGTTACGATTGAAGCTAGATTAGGTTTGATAAAATTACAGTTACAGATGAGTTAGGTTGGCTAAGGTTAAGAATAGGTTACATATTCATGATTCGAGGTTTTTGTGAAATGAAGAAAATAGGAGATAAGAAGCGCAATCTTTATGTAAATGCTTACTCCTTTTTTCTAACCTTAGGTTAACAAATAACTAAAGAAACCGATAGTGGAAATAAATTTATTCACCATATTTTCCAATATGTAATGTTAAATGACTAAAAATACGATTTTTAAAGATCATAAGCAGGAATGAGGATAAGTTAAAATGTTTTGAAATGACACTTCTTTGTAATAATTATTTTTAAAATTTGAAAATATTTTAGAAAATAGAAAACATTTTGCCATTTTAACAATGAAAACTATTTTATAAATTTTAAAAGACATTATGAAGGGTGATATTAGGGTTTAATCAAAAATAATTTAATAGGTCATTTTAATTTTTTTTATTATAATTATTTAGAATATATGTAAAAACTATCATGAAAAATACTTAAAATGTCAAATCATCCTAATGTTAATTTTTTAAAGTTGTTGAATCATCACCTATTTTCTTTTTTTTAGAGGTGTTAATAGAATTACAGCCTTGCACCACAAGTAAATTTTTATATTTATGGGCCAAAAAGATTAGCTTTTAAAATTTCCATTGCATTTGATAAGTTGAGTTTTGTAAAACTATCTTTGTAAATACAATTTTTTCAATTTTAGTCTTCACGAATATAAAATTTTAAAGCAATAAACTTTTATTAAAGGAATATTTAAATATTTAAAAAAAATTAAATTAAATATTGCATATTTATTTTTGGCACTGTTTGACCTGCAGATAATTTAAATGATACTTTTATTTAAATATTTAATTTTAAAACCAAATAAACCAATTAAAGAACTAACACACTCATATACGCATAAGCACACGTATGCATATACTTTCACACAGATTCACTTGTGTGACAAGATTTAACATATTGTAAAAAAAATATTGCTTATATAAATTATGACAATTAGGTTTTCTTGTGTATACTGGCATATTTAATAAAGTAGTTTATCTATAATAACACTTTACAATAAAATAAATTCCTATACTTTTTACAAAAGAATAAACAAAACTCAAAAAAAATTGTACAAAATTCATATTTACATGCATTGAATTAGTTAATTAGGTCTACTTTAGATAACATAGCATTTAGTTAAAAACGTTAAAATAATTACAAATAGAGGCAGAGTTAATCATTTACTCTGCTTGAACACATAAAAAACTAAAGTTAAATCAAATTATCATGCTACACACTAAATCATGCAAATATAAATCTGGTAAAATAATGTACTAGACAAGTTAATAAATGTAAAAAAAAAATTAAATAAATAAAAACAATTAAAAAGTGCTAAAATGCTGAGTATGATTTCATATTTATGTCATTGCTTTGCTTACAGGAATCAACTATTACAATAACATTGTTTAGGCAAGTGATAACATAAAAAATAAGTAATAAAATAGGTAATGTAACATTAAAAAATTAAAATACATGTATTAAAATAAAATAAGAACAGCAATAGGAAAAATAAACAAATAAAACAAACTATTTCTAAATAGGTACATGCATGATTTAAACATAGACATTAAAATTATAAAAATCTTAGCCAAATTAAAATAAAAATGTTGTAAGTAATTTAAATTAATTAAATAAATTTAAAATGTAATAATAAAGCAGAGTTCATTGGTAAAACTCGATAATTGAAAATATAAAATAAAATTCATGCTAAAGTCGATGCTCTTCAATATTATTATCTACTGCAACTGGAGGTGTATTATGTTCTCGTGCCCGTTGTCGCTCACGATTTATACGATACCTTTCAGCTGCTACACTCTCCATCGTTCGTCTCATGAGTGGATATTGGTCGAGAACTGCATTGAAGTGTTCAACTGAGAGGGAGAAAAGGTTGCAGTACGTTTCAGCACGAACACTTGCGACTCGTCTTGCATTTGTTAAAAGACAAATTTCACCAAAATAAGAACCATCACTAAGACTTGTCGCCACCTCTCCATTCGCCATGACGATATCAACAATTCCTTCTTGTATAAAATACATTTTTGTGCCTATCGTTCCTTCCTTGATTATAATATCACCTAAAATTAAACAAAGAAAATTAATAACAGTTTAATTAGGAGCAGTAAGAATATAATAATCAGTACAGTAGAAACTTCCTAGTCTTAATTTAATTGGGACTGATTATGTCAGGTTATAATATTATAAAATTATCTGTCAAGTTGCCTAATTAAACCATACAATACAAAATTGGGAAAAAACTAATTAAACCCTAACATTCAAACATTTTCTTACTCGGTTAAACAAAATTTTTAATTTACTTCAGCCATTACTTCAAAGATCTAGCAATATTTTTTTTTTATCCAACCATGGATATTTCAATATTCAATCTGACATAGACCACAACTATTTATGGATAGGTTGGATTTGATTTAATGTATATACAATTCAAGGTTTCTGTTGCTTGACATCAAAAAAGTAGTTAAAATTCTTAAACAAGAAGGTATTTGAGTAACTTCTAAAGGTACTTGTTCTCTTAGAAACATCGTTTCAAAACATAAAAAAAGTTGATAACTTGTCAAAAAGCCATCTTAACGGAGGCACCCTTGGGGGCGTCGGTGGCCGCAAGGTTCCGTCTTTGACATGGCACTCATCACTGTAAGGTGAAGGTCCCGGGTTCGAATCCAGCGGCCCTGCGTTCGAACCCGCCATACTTACAAACGGGCTTTTTTTTTAAGCACCGGCACCCTGAGGGTTTATATGACCTTTGCAGTTGCGAAACCTCGCAAAAGAAAAAGGAGAAAATTATAGCCCAAGAAATTAAGGACAATTATCTTGTAAAAATTACCCTTCTTGATCAGTAGTATGCATACTAAAATATTAAGGATGGCCCTAAACAAATTGGTAGAGCATGTCGACATATTCGAAGTTAGGGAAATAGCACTCTGCGACTTCATGTATATAAAGGGAGCCCTTGACATACCTTGTACAAAGTTATTGAGACAGCTGTACATAGGAAAGGCATATAACTCCTAACTAAAAATTGGAAATTAGTAAAGCTGAGATAAGCACTGAACTTGATCATTAAACTACACAAATACCTACACTAGGTTGCAACCAAGAGAGGGTACTTCTCTGGCTGCTAGTAATCATGATCCAATCAAAGAACTCAATGAGTTACGATACCATATCATAGGTTATAGAGATGATAATAATCAAAAAATGGAAATTTGAAGACACTTTGTCAAATCAAATTCAAAGTGTCTTAAATATTATAGGAAGATGGTGCGAGAAAAGGCAGTAAAATTGGGAAATAAACTCCAAACTGGCATACTGGTTATACACCACAACAGTAAAACCCTTGGTCTTACGGAGCTCTAGCATGGTGGCTAAAGACACCCAAGACAAAGAAGGTGCCCTAATATGGTGCACAGATGGATCGAAGATGGAACAGGAGTAGATAGGGGTAAAAGGGCCGAATTTTACCCTAGCAAAGCCTCTTAGACTAACCCCAATGTTTTTGTCAAACTAATAAAGAAAAATATGAAAGGTTAACAGATCAACATACTCTCAGAGAGCCAGACAGTCATAAAGGTACTAAATGCTTACACTTTCAACTCCAAACTTATCTGGGAGTGACTAAACTGCCTAATGACTCTGGCAGCAAAACAAGATAACCTTAAAGTTCCCGGACATGAACGACTAGAAGGAAATGAACAGTCTGTGTAACTAGCCAAAAAAGGAGTAACCCTTTCATCCATGAGACCTTAACCACAACTAAGTACCTAAAAACATGTGCTTAAATTGAAACTGGACAAATGGAATGAGAAAGAAAAACTCAAACATTGGAAAAACTCTGTAGGTATGAGACAAGCAAAGAGATTTATCAACATCTTAAAACAAACCGCAAAAGATTTCTCTCTTTCAGCAGGCAGGATTTGAAGAGGATTGTAGGCCTTTATACCGCCCACTGCTCCCTTAACTATAACCTTAAGATAAATGGGCAAGGCTGAAAAGGAAACATGCTGGCTCTGTCAGGAGGAGCCAGAGACATCGGCACATATCCTTTGCAAATGTGGCATTTGCCGTTTATGGTTACAACTGGAGAGGGCAAATCTCAGAGGAGTGGTAGGACTACTAACCGGACACTGGCACCTGAGAAAACATCTACAAAACATGGGCATATATAATAGTGATCCAATTTGCAGACTATGTAACGAGGAGGAGGAAACAGCCACTCATATCATCTTCGAATGCGGAGCAACGGCTCAATGGAGATTCAATCTGACGCACAAAAATGACTCAGAGAACCACGTTGAAGCAATAACAGTCAATGACTTGATACTCCTGAGAAAAAGGATCGAGTCTATTGACTAAACTAAAGTACTAGGAAGGTACAATAAGCCAGAAGGCTGCAGTGCCTGAGGCACACAAACCCCACCTCCTAGTACCTTTGCCACCCTAACCTAACCTAACCTGCTGTTTATGGTACAGCCACATTGGTAGAATATTTCTCATACCCAAAGAGTTCCACAAAGAGTCACCACAGTTTTATAAAGAATAAAACGCACTTGCCAAGGTATGGCTAGGCCATAGGGGTTCCCCAATAGACTTGTTTAGGTTGCAGTGGAGAAAAAATTGTATTCAACCCTCCACCAACTCACCAAAAAACTTAACAAATTTTCTGAATTTAAGGGCCATTTAAATATTTTTTAAACAAACCTAATTTAAATACAACAGTGTTTCACAGTTTCAACAAAGGGATCGAAGTAGATTGGTTTAACAGTTATTAAAATGAACTTGTGATATTTTACTTACCTGGCTGGAAGACTTCGTAACGAAGTTTTGTAACAACATCAGATACAAAATTCCCATCTGCATTAGCAAAAAATGGAACAGAAGCCACTAAAGAACGACAGTTGTAGTTTATTACATCCTGAAAATCAGACAACATAAAACCAATTTAATTCAAACAACATATGTAAATGTAAAAAATCTTTTAATTACTGTGTTTTACTATTTCATTATCACAGTATTTTCTGGTACTGAAATAATTTTGTACCAAAACAGAAACATGCGAAAAAATGTAAAAATTAAATTCATTTTAAAAAATTTAAAGAAATTAATGCATGATATATTCAATTTAACATTTGTAATGTTTTGTTTTTTTTTGAAAAAAAATGTAAGGGTTTTGAATATGTTCATATACAGTGTACTTCAATAGAAAGAAATTTAGAACAAAATCTCTTCTGTGCACCAGAAGCTTGTATATAAACTTATTTCTTTATATATTTAATATAATATTTTACCTCACGAAGTTTTTCAGAAAGTTCACCTAGAATCGCTTCTTCATCAAAAAATTTCCCTTGATACCTATGTTCAAAATATTCTGTTATTCTTTGCCTCATTTCCCTGGGCAACTTTCTGTAAGCCATATACTCTTCTACTTGTTTCACCTAAAAGGTAAATATTTATTAAACTAAACATAACTTCACATATTGTTACAATTACACTATTCAATTTTATACAGTATACTACAATATACTATTTTTACAATATATCATGCAATTTTTAATATGTATGAAGAATAAGTATGACCAGTATTACTTTGATATAACAGTACATAAAAAAATTCTTACAACACAACCAAATAGTTTTTACCTCTGCAATTTTTGTTTTTCTTAGTGTACAAATAATGTTAGCTGAATTGGTTTTAATTTATAAAAGAAAACGTTTCATAGTAATGAGTTTTTTGATATATTTATTTTTAATTCCTACATTATTTGCCTCCAGTATATTAACTTTTGTATTGTATTGTAATTAAATTAACTTTTATATTGACTTGTAAAATAAGTTTGTGGTTTTTTTTAATTCAGTTTTATACCTCTTTTATTTTGAAACAATGTTGATTTAGTCATTATTGTTTATACATTCTGAAAAAGGATTCATTGAGTTGTTTTTATTCATCCATGCCATTCGATATCTCAAGGTGTGTGTCCATAGACGTACACAATCGGTCATAGACTTTTGCAAATAAGTTCTGTCGGTAGACCTGGATGAAAGGTGTTTTAACGTTAATCCACTCGGGAGACACGATCAAACGAATAGACTCTTCGACGATTTACTGACCGACAGTTCCCGACAACCATGTCATTTAAAAGCCTTCAAACCTCGGCACACCATGCTGGGAGAGTTGAATCGGACGCGAAACCGGTCCCTTTTCCGAAAACACATTAACCGCATCTACCCACGTTCAAGCGCGCTCTGCTACCAATTGTTAGAATAAATTGATCGGAGGGATAAAGACAGATTAACTTTGATAATTTTATTGGTCAAACTACAACTGAAGAGAGGGGGCTGTGATAGCCGAGAGCTTAAGGCGTCAGACTCTCGGCTAGTAGACCCCGCGATCATGGGTTCGATCCCCACCGTCGCCTCTGGAATTTTTCTGACGCCTAAGGGGACCGATGGCCGCAATTAAAAGAAATTGCCATGGCCACTCATCAATGGAAGAGGCGGGACTGGATCTCAGTGACCCTGAGTCTGTTCCCAACCCCCTTCAAAAATGAGTTTCTTCGATAGAAGAACACTGGTACAACGGGGGCTCAAGTTCACTTTGTGTTGTGAGCCCTCCCCCAAAAATGGAGCCAGGGTATAGTACAATAAGCTGAATAGCTGCAGTGCTCAGGAGGGAACTCCTCCAGTCCCTGGCGGATATCCATACACATCCACAACTGAAGAGTCCAGTGGAAAAATGATGAGGTTCCTTTTTTTCAACATTTAAGAAAAACTAGATTTCAAGCTTCTTGGCTACAGGTGAAACAGTTTCTTTTTTGATATTTGATTGAATAATTTTAATAACATTTACAGTTCTTTCTGGGAAATTCTCATGATCCAAAAACCATTAAACCCTCATTTTGAACCCAGGAATGAATAAGAGAATACCATGATTAAGAAATTTTATTATTAATTTCAAAGATGAACAGACAAGTGAAACGAAAATTCTGAATTGATATCTATGGTCAAAATTTTAGACTAAGAGACTAAGACTTTAGGTAAAACCTCCTGGCAACTTCATTGGTGAGAAATGTTGTCAGGTGTTGCAAGTCATTATATTTTTCCAAATTAATAGGAAGGGGCTCATCGTAGGAGTTACGAAGCTGCTGTTTTGGTGTAGAGTTCTTCCCCTTTTTTTGCCTTTGTAGCTCCCACAACAAGTTGTGCTTTTTATAAGCTGCACCAAATGAAGTGTGCTGGTGTATATACTGTGGTGTGTACGAGATATCTTCAAAGATTCGTTCTCGTGGGAATGGGACATTCAGTTTGTACATCGGTACTAAGTAATTCGTCCACGATTTGAAAAATTCCCTCTTACAATCGATAACAGGTGAACGGTTAGGGTTTACATCTACTTCGACCAATCACATCCCTCCATCCTTGGTTTTCTCTAGCCACATTTGTCGGGTTAATAGTTAATGTCACAAGCTGGTGAAATCTTGATTCTAACAAAACAACGACAATCATCGTTTTTCACTGTGCCCTTCAATTAAACACTTTTATAATACATGCCGTTATACATATCAATGTTAACATTGTTTAGAAATAATTATAGCAATATAAATCACTACTTCCAACACATTTTGTGCGCAAAAACCCACGAAGTTCTGAAACGATGGAATTACAAAATTAGATGGAGATGGCAACAGATAGTGGAACAAAATGATTAAATTTGATGATAAAATCTGACATTTCGATTAAATTTATTATCAAAAAACGCTAAGGACTTATTTTACAATAATCCAGATCTAATATAAAATGAAGATATTATGGAATAATACCCTTTCTCTGTATTGTCTTCTCGATGAATCCAAACTTTGAATTAAATTAGTGGCATGTCCTAAGAATAGTGCATAGCATGTTGCACCGCTGATCATTGAAAGCATGGTTAGCCACATATCAGTTAAAGATTGAGGAGGAAACCTTCCATATCCAATGCAGAGCATATGAGACATGGCTTTAAAAAGAGCCCAGGAATACTGCTCTAACCAAAATGCTTCCTATATTTTGAAAAATCAAATTAATTTAATTTGTACAACAAATATTTGATGTTGAAAAGAATCATTTTCACCTGGAGCTCATTGATTGCGACCCAAGAATTCGATGGAAATCCTTGAAGCATAGGAACCAAAAATTGCAAACAGCCCGACCAATGACCGATGAGAAGCATCATACAAATTAAGTTGAAGATCCTCATAAAGACACTTGCCATATTGAGAAACTGAAACATAAGAAATTTATGCGGCCTATATAAACATTTAAATTATTTAACAAATATTTTTTTTGCAGAAATAATTTTTGATTTATAGTGAATAAGTAACCATCTGGAGAGAAACACCTTTTTTTTACCCCACTTATCCTTGGTTCTTGCCTGCCCCTCATAGATTGGGATAAGGCCAGTAGCCTTAGTACAGTTTTTAAACATGGCCATGCTGCCTGCAGTTCATCAGCTTCGATACCAGTATAATGTTAGTACGTATGCTTTATGTTTGATCTTACATGTCCATACATTCATAATATCAGAAATATATAATATAAAAATATCATTAAATTTGTTCAAGCATTATTATTGCATCATATACAATTTTAACATTTTACCATGTTAGTTGATTATAAATATTCACATTATCTTCAATAAAGATACTATGTGTATTTTCTAGAAAAAGTAAGCGCACTATGCAAATACTTTTTAACTAATAAAAACACATAATGTTGATAAAATAAATATATTAAGCAAAAAGATTATTTTTAAATAAATAAACTGATAAAAGCAAAAACTCTGTGACAAAAGCAAATATAAATTTGAAATGAGTATCATATTTCAATTGAAATATATATGTATATATATTTTTTGTTACTAACATTTTAAATAAATAAATACATATATGTAGCAGCACAATAAATGTATACAGAATGAATGAATATACACATATACATATTTATTTATGAACTTAAAAAAAACCATAAGTATTCACATACTTTTCTATATGTTATTTATCACTACATGATAATTAACAAATTTATTAAGCAAGCAAGCCCTATAAATAAAACATCAACAAAAGCATATAAAGCAATACAATCTTGTTAAAAAAAATTGTAAGTTATGTTAGATATTAAGGCAAATACAGCTAAAACAATATTTACAAATGTTACCTTTCTTCAAGTAATTAAAGCTAATAATTATACTAATAGTGTGTGGCTGCATATGAAAATTTTGTTTCGGGATCTGTTGCCTTAAAAAAGAAATGGTATATTATTTGTTACAAAGCAACAACGTTTAATTTTGAAGATTAATTTTAGATTCATGGCAGACATTGTTAAATAATAAGTGAGTGATCACACTTTCAACTGTTACGGTCATGATCGTTCACTGGCATATTTTGTTCAAAAGCATCTTATATGTTTTGTGTGCACTTGCATGTACATCATTTTTCAGGTGCCAAACTGTAGGTATACATGATAAACCTTGTGCCCAAGTTTGTTGTGACAGTGTGTCTTGCGTCAAGTCAGTCATGATTAGTGGATTCTAAGGTAACAGGAAGGACATCATTGATCAGTGGTAACAAAATACGTGGGTTACTAATGGTTGAAAAATCTAGACTTTGAAAATTAGTAATATTATTTTATGTCTGGTCATGAATAATTCCTTCTTTTATTCATTTTTATTTTTTATTTTTGTAATACTTGGTATTAATATTTACACACCCAGGGTTAAAGCCATTGAACATGCACTGAAGAAGCGAGCAGCGGTTATAGGCCTGGCCAGAAAGAAGAGGCATGCAAGTAACGGGGCAGGACTGCAGAAGTTTCCTACCAAGGCGGGGGTTACCTTAAAAATGAGATTGCTTTTGCTGAACTTTGACTCTTTCTGTGGGTCAGAGCTGAGGCGGCCTCTCCGTTCTGTCCGCTTTTTTTGAAGATTCTGCAAGATCTAGAAAAACAAGAAGCGAGGAAAAAATACCACAAGGTGTTAGAAAAAAAGATGGGTAAGAGGATGGTAAGAAATTGCGAACAGAATGAAAGATGCACTGAGAGATAGATAGCCCGGTAAGGGAAAGAAGATTGAGCAGGATAAAGAAAGAAGAGAAAGATTAAAGATTGTGAAGCTGTTGTGAATAAGGGTCCATGATTATTTTATTAGTATTTACCCATCCTGGCCAGGGAACAGTAATTGTTACAATTTATTCAGCTAAGGATAAAATAAACATATTGAAAAATATAAAAAAAGGAAAAAATGATGCCTTAAAAAAAAATAAATAAATAAATTACAAGTCTATTCTTAGGGCTTAACCGTTATGGTTGATAGCCGTCAGAAAAAATACAAGTCTGTAGGGCTTTATAAAAAAATAAAAAAGAAAGAAAATAATGTGGTATTTTTTATTTAGTTGGCTTTTGTTGTTTTTATTATTTGTCTCAGTGGTAAATACAAAATTACTTTATGGCACCAGTTTATTTACTGTCTGCTCAGTTAAGCCAAGAAAGCATTATTTAATTAAGAACTGAACAGCCAAAATACAAAACTGGAGTTTTTATGAACGTCCGAGTTGTCTACTGAATCATAATATAAATTTTTGCGGGAGTAAACTGAACTCTTTGAAATATTATAAAATTCTATCTTCTATGCAATCATAATAGTGATTTTCACTCACGTCAATCAAATTCTATAAAACAAAAATGGTTACTAGACAACTTTTGATGAAATTGCTTCTAATATAAATGTATATAACCAAAATTAATTGCACTTGTGATATCAGGGCTGGTTACACATTTCTTTTTTAAGTTCAAGAAGTTTCAAATTGGATATGTGTTGTGTCATGACGAATGCATTATTTATGTATATTGCTACAGAAAACTAAATCTAATACTTGTACAACAGTAATGCATATTCCGAACATGCAGCCACCTCATCCTCTAGCACAAAATTACCTCCTAACACTGAACATGCCAACAACGATAATTTCTGCGAAACCACTGACTAAATCAAGCACCACCAAAGTTTTGCACTGTGTAAACAACCATTTTATTCATAACAGCATCAACTATTCTGAAAATGATCTCATTTAATTAGTGTTATCAATAATACACTGATCCACAAAAATTAAACACCATTTTGAAATCTATCAAAAGAATGAACAAATTCAACATCCTTTAGGAACTGAAAGTAAATATATTAGCTTTTAAATGGTGCCTGTTTTGTTTTGTTTGTGATTACTCGGTAAGTTTCGTTTGAACAAAAATAATTTTGCCGGAGTTGTTTCAAAGAACTGTTCAAATTTATCAGAAAAGCGTTAACTAGAGATATTCATCACATATGAATGAATCTGAAGGGTTTTGAGACTCTTGATTTCATAATATTAATATATGAACAGACATACCTAAAATGCGCTGGTCTAAATGGTTTCATTGAGAGGTAGGCTAATACCTACACTGTGAAAGTTGACACTTCGCTGTTCCTCTTGTTGGAAATAAGCTAAACAATTTAAAAAGGTTTGCAGCAATTTCCTTTGTCATAATTTGTACGTTTTACCTAATACATCTAACTTCAAAAAAAAAAAAAAAAATTAATTTTGTTTCTGAAATCATATTACATGTTACTCATTTACAAATAAAGAGTATGGAAGAAAAAATATTCCATATAATATCAAATCAAGCAAAATATCTTTAAATTTTATTTTGAGTGAAATTAAAAATGAATAATTGTTATGTTTTTTAAATAGCACTGGTCTCATAAAAAAAAGTATACATTTAACACAAACTAGCTCTTCTTCATAAAAATTCTCATGTTTGTTCACATATAGAGTATAGGAAAAAATTACAGTTCTCTGAAACACCTCGGGTTTTATTGAAGTGTTAAATTACAAATTAAAATAAAATGAAATGTTTGAAAATGGGTTTACTTTTGCCTCTTCATCAACAGAGTCAAATCTATCAGGGATCCAGCGATACTCTAATTCTTGTCATTTATTTAAATGATTTTACTCATATCGGTTTATTTAAGCACTCGAAATAACTAACTATTACAGTCATGGATTCCATATTTAAAATATTGTAGAAGTGGAATACTCACGAGTACAGGAAGGTCAAATGAAGCAGGCAGAAAACATAAATTAATTTATTTTCATAATTAATGGAAAAATATTTATCTTTAAACTTTTCATTGTAAAAATGTATAAAGTAACAATAAATAAATCTAAAAAGATAAAATTTTTTAATATGATTTATATGTCTAAGGTCCACTTTTTTGTGTTTCATCAAAATAGTTAATTTTTTTTTTTTGTGCATGCAAGATTTCTATTCAAAGATCCCTTTAGCTTGACCTCTATATGCAGGGGCAAGGTTCTTCTACAATGTTTCTTCTTTTACTAGAACTACTGTAATAAAAGGCCCATTTTGTAGTGGATTTTTTATATGTGTTAATTTTTGTAATTGCACTGTGATGTAGTTCTAAGATTATGAATCAACTATGATTTGTTCATAAATAGTTTAGAAATTCAAACAAAAAATATTGCTAAAACATCATTAGACATTTTTAAGTGTTTTATGTACTTTAATTTTAGTGTAATTAAAAAAAAAAAAAAGAATTTTGCGAATATTGAGTTGTAAGTGTGTGATTTTAATTGAGCTGATATATCTTTTGGATGTTTAATGTCGTCAAATAATTATGTAAACATTACTGTATTTAAGTCCTAAACGCACACTAACAAAACATACAATGTATACTACATTCAACATTTAAACACTGGATATTAGCATATCTAGTATGTTTGTCATAACCTGGAATAATGCAGTATCGTAATTTTACAGTAAATATATACAATTTTCATCCAGCTAAATACCAGGTTATTACAAAAACACTTATGCTGGACTTCTATAAACTGAACAGAGTTGCATGAACACCAATAATGGAATACATAGAGAGGATGGTGGCGATGTTCTCAGTCCTTACGTTGGAACTGACTGTGCTCGCCTGTTCCTCTTGTTCCTTCTTTGGAGTGATAGTGAGCTGGCAACACAACAAGAACTGCTGAAATGGCTTCCTCCCATTTTTTTAACAATATGTTTAATTGCCCAACAGCTTAATGTTACATCTTATGAATCAGAGATAAATTTGTCAAATATTTTTGTTTAAGATGATTTGGAAGTCGTGAGATGCGGTCCGGTGTGACATAGGTTTCAGAAAAACATTTTCTATATCGTGCCAAAATGGACAGAAATCTTTATTGAGATCATCTTCAGGGCCTGGGATTTACAAACATTGTTTAAATTTAACAAATAGGATGTAGGATGTAGAAAAAAAGTGAATTTATACAATGGAAATTTTTTTTGTTGATATTCAATGAAAATATTTCTATTCACTCAAAGATTATGCTTTCTGCGTAATTGTGCCATTCTTGCATGTTGGGTTGGGAGTGTCAGTGAGATATTGCTATTTTATGTATATGTAGCTTATACATAGTATTTATAATGCCTGTCGCCCACGCCTACAATTTACACATGAAATCCAAAACAATACCATTTTTAGATGCACTCGTACTAAAACAACCAGATGGCACATTAATCACAGATTGGTATCAAAAACCAAGAAATACAGGTCGCTACCTCAACTTTACATCTCACCGTCCTCTTCATACAATAATAAACACGGCCAAATGTTACTACAAAGAATTATCGCCCTAAGCTATGAATCGTTCCACCACAAAAACCCAAAGATGTACAAACAGATCGTCCATAACAATCTCTACTCTAAACACATAATCAACAGAATAATCAAAAACAACAATTCACTAACACCATCCACTATTACTAATAATACCACATCAAATCCATTGCATACAAACAAACCAGCATACATTTATTCACGGCCTATCACATAAATTAAACACATTTCTCTCGTCCGATAACTTGAAAATAGCTTTCAAAAATTATAAAACAATTCAAACTTTTCCAAAATTAAAGATCCAATACCAATAACAAATAAATCTGACGTAATCTACAAAATCAATTGTTTAAACTGTCCAGCCACTTACATCCCAATATCTGGACAAGAGAGTAAAGCAACATATCTATATAGTTGCGAAAAAACCCAAGCAAAATACTACAGCACTCGCTATCCACAATTTTGAACACAAACACAATTTCTATTTCAAAAATCCAAAAGTATTACACACAGAACAAAACAAATATAAACGTCATTTCTTAAAAATGGTTTACATCAACAGAAATAAACACAGCATCAATTACAAAACAGTCACACGTAACTCAGTCGCAGCTCCGCCAATATCATTAATAAAATTCAATATAGATAACATACATGTATCATCGCACCACACAAAATATATATTATAGCATATGAAACATTCATCACATTCAAACATTTTTACAGTCTAATTTTTTTCAAAAATTTAGCTTTACTTTCTTATTTATCCCCGTCTATATAATTCTGAAAGGATAATCTGGCCGAACCATTACCAACGGTTTTTTCCCTTCGTCGGCTCTTTTCAAAGAAGCCGATTTAATGCATAAAAATTCTTTTCTGTACCGACATCCTTCCTCACCCCTTCAAAATCCAACGTATATAAACATAAAACAGCAATATTTCACTGGCACTCTCAACACAACACCCAAGAATGGCACAATTATGCAGAAAACACTTCGAGTGGGTAGTAATACTTTGATTGAATATAAATTTTTTTTGTATTGTATAAAATCACTTTTCCCACGTTCTACATGTATGTGTTAAATTTAAACAATGTTTGTAACAAACGAACACTTTAAGCCCTGAAGTTGATACTCAATAAAAATCAAAACGTTGGCAGGATGAAAATTTTATTTCTCTGAAACCTAAGCCAACGCATCACGATTTCCAAATAATCATAGACTAACGGTCAATAATCACCACACATATTTTACATATTTTGTTTAAGCTCACTAAAAGTGTATTTCAAAACTACGTCAGATGTTTGTTTAGTTAACTTCAAAGTTATTTTCTTATTCATGCCTTATGCTAAGCATAGTATAAATATGAATATTTAGAGATAAAATGGTGTAAGTTGTTGGAAAAATCATTAAAAGAAACAAAATATGTCAGATGTAAGATTGTTTAAAACGAAAGACAGCGCGTTTAAGCATATAATGATTAATTTACTACTTTCGTGGTCCGCTCGACCAATTAATATATCACAATTAATTACGGTTTTTAGTTGAGATGAAAAAAAGTTAATGGCACAAGAGGGATTCGAACCCACGACCTTCGGCTAGATACGCCGCTGCTCTTCCACCTGAAGTGGACCTCGATCCACTCGGACTGATAACTCCCCATCTCGACCTCACCTTGCGAGTTTTCCCACCTTTTGCCTCCAAACTAGTAAGGTGAGGTTGAGTTGGGGAGTTGATGCCGAAGGTCGTGGGTTCGAATCCTTCTTGTGCCATTAACTTTTTTTCATCTCAACTAAAAACCTATAATGTTTCATCGCTTCCATGTTAAACTGTCAAATGAGAAAAAATTGGTTTTATCAGACGTGATGCTTTCACCTTGTATTGGGCTTTTTTGGTTCTAGCCTGGCCAGTCATATCTAAGTCTCAATTTATTTAATTATTAATTAACTCAATAATTCTCACCCGCTATGCCCAATCTTTTTCAAGTATTCTACTACTGGACGATAAGCCTGCACATCACCCGATCCTAGACTTGACATTTAATTGGATGGTAGATTAAAAAATTTCTTAATAGAATCTATCAGTGGTTTTAATTCTTCAGCATATCTGACACACTCCGTGTAATGTATGTAAACGTGGAATGACCATGAAATCCCACTATTGTGGAGGGAAGTTACCAGTTTTTCATATACCATTGTATAGGTTTAGTAACACATTTTTTATTTTTAGGCAACTATTGGAACATTATATACGGGATTTTGTCAATTCCCCTAGCCGAGTTGTTGGAATTTTTAAGAGCCAATTAAGTTCCTTATATGGTAAAAGGATTAAAAAACATATGCATAATTATCCATGTAGTATCATAATTATCATCAACATATAGTAAAATTATCATTTATTATATGCAAGTTGTTTTATACGAAGTTACGAGATATTGATTGCAAACATGCATCAGTCCATGGGCCTATGGGAATGGATGATCTATTTTTATGTAAATTTGAGTTCGTGTCTTTTTAATTGGTGTTTGGGCGTTAACTTTCTCACAAAATGTCTTCTAAGAATCTCTCTTAGCTTGTTTTATTATCTTTTTTGTTTCAACGCAACACTTTTTATAGAGTGTGAAATTGCCATTCAGCGATTTTATTAATGTATTTTCTTTCCTCTGTAAAGCATCTAAATCGTCCTCTGCTTGTTTTTTAGTTATTGGAATTGATTTTTAGCAACTTTGTGGCCTAAAATTAATTCGTTACATTGTATTTTGATTTTGTATTGCTTTTCTTAGGGCTTTTATAAAATGTTTTACAATTAGCCCCTTATATTCCATTTTCTAAAACGATTTTGGTTTGAAAAACAAATGGGCATGGTATTATAGAAATTGATCAGAATCGATGAGTGGTTTGAGTCAAGAGGGTCATCCACTCACTTTCCAGTCAAATTTGCCAACCAGATTAGAACTACAAAAGTAACACCCTCCACTACTGGCTTTTTTTTAGCAATTGTAGGAACGGTTGCTTCATCATTATTTTAAAATTGGGAAGTCTGATTCTTAAATGGCGTCGGCTGACCAAGGGCAGACGAAGGGCGTTAAAATACCCAAAAATTAATGTGGGTTTTGGAAAGTTAATAAAAAATCCCCACACCTGGGTGGATATGCCACTAAGGGACGCTGTAAAGAATAATTATAAATTCACTATTTTTCGTGGTCCGCTTGACCAATTAATAACATCCAATTAATTAAAGTTTTAAGTTGAGATAAAGTTAGTGTCACAAGCGGGATTCGAACTCACGACCTTCGGCTAGATACGCCGCTACTCTAAAAACAAGAGGCATGGAGGAATTCATTAAAATAGTGGCTCCAACTACAGTTCATGAATAAGTAAGCACAGACGATATAGAAGTTTCCAATGACACAGAAATAGACATCCCATTCACAATGGGAGAATAGGAAAAAGCCCTCTCGTCAGGAAGCGGAATCGAGCCAGGACCCGATGGCATAAACTTTGAAATGTTGAAACTACAACCCGACAACGGACAAATCACCCTATTAACAATATTTAACGAAGTATGGATAGAAGGAGTGATTATCCACAGTGGAATAGACAATACATCATTCCAATCTGCAAACTTGGTTAAACACCAAATGACGGGGCATCTTATGGACCAATCACGCTATCAACGTGTATGCTGAAAACTTGAAAGATACGTTAAGACCAGGCTAGAGAGTAGCAACCAGCGTTTCACACGGATTTCGCAAACAACATAGTACTTATGACAATATGGAAGCCTTTTTAAGTGATTGCTATAAAAATAAAGGGGAAAAAGAAATTACGCTACTGATATTCTGTAATATCTCCAACGCCTATTCTAATGTAAATATGTATTAATCTATTAAAACAGCAAATGTTAAGGATCAGGTTTACCTGGACGATTTATAAGTACGAACATAAATCTAGGCAAAAATAAAACACTGTTCTTCCAAGTTAATGGGCAAATCATGAGACCACAATCAGTCCATGTCGGCCTTCGGCAAGGAGTCGTCCTAAGTCCCCTCTTGCTCTCTCTTTACACATCGACACTTAAAACATGGCTTCAGGACAGATCAAATTTCCCCAGTTTGCCAACGACTTAACACTATACTAACGAAAAGGACGTAGAAGAGACAATAGAGAAAATTAGGACACCACTTGAAAGCTATATTAACTGGACAAGAATCTACGACTCTCCTTATCAGAACGAAAAAGTTCAGCTATATTTATAACACGGAAGCGAACTGTGGCACAACCCTAATTCGTTCAACAATAAAAATAGCGGCAACCATAAACAAATTTTTAGGGATAATACTTGACCGTAAACTTTTATGGAAACCATATCTAGAATGCACAGAGGCGAAATGCGAAAAGGCCCTAAACATACTAAGAAGAGCTATCTCGAGAATAAAGAATAGTGCCCAATCCCTCCATACGTACAATGATCCCTCATTCAATGAATAATGGACTATGGAAGTGTTTTCTTTTGGGACGCAACCAAAACGCATTTGAAAACTCTAGACCGAATACATTTCAGAGCGTTAAGATGTTGCTTGGAAGCAAAGCGATCAACTCTATACATTAATTATTATTTAGAGGTCGTGAGGTTTTAGAAAAAAAATTCTTTATCATGCCAACGTTTCGGTGTTTATTGATCCTTGAAGATGATTTCAATAAAGATCGAAACGTTGGTATGATAAAGAAAAACTTTTCTAAAACTACGTCACACCAGACCGCACCTCAAGTTTCCAAATAATCTTTGGCTAACGGACACTAAACACCACACATTATACTTGCATGTGACATCAGAGCTCACTTGAAACAAATTGCAAGGAGGAAATGGCAAAAACAGTGAGGCCAGCACTGCCTATACAGCCTAGCATTCAACACAAACCCTAGTACCTTAATATGAATAGGTTAAGGAAGTTCTTCACGACTATATTCAGGTTAAGGTTTAATAATAACCAATTACCATACCAACTTGATATTGGTATTGTGGACAGCGCCAGATGTGAATGCGAAGCGAATACCATTGCCGATTCAAAGTTTCAAACCACGCTAATCCTGGCATGCCTAAGAAACACGATGAGTTGGGAGGTTTTGTTCTCAGAAATAAAATAGAAACGCAATAAAATTCTTTAGTCTTTGTTTTGGTCGGCAACCGATAAAGGAAGATTCAGGGCTTATCTCTATCGCCGGCTAGCACCGGCTTTTTTTACGTCAGCCACCACCGCCCGTTATTTCCTTCATGCCGCTAAGCCTCCAGCTCCCACATAAAAGTGATTAGTGGATGTAGTGGCCTCTTGAAGCTACCGCTAGATGCCACTACGATCTGTAGAATGTTCTCGCCCTCCATTCTGCAGCCAATCAGAGTAGAGCACTTCCCTATATAAGCAGAGGCACTGCTTCGCTAGAACCAGACTCGTCCATGCGACGAGGTCTCAAACATCACTAACAGACAACATAAGCAGACCTTCCACAGGACGAGTTCTCTCATCACTAATGGATGAGATCAGAAGACTCCTCGTCATTCCGACGAGCCGTCACAAAAGGAACCCCGTCGACGGCGACAAGTACTCGCAGCATTAGCCTGATCCCGTCTTCTAAACGGCCCACTTGGCCGCGAACGCCAAACGCTGCTTTCGGCTATTGCTGCACCCCAGTACTTCGGCCTCTGCGAAGTCAACCGATTCACTACGACCGGACCTCAGCCAACGGACTACTCATGGTCACAGACCACCACCAACGGCGCCACTCACACGGTCACGGCTTCTCTCCAAACACAACACCGGCCCTTCCCAGGGCTACAAACTCCCAGTCACTAATGTGGACTTCATCTAGGAGCAATGTGAAGTCCTCGAGCTCTCCTCCCCATTTAAATCGGCACATCCAAGGTTTCTGATCCCAGCTGTCGACGAAACAAAGTCCTCATGACCCTTGAACAAGAACTTCCAAACCCAAGTTGAAACAGAAGAACAACCAATCACAGACTAGGTACTAATGTTCTAATTACAACGGAAATCACTTACTCTTCAGGTACTCTGGGTTCTATCAGCTATCAGCTGGGGAAAAGATGGATTTTATCCGGAAAAGTCTCATTTGCTTCAACTACCATCGATTGGGCCCATTCAAAGTAACAACTGCTTATCGAAATATTCTCGTGCGAATTGTAGCCAGAAACACCACTCCTTTCAACACATCTTTAACGTGCGTGAACATGTCAACGATAGAATTCAAAGTCACCCCTGCGTGACAGTTATCAAAAGCAATGAAGAATAATGCTGCCAGGAACGAGACCATCCGATGAAACATGTTTTGCTGGGAACTGCCATTGTACACATGAAGTACTGGATGGGACCAACAGAGGAATTAAATGCACCTCACTGGGAGGATTGTGGGAGGCATCGGTGAAATCTGCCAAAACACAACTCATGAAAATGTTGGGTGGTAGGCCATTCATCTTCGAGGGGTGGGCTTCAATCATCACCAGGACCGAAGCTGTGATGAATTCCCGACCTCTTTGACGGATATTAGCACAACCAGTCAATTACGATTACCTCTCAGCAGACCACTTCTTAGTAGGATCAGCCATGTTACTAGCTCCAAAGTAGACCTTCCATGATGCTAGTGAGAATAGGTTATCCTGTTGGCACTTGATCAGGTCTATTGGAAGCGCTGGCCAAATGAGTATCTCTATACCCTCCAAACGCGCCAGAAACAGATAAAACGGACAACTCCACCAAAATTCAACGATCTAGACCATCTACAATATCCAGCATCCATTAAACTAGAAATTAGTAGTTGAAATTCATCCAGGTCATGATCACTACGAGGTGTCACTAAAAACATCACAGGGCCTCATTAAGAGAGCCGTTCATCGCTTAGCACTTCTGCCTCAAGAGGATATCCAGACACTGATTTAAAATCTGGCCTTTTTAGGTATGTTCGGTGAGAGTCATGTTGCGGGGGGGGATCGGTCCTATTGTCTTTGTTTTGGCCGGAAACCGATAAAGGAGCATTTCAGTATATCACCGGCTTCGGTTGCCCGTTCTTCGTAAAATATATAGGACCGGCTTTGTTATTTTTGCACCATACGTCGCCGTCCGTTGTTTCCGCCACGCCGTTTAAAAGCCTTCAGCCCCCAGCCTCTTCCGTTGATCAAGCCATTCGATCTAATTTAACTTTTTTTTGTCAAATAAAGCTTTATCAAAATACTGTTTACTTTTGCAAAGGGCTTTTCTTTTGCGTTGTAAGTACTAAGAGTTACCTAATAATTTTTTTTTTTTTTTTTTTTTTTGTAAAGCTGAGAACTTAATTTTTTCTTCTAAGGCATCCTTGTGGGCCAGAAGTGTTATTATTAATAATAAATTTGATGTTTTATTTTCATGTATTTTTCTTTAAGCTCTGTGGTAATTATTTTTCACGTAGAATTCAAAAGTACATTATACCAACTCTCTTGGTTAACCCCCTCTTTTTTCAAAATAGAGGGCGCAGATCCCAAAATTTCCTAAATGTTACAACGCAGCCACCAACTCCTACTACCTCCACCACCCCAACTGCTGATAAATCCTCCATCCAACACCATCAAAGTCGATAAATTTGGCAACTCCCCCACTACTAATTGCCGCCTCCTCCTCCTGCGCCAGTATATATATACTTCCCCTACTGAAATGAAACTATCAAAAATGCCGCATTCCCAGTTTTGAAAAAAAAAAAAAAAAAAGGAAAATCACCGACTAACGCTCATATGCTTAGTGACAAGTATGATTTTTTTATGAGTAAAAAACAATAACTGTAAATTTCAACACTGCCCTAAAAAGTATTTGAAAATGTCAAGGACATATAAAGTCATATATTGTGACATAAAGTAAAGCGATGACATTTCTTTGCTCTCCTGAAAAGCACCGATTTTAACATTCAATTGTTTGACATGATACTACATACTGTGTTTCACAAACCCTCTAAGCTAGGTTCAGTAAAGTCCAAATTATGATTTTACGGGTGAAGTTATTATTAAGTAGACATGGAGGAATTCAATTTCTTATTTGATTTATAATAATTCACAATACTCATTTTTGTTGTACAAGAATTAATATTTAAAAGTAATAACGTTTATTGTTAAAATGCGACCACAAACCAATTTGGTTTTCAGAAATTACTGATGACTTAAAAAAAATCAGATAGAAAATATATTTTTTTATTTTCCCCAAAAAATTGGTATTTAGAGGTTTTTGGATATGGAAAAACGTATTTTAGCTTAGTTTTTTTTTTGCTAAACCATTGAAATTTGTTAATTAGTCATTGTAAGAATAAAAGTGTTGTTAATTGTATTAATGAGGTGTTTTATTTGCTAGTTTTCTTTAACTCATAAGTATGTGTTCGCACTATTTTGTGAAATATCAATGAAAAAAAGAAAAATTAACAGTTAAGTGTTAAAATAAAAGTAAGGGCCTATTGTTTTTAGAAATTGCACACAGAATTAATTGTAAGTGAAAGATGCAAGGAAGTCTGAAGAGTTTTCTCTAGAATAAGGATCTACAATTATTAATTGCTAAAAATAGTTGTCACAACTAGGCCATTTATATAGATTTGATGGTTTATATAAAGTTTATATATTACCAACCTAGTACATAGTGAAATAAGTATGGTTTTTCGTTATTCAAAGTTTATAATTTTGGGCGATAATAAAATATAATGAAAATTGTCGTTCTCATATAAGGCCAATGAAAATCCATAGGTGTTCAATCTGTCAGTTATATATTCGCATTTGATTTTAATGGTTTTGTATTTAGGCATCACTATTTTCTGATGTATCAAATTCCATTAACATTTGTTAAATTGAATTTTAACACAATCAATATTTTCGAACTTGTTAACCCATGGAATTTGTCTCCAGAAGTACCGCAGTATGTGTAAGTGAGTGTTAGGGATTCAATTGAATTAGTAGTCAACCTAGTATGGAAAATAAATAAACATTACACAAATAATGTAAAATTTCCATTTTCAAACAAATAATTCTGAAACAATAAAATTATTAGTTATTAAAAAGTATATATTCCTTAATTAAACAAAATACAAGGTTAATTGCATAGGTTTCTATTTTATTTTATATATATACTAACATCATTTGATGGTTTTATTCAGTATACCTTAAGAGCATGACACCAAATTATGTGATCAACAGATTCTACAAAAATTATATAGAGAAAGATAGATAGATGATAGACAAGCTAAGTTAACAAACAGCTATCGGCTTATTTCCTATATGCAAAAACAATTACATGGCATGCTTTTGTTTTTAACACATCTGATTCATTAATCTATGAAATTAAAAAAAAATTACTTTTAATAAAGAATCATTTTATAACATGTATACAAAAAATTTAAATAGTACCAATACATATGTAATAATAATAAAACCAGATTTAATAAATTTGTATTCATTCGTATGCATGCAAATATACTAGTAATGAAAAAAAAAAAAAAAAAAAAAAAAAAATGAAAAGGATAAATGTAAAACAGATATGACTGCAATCTTCACACACATTTAAAACTTTACCCTTGAAATTGGCTAAGGTTAAACATTTCAAAAATGTTTTGTTTTATTGTTACAGAGTTATTATTTAAAATAAGTTTGTGATAAAAAAAAAATATTTAAAAACCTTTGCACCATATAATTGAAGAAAACAAATAATTCATAATAGGCAATAATAATATACAAGCGATAATTAAATATAACCTAAATTAATACTAATTTATTCTTTTCTCATTTCAAAAAATTCCACTGAAAATGCAACTTAACTGAACCACAATTAAACCATATAAAACCAATTTATGTCTGCCTTTAATAATTACAATTTTGCATTAAAAAACAGCTATAAGAATAATTTAAAAAATAATAATAAAACACTCAGTCTCTACAGTAAAGCTTTTGAAGAAAATATTTTCTTTGTCAGGACTTTGAAATTTTTATGAATAATTCACTAGGTTACAAATATAAACATCTATTTACATAAGATAAAGCCTTTGGTTTCAAATATAGTGATTTTACGAGTTGTTAGTTAACTTAAAAATTAATACATTTTTGGTAAACGTTTAACTCTTAACTCTGCAAGTAACTCTGGATGCACAAATGTGAGAATTAATTTAAAAAGAGAGGTTAAAAATTTGAGTGTATTTCTATGTTCCTGAAGATTTAATGAATTGATTACTGTATTCATGGCAATCTTGTGTACCAATTGTAACTTTTAAAATAATTTTCCATTGCCACTTTGAAGGAATAAAAAGTTACTGGAATGTGTTTTACATTTCTTAAAATTTATTCAAATGGTGATTAGCAACTCACATAATTTTTGTCTTGCAAACAGTTCTCGAACTTCATACTTTATTCCAATTTTTATTATTAAGAATGTAATATATTTAGATTTAAAAAGTATTTAAACAATGTGAATATATTTTTATGTCAATCTTTGGTTATGTCATGTAAATGTAAAATTATGTGGCATATATTTTTCTAGTATTGTATAAAATCTCTTTATAAACATTAATAAATGGATTAGTTTCAATGCATGTATAATGCTGACTGGAAATTTACATTTTAACATAGCAACAAACTATCATTCTCCAACCAATCACCAAAAACTGAAAAAACGAAACTGAAGTTTTCAGATGTCTGTAGTGTAATGGCCAAAATAGAAAATTATGAGAGCTTAACATTTTTTTAAAACAATTTTTTCTTATTCCAGACAGCATAGTACATAAAATTTTATAATAAACAAATACTGTTCATTGCATAATCTACGACTGAAGGCAGTACTAACTATATTAAATGCCATCATTCTTCCTTAAATTTAGCCCCAGGTTCAGAGCATATAACAATGCAAGAATGAAGACATTTGAGTCGGTGTTTTTAACATGTACATACCATTGTCCAGATAACAGCTGGACTATTAGGAAAGGCGAATTTTTTATAGGTGTCCCAACTTCAGACATATTTAGTTGAAGGTTGATGGTTGTTTGAATGATCAAGGAATGTTTTTCAGGGCTATTATATTTTATTTATCATTAATACACTACCTTTATTTTAATTATTCATTTATAACTGACAATGTTTTTTAAATTTTTTTTTATTAGTTGTTTTATTTCAGTGGTTTCATGATGTACAATTTTTTAATTTTGTTTCAAAGATTATAAGGAAACAATAATTCATTAATTATGGTTTCACCATGCTTTCAACGTATTTTATATTTTTTCCCCGATCTAACTTTTCAAATTTTAGAATTATCTTGAGAAACATGTGCCATTGTTAGAAATAAATGATAAGACTGAAACGCAAGAATCACCCTACGTAAATATAGAAACAAAATTAGAATGATTTCTTAGTGAACACCCTGAACTAAAAGGAGATATGAAAAAAATGTCATTGTAGTTGTGACTAATAAAAGTTCAATTCCAATCCGCAGTTTATTGAACAACTCTTTAAAAGTTGAAGCTTTGGACAAATTGTTGGAAGAGACACTGCATTGTAAAACAATAATCCCTGGTTTTACACCTGAGTCACTCTCTAGCTTCACTTAACTCACTTTGAAATACACGTACTACATTCCACCCCATTTAATTACAAGATAATCGTGCAATTAAGCCTTAAAAACAACAAAATTGTAAAGTGAATAACACAAGTGACGATTAATATAATAATCCCTTAATCTAAGATAAAAAATACGGAGTATCTTAACAATTTTAACAAATACAAATTCACTTAAATAGATCATTAAAATTATGAAAAAGAAATCGGAATAAAATGCGAGAAAGATGAGAAAAGAAATGTAAAGCTAAGGGAGAGAGGGTTGGCGATGACCAATGTAGTTTGTCATCTCTAAAACTAAAACTAAAAATAAATAAATTACGAAGTCTTTCAATTAATTAAGGTTTTTAGTTGAGATAAAAACCTTAATTGAAATATATTAATTGGTCAAGTGGACCATGAAAACTAGTGAATTTAATAAATTACGAAGGTCGCCCCCTTGAAACTAAACACAGTTTTCCAAATTTGGTTGATATGACCCTTTATAATTTTTTCTATAAATTATTTTTCTATGCATTCTATGTAGTAATGGGGTCTAATTTCTTCTCTATAGAATTCTAGTGTTTTTTTTTCTCTCTGTACAAGCATCCTCACATAATATTTTCCGTATCTGTCCCTCCTACAACAATTTAATTTTTCCTGGTTTCAAACCCAGGACCTTCACCTTAGTGTTGAGTGACATGTCAATGGCTAAATCTAATTTAGTTTTTAATCTTCTGTTCATTTAACGACTGGCAACCCTAGTCGCACAATGAGAAGAATTGTTATACGTTAACAAAAAATTAAACAAGGTTTCTTCATGATCTTTCAAGATACTTTTTTTAAGCTCTTCACTGTACAAAATGTGTTTTCTCTTTGAATTAAATTAATTGAATAAATAATGATAAATTAATTTAAATAAAATGATAAGAGTTTATTAGTGATATCATTATCTTGATTATAGTCAACAGATGCCCAATTTTTTTGTCTGCCAGTGATTTATCCATGATGGAAGCTTCAGGCCTCCCAAATTATCAACTTAATTACCCTTAAGTGATCACACAGGTAATAATATTACTTTAAATTATCAACTTATCAATGATTTTATATTAATTGTAAATGGCGTTGGTGGCAGCTCTAGTGATGGCGTATTATATGCTGCAAGCTTGGCGAAACTATAATTAATGTGTGGCCTTCCTTCTGATCTTTTGAACAAAATAATAAATAATAATTTGACCAGTTTTATTTATAAATAATTATTATATTATTATTGTTGATGTATTGTTCTAAATGTTTGAAGTTGTGAAACAAAGTTGGAAGAGATAATGAAATCCAGCATATCGAACCTTGACTATTTCTGCCAATGCACGACGAATAGCAATATCACTTAACTTCAGTAAGATGTATTAAGCCATCTGATGGACTTTGGCATGGATGTCACATTAATAAACAGACTTTGGGGCGTGGGAAATAGTCTATTACACAGAATATGCCGGCTGAAGTACTTGATCCTTTCGTCCACATTGTAGAGTATATATCGCTTGATGTGTTCTTTAGGTGTATTGTCTCAGCTCCGACAGAAGTGTGCTGTCATGTGTGGTGACTGCAGTGCTAGGGTTTAACGATTTGCCCCTATATTTTATTCCTTTTGTAGGAACTACGATGTGTTGAATTTTTTTTATATTTATTAGTTTATCAGTTGTTCTGTAATATGAAGACTTGATTTTTATACTGTTTTCATATGTTAAATAATACATAGCCGCAATGCCAACATTTGTTTAGTAATCGTTGTGAATAACGTGCGATTATTATCTATTTAATTAATATTATGAGTTTAATTTTATTCAAATTTATGTACACAAAATCGTTATTTTCGTTGAGTTTTTCTTCTTAGAAATGATATTGGTCTTTTATTGTTATTTAACCTTATATTGGGTTGTCCGGAAAATAATGCAGGATTTTGGTATTAAACAAAAAAAAAGAAACTAGTTACTTTAAAGCAATGTTCTTTAATCAAAATAATTTCCCATACTCTCAATACATTTCTCCCAACGTGTTGGTAACTTATTAATTCCGTCTGAGTAGAATTCAGAATTTTTAGAATTGATAAAGTCAATAAATGCATTTTCCAGTTCCGTTTGATTTTTGAATATTATGTGTTGTAAGTAGTGGTCCAGGTGTCTAAAAAAATGGTAGTCAGTAGGCGAGAGGTCCGGAGAGTAGGGTGGGTGAGGCAAAGTTTCATAGCCAAGCTCCAATAATTTTTGTGACGTTACACGTGACACATGTGGTCGAGCGTTGTCATGCAACAAAATGGGCCCTTTCCGATTGACCAAAGAGGGCTTCATTACTGCCAATTTCTGATGCATGGTATTAATTTGGTTACAGTATGATTCAGCATTGATGGTTTCGCCAGGATTTAAGAAGCTGTAGTGTATTAAACCAAATGAAGCCCACCATACCGTAACCATTACCTTTTTTTGATGAGTTGGGGGCTTTGGAAAATGTATTGGAGCTTCTCCTTTGTCGACTTTGAGTTGCTCTGCACGTTCTCGAACAGTTGTTTTGGGGTTTTCTTCCACCACTGATCCCAGAACATCATCATTAAGAGAGGAAGGCCTTCCACGACCTTCTTCATCTTCAAGGCTGAAATCTCCCTCCCGAAATTTTTTAAACCACCTTTGCACAGTGCACTCATTAACACAACCCTCGCCCCAGACTTGGTTAATGTTTCTAGCCGTTTGGGCTCCGCTTCGGCCGAGTTTAAACTCGTAAAAGAAAATCGTACGAAATTCTCGCCTTTGACATTATAAGGATGACTGAATTATTTCCAAGTAGCGGAATGCTACAGAGGTAAACAAACAATATCATTTGGAAGAGGATTAATAAGTGTTGACATTCATACAAATGAGTAATCCTGTAAACGTAAACAGAATATTTTATATAGATTTTTTTTAATGAAAACTTAAAATCCTGCATTATTTTCCGGACAACCCAATAGTTATAAAATAGCTTTCTGTGTTTTTGAAATGTGGGGTATTATAAAATTACTTATGTTTTGTACACCAACATGCTATCTAATGGGGGACATCAAACCAAAAATGATTCATAACAAGAATAAACTTACCACAATAACAACTGGTTTGATCAAACCGGGCGTGGTCACTCTATTTGATTTTCTCTCACAAAATGTTTTGTACTGTTTTAAGCCTTTTCTAAATTATCAGAACCTGTTTTTCTCTCTTTTTTTCATTTATTCATTTTAGAACTGTTTTTACACAATGCATAGAGTTGAGAGCTCCTTTCTCTCAAACTCAATCGTTCTTTAAGGTTAAGAATAAATTTGAAAGAACTCGGCCTATTTGAAAATGCACCACAACCAATTTTGGTCTTAATGCTTTGTATCAAAAACCAAAGCTTTAACGTTAAGGTACTCCCGTGCGAATTCTTCAGCCCTAGGGTTTTCCTCTCCTCGGAGTAGAAATCTCAGCTTGCATAGGCATTCACTTAAAACGTCCAAAATTTCAACTAATTCAGTTCAAAGTGTGTGCGTGAACCACTTGGTCAATCATAATGGAAGAACAAGAGCCTGACATTGTAATGATTAAAAAAGCTGTGAGAGAAAATCTCATGTGGGACCAATGGCATGAACATTAGTTTAGCAACCACTCAAAGGATGAGTACATTATGTTTAAATTTTCTTCTGAAGAATGCAGCTTTTATAAATATAAATATAATGATATACAGCAAATAGCGGATTTATTTGCTGATTACATTAGTAGTGTCTATTCCAATCTTTAAAAACACCTGGAAACGATCCAATATTTCTAACTTCCATAAACCTAGCTTCTGTGCACATTACTTATGAAGAGGCGTAGGAAACACTATTGAAACTAGACTCTAGAAAATGTTTAGGACGTGATAACAATCCACTCTTACTATTAAACAGATGTAAATTTGCTTTTGCACCTGTGCTTTCCTTTTCAATAAATCTTTATTGGATGGTCTTTTCGTAACCCTTCTCAAAATTAGCTTTATAATAAGTTTACATAACAATGGAAATCAACGTGATGTTACAGATTTTAAGCTGGATTTCCACTATGCAAAACTCACTTGATAAAAACTTTTCTCGCAAAGCGCCATCTTGGTCAGGTTAACCATTTCTACAAGGTGAAACATTTCACAACATAAAGCCGTGTGAGTCAATCATGCCATTTTTAACTAAACAAATTGCTGCATCAGTGTTTGCTATCATAGTGATACTTCAAGTTAAAAAGAAAAACAATGGAAGAAAACATCATTGGTGGATCAAAGAAATATTTTGTAAGCGAACCTCATTAGAGTTATCATTTTACAGTTTGTCCCATTTTGATGTTAATTTCCTTCAATGCATCCTATCGTTCTATGAGTTTTATCTTTAGCATCCCACAGAAATCGGAAACTGTAATTCATATAGATAACTCAAATGCACACCTCCTGGTCCATTTTCATACTGGAGACAAGTGCATTTACATCAAGTGAAACAAGCAATGCAAAACACTTCGATGCAAATAACAGACAGCCGGTCGGCACAACCTGAAACATCCTCGCACCAGGTGTTTCGGAATCCAGGGTAGGCCTCCACAACTCAGACAAGTTTCAAGAAATAGTTGCAATATAGAGTTGGACAGTGGAAACCCAGTTATAAACCCATATATCTACAACCAGTAGTAGCAAAATTTTGAATCTCTGATTTTAAAAACTGTCAGTCCTTTACTAAATCCTTACGAAATACCTGAGCAATATGGTTTCCACCCTTCTCATTCAACAATAACAAATCTTCTTTTTTCAAGATTATACAACCAAAACCTATGCATCATGTTGACACAATAAATTTAAATTGTTGATTATTATTATTCCTTATGCAAAAACTCATCATCCTTGTAATATACGGTTCTCTCTACAAATGGTTTAGCTTTTATTTGCAAGCTAGAAATCAATTTGTGAAACTTAATCTAGTAATTTCTAAAACATAATAGTCTCATCTAGTGTACTTCAGGGATCATTACTCAGCCCTTTTCTTTTCAAAGTATTTATTAACAATATTTCCCATTGGTTTTACTCAATTTATTTTTCCCTCTGTGCTGATGTACTTAAGTCTATACTGCTATAACTTCCATTCATGATGCTCGGCTTCTGCAAAAATCTGTAAATAATCTTGTTGAGTGGTGTTCATGCAATGACATTGAACTAAATGTATATAAGTGTGAGGTTGTTAGTTAGTCTTGGATGTATCTACAATTATACCATACAAGACATTCAATTGAACAAGCAGACTAAAGACATTGGAATTACCTACTCTAACAACCTGACATTTAGCTTGCATCGCACCTTCATAATTAATAAGGCAAATCAAATTTTAGGTTTCTTACATAGAACTACAAAAAAATTTAAGTATGCAAAACCAAAGGTTATACTAATTAAGGCTAGGGTCTGTCCCAGTTTAGAATACATTTCAGTTGTTTGATCACCACATCAGAAAATATTAAGCAATTCAATATTTTATTATTGAATTATTATTAAATTTATTCACATTCATTGGTTTAAAATTTCTACAGCAATCTTGGATATGCCATACTAAGTTATTATGGAATCCGCAGAACTGCAACCACTAAACATAAGACAACAAACTAATGTCCTGATATTTTCTTACAAACTCTTAAATAATAATACAACAGTGACAATTTTAGGATTTTTAACAATACAAAATACAAATGAAAAACAAATATAAATAAAAACAGTTTCACCTTAGAAAAAAAAAAAAAATCTACCAGCAGTAAAGCAAAAACCCTGTTTCTGCAACAACAAAAATTAAAATAAGTATTTGAAAGAAAAAAGGCATTGTTTAAAGATAGCATTCATCCATAGATATCCCACCTGAATGGCTGATTTTGAAAAAATGTTTTAACTAAACTGACATCATCTCCAGATACCAGATTTAAAAGTGGACAGATTTTCTTTGGCTGTCACTGTAAAAAGCTTGGAAAAACTTTTACTTCTATCACATTTTTTGAAAGAATGGATCCAAGCACATTTATTTTTAATTCTTTTATGAAGTTTTAAGCGTTTCGACTCGAATCACAAAATACCGCATTTAAACATAAAATGGTTACATGAGGATATATTCATATAAAGTGGATGGATTTGTCAACCCTGATAATAACTATCTTACACATTAATATCAAATTATGATCGAGTAATTAACTGCAGTTTCGGTACAAATTTTTTATACAGATGTCACTATCCACTGGTGAATTAATTCAACATAAATTTCTGATTTATTTGAAGTTAATAATTAAAATATACAACGTGTAAAAAATGTTTTGGTAACATGTTTCATTTCTAGTTTAATACTTTTGACAAGCTTAGACAATACATTTCAAACACTTACAGTTTAACTGTATAACTAATTGATTATCTCCTTTACAAATCCTAAATAATTTTTGTCTATTATCAATGATATATGTTTACATAAATTTATGTTCTTGACAGAGATGTGTTGATATCATGCGTTTTCAAATAGTTTATTTTAAAAGTAATATTTTTTTTCATTTTTAACCTTGTAAAATAGACCAATATTTTTTATGGCGTTCATGGACACAAAACGGCCAATCCTAGTAACCTAACCTAGTCTTAGAAATGATGAAAGATAAAGTGAGTGCGGTATTTGATCCTTTTTTTAAAAAACATATAACATAAAACAGATAAATATAGATAAAAATACTTAAACTCATTTACTGTGAGTAGTAACGATCTTTAAAAAAAAAAAAAGAAAAAAAGGATTTACCTAGTCTTAGCCATTATTCTAGTAAAAATTGATATATTTTGAAAAGCATATATTGCCTATGGATAAAACAAATTCAGATAAACAATATGAAGTACAAAGGTAAATGTAGACAATAAAGATAATTATTCAAATATTAACATAAACGTAAAATATTTCCTAAGACGTCAATCAATTTGCTTACATATCTGTTTTACTTATTTTTTCAGAACACTATAGAGGAAATTAAAAATGAGTAAAAACAAACATATTACTGAAAACATTGGAAGCAGATGAGATAAATAACATAAAAGCCCATACGGCAGAAATTGGGTCACAGCTCATAATGAGAATGTTTATTTTGGAATCTAGTATTTTACCTATTGACAATACATGTAACATAACTTGGCTTAAGATTTTTATCAATAGACAACTTGCAAGTTTGGTTAATATTATAAAATGTGAAATCTCATTTTGGTCACTTTCATCTAGCAACATTTTATCATACAATTCCTGATTTTGCAAATATAGTATTGACATTAAAAATTATTAATGTATAATGAATATACGGTGTCAATGTGATCGACAATGAGGTTATCTGATCAACTATTTTCAATTGTTTAATATATTACCTGTTATACACATGGTTAGGTCAAGATGGTGGTAAATTTGAAAAGAAATAACAAAAAAAACTTAACTCATTAGTCAATCATCCATTCATCTTATATAGA
The DNA here is from genome assembly GCA_039619505.1 of Cimex hemipterus. NCBI lineage: Eukaryota > Metazoa > Arthropoda > Insecta > Hemiptera > Cimicidae > Cimex > Cimex hemipterus. The sequence continues at coordinate 9,513,107 of CM077101.1, read as the reverse complement.
CAATGTTGAGATGATTTAAATTCCTGCATATACATTGAATTAATGATTATATTACCATCGTGTTTATAAAACAGTCAACACTGCAGAATAAAGAAATGTCTCGTTCCTGTCACTGATATTAATTTTCAATCATTTTTTAAGGTTACACGGTTTAAATCCTTTTGTTTTAAAAAATGTATGTAAGTATGAAATGATTATTACAATAATAAAATATTTTATGGAACAAAGTTAGAAGCAGCAGATCAGCACTCATGCAAATAAGCTACAAAATAGCAAGGAAGCTGCTGACACACAAAGAGCATAGCAAATATACAAAATGAAAAAAGACAATAAATGTGTATTTTTTATTAATATCATTCACTCTGAATAAGAAAATATTGAGATAAATAAAATAACATCTTACATGCATTTTAAATAATGTATATATATAATATAGATATATAATATTACATGTACATATATACAAATATTAAATGGAAAGAATGGATTGTGTTTCATGTGTGAAATGATGCCGGATAATAATTTTATCGATACGTTCTGTGGACATATCCCATTTTTGTTATTTATTCTAAGAAATTACTTTTAATTTATTTTTTAGTTTTATTTTTTAATTTTTTTAAAAAACATTTATCAATTAGTTATTAGAAAGAATCACATTATAAAAAAAAAGTAAATATAATACTGTCAAAAATGTGTAGAGAGTTTAGCAACTTTAAAATTTAAATTTGGACCATAATGCTTGTTACTTATGTTTTTTTAATATAGATATACTGATAAAAGCTACTTTTTCAACCAACTATTTGTTCCAATTGATAAATCATTAATGTTAATGAAATATAACATCAGTACGAATGTTTAAAAAATGCTATAATAATGTTCAACCGTACATGATTTTTAATATTTTAATGGTATAATCTAAAGTTGGATCACCAGTTATAAGTTCGCCATCACGTAAGCACCAAAATACAAAAAAGTTGATTGCATGAGATATTTCTGTATTCCATTCACCGACGCATAAGAACCCAGTGAAAGTATTATTGTGTGTTGGTGGAATAAGTAATCATAATAATACAGAGGTGTACATCAAATCAATAATGTAAACGTAAGTTACTTTGAACTTTGGGGCTATCGGATCTCTTTGATTATTTAGTAGAAGTCTTTTTAGCTTATCTATACTTACATATACTTCTTCCCATTGACTGACATATCTGACCAGTCTGGACAGCCTCAGCAGACGGACAAGTGACAATAACTTCGCTAATCGGAGGATCCTCAAAGCTCGACCAGCATGCAGTATTTGGAAGCTCTCACTGAAGTCCTACAACATTAATTTTACTAATGTTTCAAATTTCCAATTTTTTAAAATAAAAATAAAAGTACATATAAATCAGAATGCAGCTTAAATGTTTAGCAAATAGAGTAGCAATACTTTTCCCTACTGCAAAAAATCACATTAACTGCTACTATTGCCAATGTTGAAAAGAAGATACATGAAATAATACAACAAAATTACAAAGAATTGTGCGAATTTTAATAAAATGTATTTCCATAGTAAAGTAAAAAAACAGTGAAATGAAGTCGATTACTACAGTGGCCCTCCATGGCAATAAGATCCCACTAAGAGGTATGGTGAAATGGCCAAACCAGATGACCACAGGTTTAAAGTTTGCTGGATTATTTCAATTTTTAGGCATAAAGGATATATGTATATAATTATTATTTATATAATTATTTATATAATTTAGACTATGCAGGGCAAGGTGTGAAATGTATGAGCACCAACTTGTAAGTTTAATATTTAAGGAAGTGATAATATTGCCACAAACCACTTGAGAACTTAATTTATTTCAGCATAATACGTGGTGTTGAATAGAACTGTATGTCAACTGTAATAGATGAACTCATTTGGTAGTGGAAAACCTATTAAGCAAATTAAACGAAACTGATATCTATACCTAAGGCTATTCAGAAGATATTGCAATAATTGTAGGAAAATTTGCTATATCATTGCTTGAGATAACGAAAAGATCGATCAATATTGTAGAACATCGTTATGTAAAACTGTGGTCTTGAGGTTATCCCCTTCAAAACCTTTTGCTTTAACCTCTAATACCTTTTGTTAGGATGAATTTTTGCAGTTCAAAAACCAAATTAAAAGAAAGTTCTAATGGCCACCAGAAACCTTGGGGACCAACACCAAAAATTGGCACATACAATTTCTTTTAAAGGATAGGATTTCAATATCATATTAACTTATAAAATTAATTATCGATGTTAACCTTCCTGGCCCTCCGGTATCAATACATAAATGGACCGTGAAGGTAATTTTGTAAAATGGAATTCAGCGAATATTTTGTCAAATTTAGCCTTCCCCCTGTGCCGCACTCTACCACCCACGATGATACATAACGGTGTAGGGGTGCGGGAAGTCTTGATTGAAGAGAAGGTAGGTGGTCGACCGTGATGTACGACGGCTGTAAGGCAGTCATTTTATTTCTCTTACCACACTACGGAAACGTGATTTAAAGGCTTCCTTGATAGCTAATTAACAACAACTAACGTACTGTAAGGATGAGCTCTAAAATAGTCATCAGTAGGCTTTGTGGGAATAGCTTAGTCTCTAGGCGTCCCTTATCAGGTTCTCTGGAGAGGCATCGAGAAGAAGCACGACTATTCACAAATGAACATCGCGCTCAGCCAATTGGGAGGGCTGTTCTTTTCACTGATGAATGTCGGTTTGGTTAATGCAAGTATATGATCGGGTCCGAGTGCTGAGAAGGTGTGGAGAACTTCATGTGCCATGCGTAAATCACAACCTTCAAAGACACTCAGTTATTGTATGGGATGGATCAACGTCCATGCCCATACTGATCTCACTATCGTATAGAATGTATCTTTGATTGTACTAAGGCACATTCTTCAATTTTTCTAAAGCTGAGGTCCCATTCGCTCCATTTATTGGGGATAACTTTGCATTAATGTATGTACATAATGCTCTACCGCAAATAGCTCGACTTGTCACCCATTACTTGGAGGATGTAGGTATTACCACAATGAATTGGCTAGCACTTTCTCCTGAAATGAATCCTGCAGAACACTTATGGGACATGATAAAGAGGCAGGTTGAACATCGTTCAGTGCTTCCAACAAGTTTCAAACCGCTCTTTTTGATGAATGAGATTCTGTTTGACAAGACGAAACCGGATCGCCTACATCGCATATATAGGCATGTACTAGCTGCCTAGCAGTCTTAAGACCTTCATGGAGGCTTGAGGCGGTAACACACCTTCTTAATCCTCTCAAGTTATACACTTTTACTCAAACTAGGTAATAAATTGTTAAGTAAATTTTAATCTATCATTAAATGATTTTTGAGATGACAGGTTTCGGCGAATTAATTTTAAATCATCATAATTAAATAATTTGTATTAAAACTCATGATTATCTGATCACGTTTAATTTGTTTTACATTAAAATAAGTATGTTGAAATCATTATAACGATAAAAATGTACGTATGTAGTTTGAAATAGATAACAAAATTGACTAGTCTCCAGTTTTTGTCTTTGAGGGTATAAAGTGCAATTGGATGGTCTTATCAATCAATTAATGATGCTTAATGATTAGAAAATTTAGAAAATACAGTTGAATTAAAATATTATCTATATAAAAAAAGAAAGATCTTACCTGATTGAATATCAAAAATATGTAGTCTAGTGGTATCGAACTGATGAGGTCTAGAAAAAACCATGTTTTCAGGTAATTCTTAGCAATTAATTTGGGATCTAATATTACTTGCTCCGCATTATCTTGTTGCATTATCCCTAAAAAAAAGGAAAAATTAAATTTAGTGATATGCGTATATAATACACAAAATATAGATTGTTACAATAATTTGTATTTTATGAAATAATAATTAACCGAATCAGGAAATAATGTGCGAAGAACCTTAATCTGCCTTCTACCTGCTTAAATATTAAAGGAAACGTTCTTAATTGTACACCATTGAAATTGGAATTGCTGTGATTTGCTCGTGCTAGACTTAATCTCCAATGGGACCTTGTTAAGTCCTACCTTAAAAGGATTCGAAGTGTACTCAACCTGAGAGTGGGCAATCAGACTGCTTCATTCTTCGAATGTGTTACCCCATCCCAAACAAGACTCGAATCTTGGTTTTCAGCATACAATTACAGTCTTAGATGATCTTTTGCATGGTCATGAGTTTAAAAGACATGTGAGAGGGTAAGTGAAATAGCAAGAAAGTCATGAAATTCAGCGAGGAGGGTAAATATTGCTTTTTTTTGTACCTCAAAAAACCCTTTAATGAAAAGTAAAAACAAACAGAAAATCCTAAAAACTCCTACTAAAATGGTGATAACTTTAAAAAGTCAATCAATCCATAAGGAATATTACAAGATGATAGAACACTACAACATACACGAAATGGCCGTAAATGTAGTAGAACTTTACAAATAATATATTTGAGAGGTTTTTGTTGATTTCATCTCTAATCTCCTCACGTCTCTTGCACAAAATTTGCACGTTTTTGCTGTAGATTGAAATTAATAGACATTTAATGTTCCAACCCTTATAATAGCTGATTATTTGGAGATCGTGAAATGCGGTCTTGTGTGATGCAGGTTTAGAAAAATATTTCATTATTGGGCCAATGTTTCAATCTTTATTTAGATCATGTTCAGAGCCTGGGATTTACATTCTTTGGATTTTCATTTTCACATCTTACACGCATTTGTATAATGACTAGGCTGAAATTTGAGGTACTCCAAATGATGTGGAATGAACCATGAATTTAATTGGAAGAATAAACGTTAAAATTTAAAAAACGTTTATGTTGAAAATCTGTATATAATTTTACAATATATTTGTGAAACTCAAAACTTTAAAGACAAAGTTTAAATTGTTTTTTTTTTTTTAAATGAAGTAGAAAAAATGTTATATCTAGAAAACTGTTCTTATCTTATCCATAGACGTATCTCACGATCTCAAAATAATCATTAATTAACGGCCACTAAAAACTACACACACCTTGTAATAATGTTGAAATTGAACAAACTCTAGCGGTGTTATGAGTTGTTAAGTGTAACACCGAACATCGGGAAAAAAGTGTAGAGATTAGTGGCCGGTAATAGGTAATTATTCAGATATCGTGACCGCCAGACCGCATCTCACGATATCTGAATAATTAATCGGGAAAAAATTGTCCCAGGCTAATCCAATCTATAACGTAAAAATTATTATTCCCAAAATATTTTTACTTATTTGAGGATTATAAAAGATGTGAAAAGATCTTGAAATTTTTAAAAAAAATTCTTGGCTTTCTTTACTGGAAGCGTCTTTTGATTTTTGTAACATTCTATCTATCTAATCTCATTTATTCCAATCCTGCTTATATTTTCTAATCTTACATAAAAACAAAAACTAATCGAATAATTTGTAATAACATATATGATTATGCACAACGAGGGTATTCAATGGCAAAAAAAAAAAAATTAGAAAAGGATGTTTCAAGGTAAAAACTGTTAGGCAGTGGTGTAAAATTTCTAGTAGATACAATTATGGTTTTTAAATTCTTGATATGATAAGTTCACAATGTTAATTTAAATATAAATAAAGTCCTAAAATAAACAGAGAAATAATTTAAAACTTACAATTAATTAAGATTTTTAGTTGAGATAAAAACGTCAATGGCACGAGCGGCATTGAAAAATGGCAAAAAGGAGGGAAAATTGAAAAGGTGAGATTAAGATGGGAAGTTAGTGTCAGAGTGTTTCGAGGTCCCTCTAGTGCCACTGACGTTTTTGTCTCAACTAAAAACCTTAATTAATTGTATTGTAATAATTGGTCAAGCGGACCACGAAATTAGTGAATTTAATGATTTAAAATGAAAGTATACTTCACTAAAGCTTTCTGTGGCATTTCATTTGTCGTCGAGAATCCAATCCGATTACACGACAATTGAAAACTGGCAAAAAGGAGGGAAAATCCAAAAGGTGAGGTGGAGATGGGATGTTAATTTCCGAGTGGATCGAGGTCACGATAGCTCGAGTGGTAGCGCGGCGCGGCGTATCTTCGGCGTGGGTTCGAATCCCGTTCGTGCCATTGACTTTTTTTTATCTCAACTAAAAACGTTAATTAATTGTAATATATTAATTAGTCAAGCGGACGAAAAACTAAATTTTTACGTTAATGATGAAGGTGTTTTTTTATAACTAGTTACATCGGAATGTAAAAAAGAAAAATTGCCCTTGGTCGGTTTCAAAATTAGGGAAGACCAGACAACAAGTTGAGTTTGTATTAAAATAAATATTCATGTTCATTAAGAGTTAAGAATAAAGCGTTAAGAATAAATAGCAATAATGCTGGTTTATAAATTCCGGCTATCAATGTCTACAATACAAAATTTTATTATATTTAATTATCCGAAAAGAATCTAATGATCGATTATTGAAAACAGATGTAATGTGATATTTCTGAATATTTTTGTCGACGGTCACTAACAGAGGACCACGTGGTAAGACAGTCATGACCGGTATATTATGGAGGGTCGTAAAATTCAGTAAATAATGTACGGTTTGAGAATTTGATAGACCGACCCGAATTGATAGTCCCAAATGAAATATGAGAAACGTACAAAAACACCGGCAGTATAAAATGTGAGATTGGTACTTGTGTGGATTAGTCGGACGCAGCACACATCCCAATAGCTCCCGTGGGCTTTTCCACGGTTCCACATATTTCACCAGTACCGCTCAATTTGTGGTTCGAGTCATTTATGTATTTTTTTATTTGTTGCACTTCATTCGCCGGTTTGTAAAAGCCACGACTTACATTAGGCGAAACACTTAGTACTTTTTTTTTGAAAATTAATATCGAACGGGGAAAGGTATTTGTATGTGCCTTTAATTTTTAGCTTCATCAAGAAATGACGGTTTACATAAAACAACAAAGTGACAATATAGCTATTAGAGAAGAAGTGGATTTGATTTGATCAGATAAGATCTATAAATTTGGCGACGTTTCTTTTACTGATTTTATTTTCTGAAAATGTTTTTACCATTATTTCTAGCAGTAGTAAAGAATTATATCTTTCTTTTAAAAAATACTTTAATTATATATATATATATATATATATATATATATTGGGT
>CM077101.1:9478660-9505543 GCA_039619505.1 Cimex hemipterus | reverse complement strand
TTTTGATTAAAGAACATTGCTTTAAAGTAACTAGTTTCTTTTTTTTTTGTTTAATACCAAAATCCTGCATTATTTTCCGGACAACCCAATATATATATAAATTTGTTAGAAGGTATTTATTGTTTTGGGTGAGTTTTTCTCTATCCATCTTCGTAAGTTTATTAAAGATAATTGGTAGTATCGTAGCGCCACCGTACAGTGCTACCTACCAACTGTATCCAACAATTTTTGGATGTTTATATAACAATGTTTTTAAGATTATTAAAGATAGTTGGGAGTGTTGTAGCGACGCTATAGAGTTACCTTATGACGATATCCAAAATTTTTTTGAACACCTGGTTTTTAAGGTTATTAAAGATAGTTGCGAGTATTGTAGCACCACTCTACAGAACTACCTGACCCCAGCTATTTTTGGAACCTCTATAAGTGTAAATTTTTCAAGTTAATTTTGAAATACTGTACCATCACACTACAGCTGGACTTGGTGGTTGGATCCAACTATTTTATGAACCTCTATGTATTTAATGTAAGATAGTTGGGAGTATTGTAGAGCCACTCTACAGCTCTACGTAGAGACCGGATCCAGCAATTGTTGCAACCTATGCGAACGTATTATTTTTAAAGTTAATTGGAAATATTGTAGCGCCACATCACAGCGCTACCGGACGGTTGAAGGCCCTAACTTTTGGAGCCTCTGTGAACGTAAGGTGACTGAAATTAGTTTTAGATGACAACGTTTACGTCGCTCCGTTATATGTACCTGGTGACTGGATTCAACAACGTTTGAAATCTATTGGTTTGTAAGGTTATTATAGTTTTTTTAAATGTAAATTATATACATGTTGTTACGTTATAAGTAAATACTAACTTATTTTAATAAATATATTTTTGTACAGAGATTAGTTTAAGTTTATACCTACAATGGACGAATAATTTAACCTACCTCGACGTTAACATATTGGCAATTTAATTTGTTTTCCATTAGTTCTCCGAACACAAATTTTTTCGTGTGAATAAGTCATCGATCGGTTCATTTTTTCGTTTAGCCTGATTTCAAAATAAATAAGGGCTGCCTTCACTGATGTATATGTAGATTGCTCATGTCGTCATTTTGAAATAAGTATCTGCTAAAAACTGTTACATTTCTTAATTAACTGCTGGTTGCTCGAAGTTTCTAACATAAACGTTGCCAGTGCAATAGAACCGTTGAGTTTTATTTTTGAGATGCGGCGTTATGAGCAGTTTCTTATTATAGAGAATCGAGAGAGTGGCAGGTGACAGGCATGCACGCCAAACACGCGATTTGAGAAAGAAACTCAAAGATCCTCCACGGACTTCTCCATTTTGGCCCTTTCACTTCATGTCTCATATTTTCCCCAAGTTTCTCTAAATCTTACTGTATAGAAAAATTCAGTTATTAAAAATGCCTTCAACGAGTCAAAAGGTTTTACTTTATTTGCCGATCATATAATGTGATATTTGGTTTTGTTAATAAACTAGTATTCGAATGTTAGATTCTTCGCTAGGAAACGAATTTCCATATCCGCGAGAGTTAAAAGGATAGCAAGTATTAATAAGATTTGAGCTTTCATTGAAAATCATTGCTCTTGCCTTTTTAGATAAATTAGCCGGGGGGGGGGGGAATTATCTAAATCTATTTAGCAAATGAGAGCAGCAAAAAGCAATAACGATTTATCAGAAAATAACGATCCATCTAGGAATTTATAACAGAAATAAATATAATTATAAAGTCAATAAAATGTAAAAGCGGAAGTGCTTGCTCAATCGCATCGTCGTTCCGCATTCGCAAAAAATTCATGTGTATCAAAACAGAAATAAACAATATAATTTAAATAATTATAGATATAAGATTTTATTAGATAAAGGTTTAATGAATAAAGGATGAGCGAGACAGAACTTGGGAACACTTGGTGGGAATGATGGAGGTTCCTTCCCTCTCAATTTATGTACTGACCGATGTATATATTACGTTTTCCTAGTCATCTGACATATTCAACAAGTCGCCTGTAGAAATCTGTACAAAATCAGCCGATACTGTATCCGAAGTCCGAGAGAACCGACTCGTAAGCTGCACCGTGTTATGTTCTACTTTAATTTCCCATTACCATATGTATACTAATATTATAGTGTATCAGTCTTTTATTCTGAGTGGGGTTTTAAATTTGTTTTCATGGCTTTTACTACAACGGAAAATGAGATGTCAGTAGCAGACAAATACCCGGTTTAATCATTTTAATCAAGAAGCTTAATGACGTTCTTTCTGCAGCTGACATTTTGGAATTAGCTGCATGAATTATTTGTAAAAAAAAATATATATATATATATACATCTGAATAAGTCCCTTCAAAACCTAACTGTTAAAGAATGAACAAAAATCTTCAGCCTTTTAAAACGAACGTGTAAACGCAATCTGCATAGTGTATAATTATAGTAGCGTAACATTTTTTTTTTTAAATTTTGGAAGACTAATTGTGAAACTTAACATTAACAATTTTGTCTTTTAATGGGGCTGTAAAAATGAGATTCGCTCCGCTTAGTAATTACGTGCATAATCAACGGCATAAAATATTGCTCGATAAGTATCGAAGTATAATATTTTAGAATTTACGTAATAGTATGAAATTTTCCTGAGGCGATTTGGAACCGGGAATCATTTTGATATAATCTTGCCTTTGGTACATTTTTACAACACAACTGTCTGCTATTTCAACGATGGTTTGAAAAAAGGACATCATTTTCGACTCTGGGATTCAATGCCTGTAGAATGCGTATGCAATATTGTTACAATCAGTTTACAAAGTTGTCAACCCTCAAGTAACAGAAAAACGTAGCTTGATGGTCGAACTGTGGGTGTTATGCTGAAAAAACAGAGTTCAATGTTAAAAAGTGGAACGGATCATACAGTTAAATTATTCCTTATTGGAGAAAAAAAACGTACAAGCCGTGGACGATATTTAATTTAGCAGGGTAGCATTTGATAGACATTTCAATTGGAAAAATCACGTTTAAATTATTTCCCAACAGGAATTACAACCAATAAATGCGTTGCTAAAGTTGGTGAAATTTGGCCATTTCAAGCGATCCTCTATCATTCATAAGGGCGAGTTACTTCACCGGATGCTTACTAAGAGCCTGAAGGAGGCAAACACGTTAAAAAAAACTATGAAGGTTATTGATCAAAAGAAGGTACCATAACCTTTAAACCGGTGTGTATATAATATTTATTTTATTTTCAAAATAATTTGTGTGTAAGATATCTTTTATTATTTCAAATGTGAATTTGTTTGTTATGGCTTCTTATTTACAAGGTAATTCCGCTTTTATAAACATCTGGACGATGGCAATGGCTAGATGACATGTACTTCGTGCACCTATAAGGCCGTGAAGTGACGGGTTTTGTGGCTGGCAACGAGTTTTCTTCTTCATTACCGCACGTTATCGTAGATCCGCAACCTTTATAGAAGACATTTTTGTTTACGAGTTTAATTCGCTATTACACGTTTATGTTGTTTATTCCTAACCGTTTTTTACGTTTGCATCCCCACACTCCGAATTTAATTTGCACCTCGTCGCTTCAACTCTCTGAGTTTGTTTCGCTAACTAACCTTTCTTCCACACTACTGTTCAGATAACAGCAATATTCTTACCCACTACTGTTCCTTCTACACTGTCCCATCTACCCTGCAATTCTTTCTAGGAATCTCAATCAACGACAGGTCAATAGGATCTCTCGTATAATCTCTCGTATCGTCTCTATTCAAGACAAGTATTTTAGAACGGATCTAAATCCTTGCATTAAAGCTGTTCTGAGCGTAGCTTGAAATATTCCAACTTGTGTGACGTTGTCCGCCTGGAATACGACCTAAATCTCAAATAATCCTTATGGAACAACAAATTAATGTTTGTGTGATGTCAAAACAGATTATCGGTAGAATATGAAAAAGGCTGCTCATCGAATCTAACTGTGAAAATCTCACCAAATCCGTTTTATTTCTTGAACAATCTACTCGTCGGAACGATGGTGTCCCTTGGAAGTAATTCCTGGCTGCAGAAGTTTATTTTTTATTTAAGTGCTAGTTGTTGGCAGTTGACTTTCGTGATTGATAGTTGCTGAATGAGACAATAATTCACTCAGAATCTCATTAAAAAGACAAAGAGACATTGACGGAGGACGTGTAAAGGACTAACGAACGGTTTTTGTCTCACCCTATACTCAGGTTGTAAAGTCTAACCAAAATTAATCACTCAATTGTGAACGAAATTCAGTTTATTAATGAAAAGGGTAGTGACATACGGTCTGTTCCAACTTGTAAGCGGCACGAATTTCTCCCGAAGTCAATAGACATTCAATCGGTAACCTCGATGCTTTTGTTTTCGGTCGTGAAAGGACATCGCTTAGGAACGATCGAAATATCTTACTTCAGAATCATCAATTTCTTTTTCTCAACATCTTAACAAAATAAGTGACACTTTAGCTACTAAAAATATACATTTATGTTTCTATTATTATTTAATGTCATTATGTCGATTACGGAGAACAAGCGAAACAATGAAACGAACATCTCTCCGACATGTGACTCGATGAACACCTGATCCATGTCTTCTTGAGTAACCTCCATTATCTTGTAGACATGGAAGACCCTTCGGACAGTTGTTCTGGGAAAATTAAGCATCTTGGCCATACGCTTGACTCCTTCCATCTTCCAACAATGATGATTCTAGTCGAATCCGTATCACTATAACCATCACTGAAAAAAGTGTGGAACTTAAAAATCGTATGACCTAAAAATGAAGCCACTGGAACGCTAGAAAACAGAAAGAAAAAGTGGGAGATTTTATCCGCGTTTTATTACGCTTAATCGTTTAAAACGGATCAAATGTTGTTGTAAGGTAATCAATGGAGGATTTTATCTAAGAGAATTACATTTTTTAAGGGTTGCCACTTTTTTTTCCTCTCAGTCAAACAACAATGATATACATTCATTTTCTTTTTAAAATATAAGCTTTTCATAAAGTTACTTACTTAGTTCAGTCATAACATTCTTCAATTTTTAAAATGGGTCAGACTTATTCTTGAAACGCTTATTAAAGCGCTTTTCGTTTACTGCTCCGTGTTCTTTTGTGGATAGTGCACGATGACACTGGTCAAAAGTTCAGTTCCACAGTAATAAGGTTTTGTTTCTTTTTTCTTGGGGCGCAATACATTTTGATTTATCAGAGTTAATGAGTTCATTGAAGGCACAATATTAAAAAAAGCTAATAAAATATAGTTTTTTCATCATGAGAATTAGTAGGACCAATTTTTCGGCGGAAGGAGTAACTTTACTTCACACGTCTTGCTCTACAAAATTTTGTCGAGTGATGTAAACGAAAAATCGACTTTGCCCCCTTTTTTCCTATCAAGCCCGATATAGTATTTCTCGACATATTGCCCAGCGATCTTTTCGAACTTCCAGAATTCTAAATTTCTGGGTTCTAGGTTTTTTTGAATGGTCCGAGAAATGGAAGATCAGACTCAACGAAACCTAATCCCAGGAACCTTCACCCTTTTGCCATATCACCTCTTCCTCAATTTACTACAATTTTTTAGGTCAGTTAATGGATTGACTGTTTAAAACCGCGTGAATTACAGTTACATTTGATACCGACTTGGAAATAACAGGTTTCTGCGTTGTCTGTAAATCGAAGACATTTTAGTAATGGAATTAAACAAAAACAGGCCATAAGTACGACCCTGTTTGGTACTCGGACCTACTACTTATCTTGGTATTGAAGCAAACGCTTTTAAGATTTAGATTAACTATTCTCGAAGCGGTCAAGATTAAATATTCTCGTCGTTTTCCCACCGATTACCTAGAACACGGAACAATTAATTGCATTCCCGGGAAAGGCCAAGAATACCGATTGGTTTGGGAATCCGTTATATAAAGCACAGTACGTGTTGTTTGTACTGCAATCTCAAAAGTACTAGTAAGACAGGCAAATAAAAGTGTAATAAATAATAAAATTTGTTTATGATTAAAAGGGCACACGTAATAAAAGAGTAACAGATTTTGTATGATAATAACGTAAACCAATTTGGATCTCATTTATTCACGCTTTGTAATGAACAATCAAGCTTGAATATACATGTGCAAAAATTTCCTTTGATTGGTTCTTCACTACGAATTTCGATATCCAAAGTGCGTAAGTAAAATAAAGACTGTGGCACTTCCTAAACGTTAAGATAAATGAGCTAAACCGCCTAGTATCTCTTATTGCTTATCAAATTATCTGGATAGGGCATTTACCATCATTAGTAGCAATACTCATTATGTATGGCATAAGACCGACATAAAATATTTTACTTAAAATAATTTCATACTAGGTTGTTAAATAAACCTTAGGCTGAAATGCGTGATATTTAGTGAGTTAGTCATTGATTATTTGGAGATCGTGAGATGCGATCTGGTTGACGTAGATAGACTAAAGCATCATATCTACGATTGCGAAAACCCAAACAAAATCATACAGCACTGGCTACCCACAATTTTGAACATGGACACAATTACTACTTCAACAGTCCAAAAATGGGGGCGTCGGTGGCCGTAAGGTTCAGTCTTTGACACGGCGCTCATCATTGTTGGGTAAAGGTCCCGGGTTCGAATCCAGCGGCCCTGCATTCGAACCCGACATACTTACAAATGGTTTTTTTTTTCAAAAACATCGGCACCCTGAGGGTTTATATGACCTGTGCTGTTGCGAACCCTCGTAAAAAAACTAAAAAAAACAACATAAACGTAACTTTTTAAAAATGGATTACATCAACAGAGGTAAACACAGCATCAATTACGAACAGACACATGTAAACTCAGTCGCAAATAAGCTAATATCATTAATCAAATTCAATATCAATAAAATACATATATCATCGTCACATCACACAAAACATATAACGTATAAAACAATTATTACATTCATCACATCAAACGTTTCCACTTAGTCTAACTCTTCAAAATTTGGCTTTCCCTTACCTAATTATTCCCGTCTACATAATCCTGAAAGGATGATCAGGCCGAACCATTACCAATTTTTCCCATCGTCGGCCCCTTTCACCCCAAAGAAGCCGACTCACCACATACAAATGTACTTCTATCCCAACTTACTTTTCCCACCCGTTTAAAATTCGACGTATATAAATATAAAACATCGATATCTCACTGGTACTCTCAACTCGACACACGATAATGACACATCTACACAGAAAACAAACACTTCCATTGAGTGCAAATATTCTGAAATTGAAATTTCCATCATCTCGTATAAATTCATTTTTTCATATCCTACATGTATTTGTATAATTTAAATAATGTTTATAAATCCTAGGCCCTGAAGTTGATCTCAATGAAAACAGAAAAACGTTGGCACGAAAAAGAAAATGTTTTTCTAAGACCTACGTCAGACCAGACCGCATCTCACCATGTCCCAAATAATCACTAGGTTGAAATTTGAGGTTCAATGTTGTGGAATGAACTATGAAGTTAATTGGTAGAATAAACATTAAAACTTGAATAAAGTTTATGTTGAAAATCTGTATACCATTTTACAATATATTTGTTAAATTCGAATCTTTAAAGAGAGTAAAGTTTAAATTGGGTTTTCTAAATTAAGTAGAAAAGTTGTTGTTGACGCCCGAGAAGCTTCATTTTATTTTGTTATTTTCGGCTGACCAAGGTTCGCCTCAGGAGGTCCTATTTAAATCGCTGAAGGCCCTATTGTTTTTTTCTTTCGGCAACCGATAGTTATAGCTTCGGCATCTGCACGAGCGCAAATTAGTCGCTCCCTTGCTTGGTTCAGCACAAGACGCACAATATTACACAATCGATTATCGACGAACCTAAAGCCGATTTGGATCGACATTTACCATCGATTTCGTCGTAAAATAGATATGACTGCATTTCCAAAACCTATTTTTGCACTAGCCCAATAGCGTGATCTGTAATCTCCCCCAATCAGCCAAGTAGCCCTTTTAGGTATTATGACGGTTTCCGGCTCAGAAAATTATTTCTGTTAGGTGGAGGGACACAATTGTAATATTGATAAAATAGCAGGGATAACTTATTCCATTATCGCCCCATTTTCTAATGTCGTGGGGGAGAAGTTTCCAGCTTCCGGAAAATTATTTTCGTTTTAGGAGGAATAAATCTGTTGTTGGAGCTCAGTTATATTTTATTAGCGACGTGTATATCGGTTTGTCTACGAACGAATGTGTTGATTACTTAACTTGATTACTGTTTCAGAAATAGGTCTTCCCGAATTTTTTCCCCAAAAAATAACGGTTATCTCCGCCAGAAGAATTTATAGTAAATAGTTAGGTTAAAAGTCCATTGAAATCCTTCAAGGGTCTCCCGAAAGTCTTCTTAGTTCTAATTCGTTTGCTATATGAGTCACCGGACTGATAAACATCATTCTCCAGCACGTACAAATCGTACAATATGCTGACCATATCCGCCTTTACTCGATGGGAAAGAATGCCAACGACAAACTGGTAGCGTTCATCCCGAATTTCCGAAAATGGTTAGAATCAATTGACCTTGAAATTTTACAAACTAAAACATATTTATGGCCGTTCGTACGAAACAGAACGCATGAACTGCCGGAATCAGTCGCAATGGGCCACTGTTTTTTTCCGGTCAAATCATCCGTTAAATGCTTAGAACTTTTCTAAATTGGTCAGGACATATTAAATCGCTTTTAGGAACGGTGGGAAGTTGTACAACATATTCCAACGTTTTCGGGAACTCGATGGGGGGGGGATCTAAACACCACTCTGGTTCTGATATTATTTATACACATCCATTATCTGCACGTAGTCATGATTTTCGAGATTTACATATGCAATAATACTTTTGTTTTGAATTAAAATGCAATTCTACAGTGAATCAAAAAGTCAAAGTGTAGCATCACTCCAAAGTACATTAAAATCATGTATAGTTTTACCTACTGATTTAATCTAGTCATTTGCATGCGTAATCGACTATTGTCACATTGTTCAATTCGATCACAATACGGATTATCTTTATTATTTAATTCTTACTCGAATCGGTTCATTTCATGGTTCGTGATGTGATGATACAGTAGCACGTGAGTGTGACATATGAAATATTTTTAGTTCATTTCGTTGTCCGGCTTCTTCTTCTGTTTCATTTTGTTTTTCATGTCGAATTCATTCGACAATATTTCTGCGACGACCAATATTTTGTCGATTTTGTGGCACTATGAACAACAACACAATTCAATCACAACAGAAATTGTACAACAGCAGTGTAGAAAAAATTAACCCTAAAAAATATACCTAGTCAATGTGCAAGAGACTTCTTATTTATGTCAGTTTCTACAAAAACAAATCGGATATTCGTTTTCATTTTTCTAAAGCAACAAGTTCAAGAGATTAGATATAGTGGGAAAATATTTTTGCACCGCTTTTATCAAGTTTTCCGTGCTTCTTTAAGCTGTGATATATCATGAATCTGTAATGCGGGGAGTGGATAAAAAAATGAAATGGCTAAGAAGATAAACCAATATTTATAAACCAATTCATTTTATCATGAAGTCTGAAAAATTATAATAAAAAAATTCTTGTCCCGATTACTCCTATTCCAAAGGTCAAATCCCGTGGGGTTTTGTTCAACCCTATAGGTGTATTTATGCTGATTGTACGGTTTTTGTAGCCGTCAAATCTACATAGTATATTTCATTGCCATATGAATGCATTCCATTAATCATTAAAGACTAGGTTTCGTCTCTTGGTTGTAAAATTTAAAAAAATGTTTTCGCATAAAGTAGTCGAGCAAAATCATAAATCTCAAGGGAAACGCGCAATTCAACCAGTATAAAAAACACACACAAAAAAGACCAGGTTCTTGATAATATTTAAATGAGAAATTAGAATAACATGAAAATGTATTTATCATCTCTGTCATATTAGCCAGGGGAAAATTTCAGAAAAATATATTTTAAGTGCTCACACAAAGTATTCAATTAACCAGGAAAAAGAAACATTGAAATCGGAGGACCTTGTTTCTAAAACGAAGAGCTGTAGTTTAAAGATGAAATTAAATATCTAGAAATTATCTTTGACAATAAAATAACCTGAAGCCCACACCTACACATCATAACAAGGTCGTGGGTTCGAATCCCGCTCGTGGAACTAACTTTTTCATCTCAAAAAAGACCTTAGAAAAAAATATAATTAACTGAAATCCTATGAAGGGTTAACGTATTGCAAAAGGGAAAATGAAATTAGCCGAAAATTATATGTAACTATACGCTCGCTTACAATTTACAGATAGGTTCAAAACCAGTGAACGAAATGGTGAGGTATTCCGTGCAACCTCATAATATGAATAATCAAACTCATTAGGAAAATGCCACTTTGGTCATTCGAGCAGCGCCATAGATAATCTTAAACGAGATTACACTCATCCTCATAAGATTAAATAGCTTACAATTCAGAAAGACTTAAAGCAGAGGAGGAACAACTAGCGACAAATACATTGACAGAAAAAAAAAATCTTATGATTCATTAATCTCATGGAAGGAACACTCAATCAAGGAACCGTGCATGGCAAATGCGTGATTCACAAGTGTAATGACGCCAATCTATCAACTTCCTTAAAAACACTATTAACCTAATCAATTAGGAACTTATAGACAGGAAGACGCTAAGAAAAGCTCAGACAGGCTCATAAACAAATAACTTTAATGGGGACAAACATTTCTGGGGGTAGAGGAATAACAAACAAAATCAGTCATCTATCCTTTGACGTGCACCCTGGGAACTTCGCAACATAATGTTTTAACAGAGTACAAAGGCAACAAAAAAGAAATCAGTAGAAAATCAAACGAATTTATATGGTATGCAGATGGCTTCAAAAATAATGAAGCGTCAGGAATATTATGTGCAAGCCCAAAATGTAAGCAAACACTAATTAGGGAAGTACTCATGGGTCTGGCAAGCTGATTTATTTAAATTATTGTTTGCGTTATGAAAAATCTTAAATGAAATTACACCGACTAAAAATATCTCGTTCGATCAGAGCGCCACCTACTTCTAAGCCCGTAAGAAGTTCATAAACAAATCAGTCCAAAACTTTGGAAAACGATTTAGTAATATACTGTGTATCAGCAAAAGACAAACTAGACAAAGCAAAATCTGAAAGTTGAACTATTATCCAAAGTTTAATTGAGATATCAAGGCTAAACATAGTCTTCCGGATCTCAGAATTGTTCCGGACAAAATAGCCAGACACAGTAAGCTCATGACCAAAAATTATCACTAAAATTGGCAAACACATTTCTACAGTTAGTCAGGGCAAAAGCTCAGGGGAATGATAGACAGGGCTCGATTGGTCGGTGGCATCTGATAACACACCAAAATAACAAGAGTATATTGAATTATGACGCCATTGAAAAGTTACGTAATGAGAAGGATGAAACTGTTCCCATTTCATCTAAACCAAGAAGTCCCAAAGAACGATTGCAAGGGCAGTTAATGACCGACCTATTACTTCTTGAAGGATCGAGTCAACTAACTAAGAAACGAGGAATTGCAGCCAAAATGTTCCAGTGCATAGGGAACTCCAAATCCACACTTCCGAGTAACTAGAAGTTATCCAAAAACAGTAATATTCAGTAAGTAATAGAAATGTGTTAAATTTTCATATTGGCTGATATGCACGTACAATAATCCCTCGAAAAAAAATACATTAATATGTATGCCAGGTAAACAGAATATGTAAAACAACACCGTGCATAATAAACACGTGTCCATCAAATTCGCTCCAAGGCGGCAAGAGACAATCGAACGCTAACAGCATCGGTTACCAAAATAAACATCAAAGCTGGTTTATTTGCAGATTTGAAATCTGTCGTGATAGCGTTGATGGTACGAAAGAGAGATAGATAGAACGGTGTGAAATGCGATCGCCATCAGAACACGCCGAAAAGTAAACCTTTTCGGTTTTTATGCTTACACATTTTCCTTTCATCCTTCCAGTCATCGATTTCTTTTACCGTTCTATCAATCTTTAATCTAATTGATAGTCAGTTTATGACAGTCATTTTATTGAACTACAAACAAATTATTTAAATAAAAAGTTACATTTTCTTTAAATTTATGGGATGGGGGATAAGAACATGTAACAACTGAACTGACAGAGTATGATGAGTAGGTAAAAATAATATAAACGGAATAAGGCAAAAAATTGGGGTTATTTGTTACCTTTATCGACTTAAAAAAAAGAATAAGAAGAGTCGGGTAATCTAAAAATATCGCAATCGAATTTGTGAGCGAATAATAAAAGAAGTTACATATTACCTGTTCTGAAGTTAACTACGATATCTATCAAAAATATCGTATCGGAAAGACAGTTGAAGGCGATCCATCTCGTGCTAAGGTCATCGTTGAAGAATGAAATAGCAACCGGGAGAATGATGAGATTGGCAACTAGAAGAAGGAGCATACAGAGATCCCAATAAAACCTGCAACATTTAAAACAACCGGTCAGATAATGCGCAAGATAAAACGAATAGACATGTATGTGCCTTAATTGTTTAAAAATAAATACCAACTAACAATTTCAAGAACCGATCAATTAAAAAATAATTTTATATCCACTTAAAAATTAACAGAAATTGTGATTATAAGTAGTGATGTATATCGATTATTTTATACCGTGCAACTTACTATTGTCAAACCCTTATTTATTTTTTGAAACATTACTCATCCAAAAATAAAATTAACAGGTGTTTTTTTTTAGCATAAGCGTCAGTTTAAAAATATCGAATTTTCGTATAAAAGGTAAAGAATGAACTTTTTTCAATGCTACGTTAAATTTTCACCAGCAGATTCATTTTGATTTTATGAAATATGGAGAAAACCAATTGAATATCGGATCAGTAAAACGTAGAAAAAAACTTATTCAGAAAACTTTTCATGAACAATCATTTGAATTTAATAAAAACTAGGTAGTTAACGTCAATTTTGATAATCGAAAAAAATCAAATAAACCGAAATTTATTACAATAACCGTTTTGGTATGATTTGCCCTTCATTTGCGATGCATTATCGCATGATATTTTCAGAAATTCGTGTTTTATTGATGGCAAAATAGTTTGAGGATCTAGATGTGAGTACGATGTAATCTTTCCTTTTCTTTTTGTTAAGAAAACGAAATTAAAATTTTCATGACCTTTATTTTCGATATATCTCAACGTATGTATTTCAGCATGCTTAAGTAGTACTAACCAAATAGGAAATCTAAAAGAAATACATTTGGTCTTAAAGGCAGACAAGATAAAACAGTTACACAAAATATTACTCGCCTAGAAGATTGTTCACCCCCTTCTGCATTTAATGTTGTTTTTAAAACAAGAATTTAAAAACTGGAAGTTAGGTATTTGTAGATTCGAAAGAAAGGAGTGTTGGTTTTTTCATTTTAATTATCGTTTTATTGATTTTTTTGTAGCATTTTTAGCAGGTTTTTCAATTTCTTAGGGAAGTGGAAAATGAAACTAAAGTACTTCATTTATTACTTATTCATATAGTTATTATTATATTAATTAACCCCCATATCTATACGCCTTTCTTTCATAATCCTTTAACATTTTTTGGTTTTAGGGCATGATTTTTGGCCGCTTGGCTAAAGATTTTTGATTTTTTCATTGCTCCAAGATTAACTTTTTGAGGATTTCAGAACAGAAGTTAGATTTACGAGACCTCCTCGGAGCCCTTTGGGCTCTCCCTGATGGAACAAAAGTTAATATTTTTTCTGTTTTCACGCATAAAATTGACATTTTCTCTTAATGCTAACAACTGATTTTGATCCAGAAATTTTTAACATAATTTAGTAAATGGTTTCAAGGAGTAATCGTTAATGAATTATAAAAATTACGCAGTTTATTAGAAAAAATGGTTTCAAGTTATTAGTAAGTAAAAAACTGGACTGTTTACAAATTTTAATTCCCTCCAAATTCCAACTAATTCGCTTAATATAATTTTTATTATCCATAACTATTAGTCCTGCATTCACAAACACGCATCAAAATTTTTGATCAAATTGATTTTTTTTATATAAGTGTAATGCGGAGGGGTTTTTCCCGCGTTGGGGTGGTTGATCATTAAAAACAATGGACAATTTTTTTCTGGGCAAAAATTATTAATCAGGTTACCAGCATTGCGTAGTTTTAAACGAATGAATTGAAAAATTATTAAATAAACAAAATAGCGTTCTGTTTTTGTAGACTGTCCAATGAAAATTTATATCGCATTTAGTTGAAATGGTAGAATTAATTAGTCGATATGGATCCTTTATGACTAAACTAAACATTGAAATAGTGACTTCAACTAAATCTAAATTAAATAACATAAATCAAAAATTCATATGTGATTAAATAATCCGATCTTTTTTTCTAGAAATGTCTGCTGATCGGCCTTTTCTTTCGCTAGTACACTACCATAAAAAGTCGTTGTAATTTATCTCATTAACAAATACATTTATGCAATTGTACAGGTGTATGGAACATCTAACAATTTTTTTATTAAATAATCCCATAGGAAAGGACGATTAAAATTGGGCGTTTATTAAAAAGGCGCGCTTACTCTCTCGCTGTGCCTATTGTCGCGTCGAATAGCCGGTTTCGTTTTCAGTTGTTTTGTTGTATGAATTGAGGTCAACTGCAATTGCCCTTAGAGGACAACTCCCATTTCACATTCACAAGCCCTAGGCCCTTCCGTTTTTTAACCCTTCGGCAACAGTGGCAGTACCACTTGTTTGTCTGAATATAAAAAGTTTACAAACGACAAGAGCAAACAATTACTACGCATTAAGAACAACAGAATAACACGTGCAGTACGAAACGGCGTCATTTTTACAACAGCGATCTTGGTTAGTTAATTTTAAAAAGTTTAAACTTAGAAAAAATGTATTATAATTATACCGATATATAACAAAATGGTCGCATTACCATTTGCAACGGAGTTAAGAGGAAAAAAAATGGTTAATCCTGATAGAGAACACCATTCACAGACGATAAGATAAAAAAGACATTTTCCCACTTCAAAGATGATAGGATAACATAAAATACAATTACACCGACATATGTATTTGGCATTTATTCACCTCTTTAATTTACATTTCAAAGTCTAATAAAAATAATATTCTACAGTAATAATAATAATAATAATAAATATGACCTTAGCCATTAAAACGCCCTTAAAAATTAATAATAATAATATAAACAAATTGTGAAAAGAGTCCCACGTCCGTCGCATGCGACTATTGTTACGATATAGATTATTTGGAATTCTGGTTTAGGGCGAAACCCTATTGCATCCTAAACGTCCGAAAGGTTCGAGTCCGCTCATATATTCTTTTTCCTACCGCATCTGACTCAAGACCAGCAGGTGTTTCGCGTTCGTTTCGGGTTTAGAGGATATATAGCAACCCTCCTATCTTCACTGTACATTCAATATTACAAAATACAATCTATATAGAAACAGGTAAACATTTAAAATGAAAGGTTTTAAACCGTACTAAATACAACAGTAAAACGTTCGAAGCAAATTGGATTAAACAATTTCAATTGTAACTGAGGATGGCTCTATTGTAGACACTTGGAGGTAATTTTTTTTTATTAATTGGGAAATGCCGTTTTTTTTGTCTTCTAGGGGAAATTTTACTATCTCCGGTAAAAACTGAATTCATATTTGTTTCCAAATGGGTAAATATGATGTTGCCCGGCTCCGATCTTATGGAACAAACAGTCAGTGTTGCCTTTTATTTTCTGGATCTTCAGGAAATTAAATTGTACTCTTCGTACACCCGTTGCAACCTTTTACCAAGTATCCCATTATTAGATTAAAATTAGAAAACTATGAGTTAAATGGTTTTGAATTCAATTATTTATGCAATCTTTCGTCTGATAACGTTAATAGGACACTTGGGCGCCAAAGAAAAACTCACAGCCTGTTAAAGAACAAGTCAAGCTGTTTGTACACTTAAATATACATAGAATTGTTTGATTAAAACAGAACAGGGCCCGTTGTCGAGTAGGGTGTGAGGGTTTCGGACTGATGTTAAAAATTTCGGCTGTTGAATAACCGATGTGTGACAGTGTTAGCTGTAGAGAGGACCGTTTTTGTAGCATATATTATTTAGGTTAAAAAAATCGAATGATTTATAAAAACCTTGAGTTAAAAATTATTTTCAATTATGAATGAATAAAATCAACGCTATAAGCAATCGATTTAGTAATATTTTCAAACACAAGGGCTTATATTAAATGCCATTACTGATCATACTGGAACCATACTTTTCTAGCTTGTCTCTCCCTTCGGCCCATGTAGACAGTTCATTATTTAACATCCCCGTGTTGAGTCTTCGGCTTTTGGTAAGTTGAACAAAATGATCTTAGTGGAAAAGTTGTTGGGGACCAGTTCATAGTCGTTACATTTAATTGTGTTGTGCCTGTTTTACCGGCTTTCTGCTTTTTACAGGAAATTAATATTACAGGACAGGGCTTTGTTTTCATTCTTTTATTTGTTTAACAATAGACTTCGCTCATCCACATTTGTCAATAGTTATTCAAATATCGTGTGATGCGGTCTGGTGTGATGTAGGTATCAGAAAAACATTTTCTTTATCGTGCCAACGTTTCGATCTTTTATTGAGATCATCTTCAGGGCCTGGGATTTACAAACATAATTTACATTTAGAAAATACATATAGAATATGGAATTTATACAATGCAAAAATTATATTTTATATTCTATCAAAGTATTTCTACTCACTCAAAGTGTTTGTCTTCTGTGTAATTGTGCCATGTCGTGTTGAGAGTGCCAGTGAAATTTTACTGTTTCATGTTTATATATGTTTGATTTTGAAGTGGTGGGGAAGGAAGTGGGCATAGAAAAGACAATAGTTTACTTAATGACATATATTTATTTTATGAAAATTTCATTTCACAGAAGCCTACAATGTTTTTTTTATATATATGGCCTTGTTTTACGGACATTGGCCGAGAATAAAACGACCAATTTAAAACAGTATTTCATTAGGGTTTGATATTTGATGATTTGATTGTTTTATTTTTTTTGTTCAAAATTCAAAGCCACAGATCTTTTTCACGTATAATTTCTGGATTTCGTAGAAACCCGTTTTCATTCCATTCGATTCCATCTGGGCTGTGGCCATTTATACCGCCGAGCCGGTGCAAATCCAATCCCACCTACCTGAATCCGACCGTTGTCATTTACTACGAATTGTATCCAGCAAAGAGATAACAACGTATTTATCACTAACAACGGTTCTACCAGTTTGCATTTTAAAGGGTAGATAATTTTTGGAAAAGGGATTCAATGCAAATCTGGCGACACTTTTGGCTCAACCCCCTGGTGGAATTTTTTCCCATATGTTCCATAAAGTGTAGTAACCCTCGACTGACTCTGTTTATATTTATTTTAGAAATTACCTCGTAAGTTTTCTCGACAAATAATACATTTTAATTTCTGACTGAATGAACATATGGAACTGTTGGAAACTTCTTTGCATGACACTTAATTTAAAACTTTTCTAATAGAAACCTTTACCTCTTTCCTGACAATGTTTATCTTACGTTTTTTATTGTCTGTTTATATAGCCCTTGAGGTAACAAAATATGTATCGTCTCACTAAGGAAGGCAACGGCTGTGAGATCATCGATTATAATACAACTATTTTTCGTAATATATAAAACGTGACAAGTTTATGGGCCGACAAATACTGAGGTTTTTCGTTAATTTTCTGGTTTTCAAGCATATTCTGTTTTAAATTGTAACCAGTTGAGCTTGGCGATCTGATGACTTTCTGCTCTTATGTCTATACTACGGTGATATCCTTAAATGTTTGTATGCAAACTGTTACTCTCGCTTGTACCTCAGTTGTCAAGTATCAAAGTAAACGAAAACATATATTACTGACCGATGTGCGCGTCCGACAGGAACCCCGCCCCCCAAGCCGGAACCCGAGCAGCGCTCCACGCAAATCTTTGCAGGTGAGAGGTTATAAGAATCGTCACTTCCAGGATAGGAGGACCTTATGGCCTGATCTGTTCACCTCGGTCACCCGATTTAACTGAAAAAAAAATCCATCTCCCCTGATTCTAACGGTCCGAGCACCGGTGAAGAGTGAATAAAAAGTGCAAATTCCTGCATCTCTACGGGCAAGGCAGGCAGTTGGAACATGAAATGTGATTAATAAATAGCAAATCAAATGAGTCTTACATTTCAACTAGCTGTTGATCGCAAAAAATGCGCTGTTATGGATGGAATGTAACGAATATGAATTCTCGCAAAATTGATTTACTTCCAGGAATTAAGAGGATTTGCTCGCATAATGCGAGTTTGACAAACAATGACAGAATGTAAACAATAACAGAAATTAATGTTTACTGTAGTGAATATGCAAATTATTGGAATTGACAATGAAACAAACGAAATGCGTTTTCTCAAACATTTTCCTGATGTTCAAAAAAATTTGGAGTTAGGAGTTTATTTATTAGATGCTTGTACTATGTTTATGTAAAATGTAAATACAATGGGAAATGTCTAGGACATTATACATCCTTGTGGCAGAGGGCTTATGTATATTCATAATTTCTGCTCATTTGGCCCAGAGAAAAATCGGTGGTGAAAATTATTATAAAAACCACTTGAAGAAAGAATACATTAATAAATCGGGAAGTTACAAATAATTACATATATTATAAATTATAAATCATTGACTACATATGTGCAATAGATACGTTTGATAAAGACCACATTTACTTTAATAATAGCTAATTCCATAAATAAATTAATAAATATGCAAGTTAATAAATAATTACTAATTATTATAAGTTAATATTATTGAACAGACTTGTACAATCATAGTACAATACATTTACTCATTTGGTAAATAAATAAATACATATATAAACAAGTATTGGGTTGTCCGGAAAATAATGCAGGATTTTAAGTTTTCATTAAAAAAAATCTATATAAAATATTCTGTTTACGTTTACAGGATTACTCATTTGTATGAATGTCAACACTTATTAATCCTCTTCGAAATGATATTGTTTGTTTACCTCTGTAGCATTCCGCTACTTGGAAATAATTCAGTCATCCTTATAATGTCAAAGCGAGAATTTCGTACGATTTTCTTTTACGAGTTTAAACTCGGCCGAAGCGGAGCCCAAACGGCTAGAAACATTAACCAAGTCTGGGGCGAGGGTTGTGTTAATGAGTGCACTGTGCAAAGGTGGTTTAAAAAATTTCGGGAGGGAGATTTCAGCCTTGAAGATGAAGAAGGTCGTGGAAGGCCTTCCTCTCTTAATGATGATGTTCTGCGATCAGTGGTGGAAGAAAACCCCGAAACAACTGTTCGAGAACTTGCAGAGCAACTCAAAGTCAGTAAAACGACCGTCGCTGACCACCTCAAGGCGATTGGAAAAGTGAAAAAACTCGAAAATTGGGTTCCACACTCATTAAACGATCGCCAAAAAAATCAGCGCTTTGATGTTTGTGCATCAGTTCTTTGTCGAAACAAAAATGACCCATTTCTGGCCAGAATTGTTACATGTGACGAAAAGTGGATTCTCTACGATAACACTAGACGTTCTGGACAGTGGCTCGACAAAGGAGAAGCTCCAATACATTTTCCAAAGCCCCCAACTCATCAAAAAAAGGTAATGGTTACGGTATGGTGGGCTTCATTTGGTTTAATACACTACAGCTTCTTAAATCCTGGCGAAACCATCAATGCTGAATCATACTGTAACCAAATTAATACCATGCATCAGAAATTGGCAGTAATGAAGCCCTCTTTGGTCAATCGGAAAGGGCCCATTTTGTTGCATGACAACGCTCGACCACATGTGTCACGTGTAACGTCACAAAAATTATTGGAGCTTGGCTATGAAACTTTGCCTCACCCACCCTACTCTCCGGACCTCTCGCCTACTGACTACCATTTTTTTAGACACCTGGACCACTACTTACAACACATAATATTCAAAAATCAAACGGAACTGGAAAATGCATTTATTGACTTTATCAATTCTAAAAATTCTGAATTCTACTCAGACGGAATTAATAAGTTACCAACACGTTGGGAGAAATGTATTGAGAGTATGGGAAATTATTTTGATTAAAGAACATTGCTTTAAAGTAACTAGTTTCTTTTTTTTTTTGTTTAATACCAAAATCCTGCATTATTTTCCGGACAACCCAATAAAATTAAACAATTTAATGAATAATTCAGTAAGCTAATAACACAGCGAATAAATATACAAAGTAGTCATATTAAAATGTGTTTGATCCTCCAGGGTTTCAAATTTTTGTTGAGATTATAGTTTCCTACATTCTTTACCGTCATATTTGTACTCTCTCCAAAACATTAACATCTATTGAAGAAGTGGCGTTATAAAGTCATAGTTATTAAGTTATTAAGATCGTCTGGGCCTATATAAATTACAAATTATGGTGCATATTCGTACAATTTATACAACAATCAGTATAATTAAATATATCTGAAAAAGAATTTTTGAGATGTATGCAAATTGTATAATTACGTTTTTAATAACTGGTTTCTTTGAAGTTTCCAATATTGCCCATGACTGTAATGGTTACGTTAAAACAAGTCGAATGCGTAGATAATAACAATTGAATTTGTTTTTTTTTTTTTCATCCTGACCATACCGTGATCCACATTGCCCGCGAGTAAAAATGCGGTACATACATCTAACAGTTTGAACAGAAATGGAGTTGGACAAAGAAACAGGAAAAAACAAGCTGCTCGTTAAAAAAAACGCCTTAATGCAAATATTTTTTCCTGATTTTTAAAACGGAAAAACTTTCACTTGCTGTATAGAGACGCATGGACATTTTCGTATAGAACATCAAAATTAATGAGCAGGTATTAACGATCCCCTCACTCAATGTTCAGACCTGACCACTCTCCTTCAGATCATTCCCTGTTCTTTTCATAGCTCACTTTTTATACTCCAAAACATGTATGTCGTAAAAATAAAATCTTTTTATGTAAAACAATGCTGCTTGTAGTGATAGACGGTCGTGACAGAAATGTAGAATTAGGTATAATAATGAATGTATTGTTAAAAACAGCCGCTATGTAAAGATTATAAATTTAATGTTTACTATAATATAAAATCGTAACTAATTAATGAATATAATATATTATATATAATATTATAAAATGATTTTCTGATGGATGTTCTGCCATGTGTTACTTTACAATCTATGGTGGGTGTTTACTGTTAAAAGTATTAAGTCACACCAAGATCGACGAAAACCTTGTAGACAGATGATCTATTTATCTCAGGCCGGCGGATAGTATCGATTTTGAAACCTCCAGCACCGTAAGTAAGTTCGAGACAGTAATTTTCGTAATGCCCCGTAAGAGCTTTGACGGTGTAATCTCCATAGGAAAAAGTTTCATCCCGGCTTTCACGTTTTATTAAAGCAGAACTTGCTCCTTGACAGAGGACATTTTGTAATTCAACATACTGCCAACATGTGCCGTTTCGCCTCAAATCGTCCAATCATCACAGGTTGTACCGTGTTGGGCATAAACGAAATTTCCGTGCGGGAACATCATACCGATCAAGAAAAGTTACGAAATCACGGACTCTAATACGAACTACTATATCGTAATATTTATAATTATATTTTGTATCATATTGTTTGTCATAGGCATTAGGATTTACTTAAAATTGGACGTTAAGAAATGGAAAATAAAATCGACAGAATATGCTACATCAGAGAGATTCCTGAAAATCGGACTCCTTTTTAGAAAAATTCCGATTGTAAATGGTTAACGGTATCATTACATATTTTTTCCAATGTACTTAGATTCCTTGCATGGTTTTTGGATATCAAATAATTTATAAGTAACCTAAATATAATAATGTAATAATCATCTAATAGCTGTCTATGCCTAAATTCATTTAGATGTTAATACAATTAACAAATCGACTTCCAACCCTTTCGGCCCAGTATGTCGAGAATCTGAGGGTAGAGGAGTTTATATTACAAACAATATTAATAAAACTTGCTTATCTTTAGACAATTGTAATCACCTTATCTTACACTAATCAAACACAATTCCATTTGTCTCCCTCCAATCTCGAGGTAATAAAAGTTTAATATATGTATACAATATAAAACCTAAACATAATACATATATTAATAATATACATAATGTTACATAATAATAACAATATAATACCAAACAAAAAGGAACAAAAACTAAACAAATGTTTTAAAAATTATGTTTAAATTTATTTCTTCATAATAAAAAATAAAAAAAAAACTAGATAGAGGGAGGGAAAGAGATTGTGTGATGATTTGTATTGTAAAATCTTTTTTGTATAATGCAAAACAAGCCGTGTTGAAGGTCCCATAGATTTCTTGATGAACGTTTTTATTACATATTGTCGAAGAAAGTCAGTTGGTTCTTTAAAAAAAAGTTTTATTTTCATCACGTATTCTTTCGGCTAAACTCCATTAATCATGCATTTCCGACAAAAGCGACCGTGTATTTTTTCATCCCAATAAAATAAATTGGATCTCATTTTGTATCCTTTCTTATTGAGATGAGACCGACATCCATCACTCACCTCTTTTTGATTGGATTTGCAAGAAGTCTAGAGCATGTCCAATGAGAAATGGTAGATGACGAAGGTAGCAATTAAGATAACAGGATCGATACCGAGTGAACGGTGGAACCCGGCTGAATAATCATCGTCATATTTACCAAAGCAGGATGGCCTTTTATGATCAGACGTTTCTGACTGGGGTTGAGCACAGGCAATTGGAAAATTTTCCGCAAGGTTTTCCTGAGTGTAGCCTCTTCCTCTGCACAATTAATCTTGCATAGGTTGCAGTTATCTCTTGTTAAATGGGTTGGTGTCTGTACATTCACCTAATAGTATTATTGTCCGGAGCTTCAGTAACTGAGCGAAGTAAGTAACGAAGCGGGGCAGAAAAAATTAAATATTCAATTTAGAAAATGTTCCAATTTCAATATTTAATAAGTTCTGACTTATTATTAGTCCACTTCTCTATAAGTATATTTTTCCATAAATGAATAACGTTATAAAAATAGAAGGAATGAAGAATACCAAATTTTCTGTATAAAATTCTCTAATCTTTGTATGAGTGCCTAGTTTACTTAATAAATTAAATAAATAATAAATATAAGTACTTATAAAATAATGATAAATACACACATATGCCCAAGTACAAGTAAAATGTAATAATAAATAGGTACATAAATACATAAATAACTAAATAAATAATATACAAACAATTAAAATTAATTAATTCAATAACAAAGTTAGGGGTTAATACATTTAAGTGTGGCATCGAGGCCCTATAGGTTTTGTATTTGGCTCTTGAAACATATCTTGAACTAATTTTCATGAGGTTACCAGAATATCTATCACAAATTTTTTGACAATTGGTTTGTATGAAGTCGCGCTGAAATTGCACTCTCGAGTTTATGTGGAGTTCATCTATCCTGGTTGCTAATGGGCTGTTAGTGTAACCTTACAAACTTACCTTGAGTTCTTGACAGCTTGTTATAATTGGTGTTACAAGTTAAGCCCCAAGCAGCGCATGTATATGTCAACAATGGCATTACTATGGTTTTGTAGATGAGCAACTTTTTATTTACGCTCAACTGGGACTCTCGATGCAAGAGGACAAAATATTTTTACATATTTTTTCCCTTTTTGTATTAGTTCAGACTTACTCCTGTTCATTCATTTGCTCCTTGTAAAGTACCCGATAGCCCTCTCCGCTGCCCTCTTCAATCGGTTCACTATGACACTTGTCCTCCATGATGACTGTAGACTGTAGTGTCATCCGCGAACAGGGCAAGTCAGTACATCTACGTTTTGCTGCAAGTTGATCCGAAATAAGAACAAAATCATCACCTTCGTAGTCAACACCGCAACATCGCTCGTCGCAATTTCCTTAGAAATTCGAGAAGTTTTGGACACAAATGTTTTTCGCCTTCGGTTGTAGCAAGTCCGAACTCTTATCCGGTTACCGCATGCAAAGCCGATAACAACGATGTTTACGGTTGGACCGAGACTGACTTTGTTAATACCTTCATAAATGCGTAAATATTTTTCAACGCATTCTCAGTTTACGTACTTTACCTATACACCCTCTTTTTTCTTTACTATAAGTGGATTGATATTTTAACAACCCCCTGCTTTTAATCTAACAGAAAGAACCTTAGGTTCTTTAATTGGATTAAACAGGGTGCTCCAGTTAAAGTTGACGACTGGCCAAGGGTGAATTTCCAGGGTCTCAATTGATGGGCTAATTTAGTTCCGATCAAATATGCAAATTATTTAAAAATTGCAACAGCTGTTGAATTTTGATTATTAACAAGGACAGGCTAGAAACGTTGGATCATCGATTTTAATGCAACTTTATGATCTAGGCCGAGAAGATTAGATACCAAAAGAAAATAAAACACTCAAAGAAACAACCGGGCACTTTATGTATCTATCGATTTTTCATATTAACTAGGTTTAAAGAATAATTAACAATTAAACACCAAATTAATAACTTCTTGTTTACCTTAATGGTGCTACTAATCTTTTTATACTCTTCATATTTTAATATGAATAAATAATAATTTTATAAAAAAGACAATTATTACAACTTTATCTTTTCTAGAACCAACTTGTCGAGTGAGTTAATTGAGTCTTTAATTTGTTTGAATGAACCAAAAAATTGAGTAAAATGTTAATAATGTTTCTTTTCTTAATAGCATGGTTTTAAGTAGAGAAGATCTCATTCGGGCAGATGCTTTGGCGCAAGACGAAGTTAGTGTCCGTTACTACTATATGCAAGTACCATCCATGTTGATCTATAACGGTGTAGGGCCACCGGAAGTCTCGATTGAAGAGAAGGTACGTGGACGATCGCGATGTACGACGGCTGGAAGGCGGTCGTTTTATTGCTCGTACTACTCTGCAGTATGATTAGCAGGCTTCCTTGGTAGGTAGTCAACTCCAAACGGTCTGTAATGTAAGGGAGAGCGCTAAAACAGTCATCAGAAAGCTTCGAGAGAATAGCCTATCTCTAGTGGTCCCGCAACAGGTTCTCTACTACTGGAGTGGCATCGTGCAGAAAGACGATTATTCGCCAATCACCATTTCACTTGGACACTTGAACGATGGGGCTGTTCACTTCACAGATGAGTTCCGGTTTAGTTTGTAGCAATCAGATGACCCTGTGTAGGGAGGACGTAGAAAATGCGTTGCTTAATGTGTCATACGTGACGCACAATCTTTTCAAACACAGACAGTTTTGGCATGGGGTGGAATCAACGTCCATGCCCATACAGAACTAACTTCCATACAGAATGGATCTTTGACTGTACTAAGGTACATTGAGGAAGTTATTCCGGAAGCTAAGGACCAATTCTATCTATTATTTGGGAGAACGCCATGATAATGTATGATAGCGGTCAACCAATGTAGCTCGACTTGTCTCCCATTACAAGGAAGAAGTAGGGATTGACCAGCACTTTCCCCTGAAATGAATTCTATAGAAGACTTATGGGACATGATAAAGAGATGAGATTGACATCGTTTCCCACCTCCGAACAGTTTAACTGCTTCAAAAAGAGATTATTGAAGAATGGCATTCTGTTACATAAGGCAAAATCCAAACGCTTTTACTCGATACACAGAAGACTTTTTTTGACTTCGGTAACTCTGCAGTAGAAGACTATTTGAAAATGTTGCTATAGTGATTACAGGCTTAATCATATACAATTTACAATTACAAAACGAATACATACATTATCGATAAAAAACCATTAACAATTAATAGTTTACAAATAACAAATTTCAATTATAAGTCAGAAAAACTTGTATATTTTGAAAGTAAAATTTTTTCTTCTAACAGGCATTTTCCTCCTTTTAACGTTAGAGTCCGTATAATTTTTGCTCTTAATCGATCATGTAGGTCACAGTGACATATAATATGTTTCTATATTTGCTGATATTTTCCACATGGACAATCTCGGCTGTCAATAAAATGAAAACGTGACGGGTATGCCCTATTCCTTCCGGGGCCTATCAACGCCATCGTTTTCTTAAAAGTATGCGTGATGCAGGCTTTCATTCCGTTTATACGGTGGGGAAGTAGGTTCTCGTTTATGGCCTTCTTTTCCTCCTGTCGATATTTTTTCCATTCTCTGATATTCATATTTCTCTAAGGAGACTTAAGGTCCTCGTCGAGGCCAGAGGTAATACGGGTTATGAAGAGCAGAACTAGATAATAAATTGACAGTTTACTTTTATTATATTGCTATATAATGATTTTCCGGTGTTTTCTTTCATACCTCTTAATTAAAATAATTTTGTTACATTTAAATTGCTAATTTGTTTTTTTCTTCTTTTATTTTTTTATTTTAAGAAACAAATACAATTGTATGCACAGTGACCCTAGGACAATACCTTTATTCACCACGCAATTTATTGGCAACTTTATTTTCATTGATTGTCATATATATATATATATATATATATATATATATATAAAACTGTATCATACTGTGTCAGTAGGTTGAAGGAAAATAGAAATTTGATTACATATTATCTCTCTCTCTTCTCTCATTCTATCTATGTCGTTGAGTTTTATACCGTTTGGTACCTTCCATCCGAAAACACACAACGCTTTGAAGGATGTGTGAGTGAGGGTGAGAGAGAGAGAGAGAGAGAGAGAGAGAGAGAGAGAGAGAGAGAGAGAGA
>CM077101.1:9452929-9463144 GCA_039619505.1 Cimex hemipterus | reverse complement strand
TTTTGTTTAATACCAAAATCCTGCATTATTTTCCGGACAACCCAATACTACTTGTGAATGTATCTCTTAAAATTTCGTCGCTGTTGGTTTCTAGCGGCGATAGAGATACCACAGACAAACAACTTCTTCGACTCCCATCGTAAAATTGCTGTTATCCAAGCGCTCCATGTGTGCGCCACAAGCGCCCGTTTACAGATCGACCGTGCGATTCAACGCCCCGTGTGTACTAAGCGGTAGACTTACCAACATGTTAGATTTTACCTATTACGTGGTAATTAACGGTCTGGAATATGGAAGTGAAAAGCAAGTCGACCTTGCGACCATAACTTTAACTTAAATGAAATGAAATTCAAAAACAACATGAAATATTTTTCATAACGCAACGTTCCATATTTATGATTTTTTAAGGGGAATAAAATAATTTTTAGGTACTATATAATGAAATATGAATTCAGAGCAATTCAACAATAAATTATCTTAATGAAAATGATCGCTGTTTTTAAAATCAGTATTCCATTGAGCTTAGTGCCATATTTATTGCATGTTATTTCCAAACGGTTGGGTTGGTGTCGAAATGAAATCAAAACCATTATGACGTTTGACTTAGATCATATCTAAGCATTTAAAATTTATACTTGAAGCCTTTTACATCTCGCTTAATGTTTTTCAATTATGTTCGCTGTCACGTAAACCCTTTCATTCCCTAGATCTGAGATACGTTGATGAATTATTGCTCTGAAGGACCATTTTTTAATTGAGCCTAATTAGCAAATTGAGATAATAATTATATAGGACCATCATTAAAGTTAATCTTCGTGTAATAGTGTGTCATAGAACGTGGATCATTATTTTTTTCTTCTTTAATTTTTGTTCTTAAGTTATATGAATTTCTCTCGTAGTTTCCCCATGATGTTTGAAAAGGTGATGAACCTGAAATTTTGATCTGCTTATCTTCGCTCGGTTGGTTAGATTTTCCTTGATAATGAAAGACGAAATTGCGAAATATAACAATGTTAGGACTTTTTTTGTTGAGTGTTCTTCTCACACTGGTGCACAAACCGTACAAATTATTTATCAAAAGAATAATATTTTAAAAAAATATTTTGCTCAGTTACATTTCAAATTCTACTCATATATAATTCAGTTACGCATTACTATGTAATGTACCCTAGGCGCCCTAATACAAAGATCAACGTTTCAACGTTTCATTTTTTGCACTCACTTCGGCGATACATGTACTAACGTTTCATTTCACGTTGTTAAATTTTGTAAGAAATTGATTAGCTCCAAGTATTGAATGACCAACAACCTTATTGCAAAAGTTCTTGGATTATATTGATTCAAAGCATCACTTTATAAATTAGTTTTTTTCTGACAGAATGTGATAAAAATTATTCTCCAAACATGGTCTACCGCCTCTCGTTGCGCCTGAAAAGTGCAGTTTTTTCCACAAAGCAAAGCACTTTCCTCGGTGCCTCCGAAATGAATACAACTTATTCTGAATCGTTCCTCATATTCACAAAAATACTTGAGATTTCCTTTGGTTTCTGTTGATAATCGGCGTGTGTTAGGTTCAGCATTGTCCATGATAGTTAATAGTGTTCTGACTTTTATCGTATTATGCCTGCCGAGGAAGATCAGTTCCTTCTTGTTCCTTTTTACCAGATTTCAAATCTCAGCTTGCGGTGCTTCGGTCCATTGCTTCCTCAAGCTATTTTTCCGGCTCCACCTGTACTTAATTGCGGTCTTACATATTTAATGATATGAGTGTAAATACCCTTTCTTGGTTGAGTTGGTCTGCATGTTCTATTCTTTCTATACCTCCATGCCCTGGAATCTATTGCAAGGTAAGCATGTGCTCCCCTTGCGTTTTATAACTCACTGTCTGAAAGTATGTCCGTGCACCCTTGATTTTCTTCTTTATCTACTCCTCAATACATAGTTAGTAGAAAGACATCGTGAAAGATAGGTGGGACTATCTGGGGACTATGAGAAAATCGAAGGGATTTTCCTAGAGCATAATTTGGGCCTTTCAACAACACCGGTTGCATCCTTGATCCATCAGTTTTCCATATGCCATCCCTGAAACTTTGGGTTTCCCTTTCTTTCAAAGATCTCGGCTATCTTTAAAGATTAGTGTCCCGGTTTTCTGAGAATAGTGTTACTTCTCCTTAGATATTACTTTATTTCCCTGTATATCAGGAGTATATTGACACTCTCAAAAGCCAAATTTTGTAGATAGAAATGTAAGGGTGAGAGGTCTAGGGCGGATTCTATCGCTATTGTGAGGCACGTGTCCCTTATGCGACGGGAAGAACAAATAAGTAAAACAAATAGTATTAAATTAAAATAAATAATAAGAATACATTTAAAAGTAAACGATAAACGCCTAAATAAAACAAAGAAATTTTAAAAAAACAATAAAGCAACATAATTTATATAAATACAAAAAAAATCGTTCATTACTGAAATTTTGTCGTTTCCAAAGGTGGAAGAGATAAGCTGTTGATTATAATTTAAAACTGACTATTTTTTGATACAATCAGAAATTCTCAATTTTAAATTAGTAGTCGATTAGAGTATTTTATTACATCTAATTTAATCCACTTTGTATTTCTACGAGTATTTTGCGATGTATTCATTTTCGAATGGACAGCGAAGTTATTGAACGGATTTTTAAACCATTATTAAAGTTTGTCCTATATAGGATTGTGAGGGTCAGTTTAAATTATACCATTGTTTTTTCTTTTTGAAATGTACAGAGAAGACCATCCACTAAAAACTGCCTTCACATATGCGCCCAACTATGTAGGTTTGTTAAAACTAAAATATCAAATCAAACTAAAAGAAAACGAGGAATGTATAAAAAAAATAGAACTTAATAACGGAATTAGAAATGAAATTAAGAATTAAAAATGTACTCCTTTAAATAAAAGAAAATAATGTATTTATTTTTTAAAACAAAATTTTTCAACTTGGGCGAATAATTATAATTTTGAAATTACTGGCTTTGACAAAAGTAAAGGTTAAAATGCATTGTTCAAACGGCACCTCGTGTAGACTTGAATTTTCGGGATCCCAGGCTTGCCGTTTCAAGCTGCCAGGAAAATGTCTTCTTGCCGGACAGTTGTTACCACTTATTAACTGGACCTCTGATTGACATTTATCTCCAAAATGCCTCACTACATCGGCTGAGGCGTTTGTTTATCCTGTATATCCCCTTTATTCTCCCAACCGCCTCCGGCCAACATCGCACCTCAAACCCGAGACTATTTAAAATTTTCAAGCCTGATCCTCACTTTCGCTTTTCAGGTTATTTCACCTTGTATATACCTTTCACTAATTTATTTTTAACGTTTTTTCTTTTATAAGAATTTGGATCATTCGCTTTGTTTCTTCGATCCTCTGGGTGAGCAAGCAAACCTTTTACGCCTTTCTGAGTTTTGGATGGGTTTTAAAAAAGCGATGTGAACAAACATTCTTAAACTTTGCACTATGGAAATCTAATAATAACGAACTGTCTTCTTTATGCAACTCAAGGGTAAAAGAAGATATTTTTCACTTCGTGGCTGAGTGATCGATTTTGGTGCCATATAGTCTTCTGAATTTAGGTGCTCCTAGCCTTTCTTCATTTATCCAGATCCTGATCGAAAAACAAATTGTAAATACCTTGCACGCTATGCGCACTATGCTTGCAATACCAGTATCAATTGATTAAACACTTTAAATAGTGCTAAGAAAGATAAAAAAATATGTGAAATAATGATAAAAATAAATACGTCAAGTTTTGTTTCACCTCTGGCCAAGGAATGTTAAATTCTGTTTATAATCACTTGAATGTAGTAATTGTGACATTACTAATATGTAAATATGCATTGATTAGTATTTTTGTTTATGTTTTTCAATTTAAGTTAACCTCCGACAGGCGGATTGTTATCAATGTCGGTGCCGTATTATGTTTGTTTTTATATATGGTCACATAAAAAAAACTTTATTCCATAAGTCCTTCATATATTATAACATCAGACTCCTGAAAATTCTGTAGATATAATTATGCAATAAAAAGAGCACTAAAAATCCTAGGAGATTCTTTTTTTATTGAAACGGTAAACACAATACCAATTCACCTAAAATATAAACTTATTCGACTTTCGTGAGTTCTTGTCTAAAGTTTAAAGAGGATTTTCTTGGTTCTGTAAATACTGACAGATATTGCGTGTACGAATAATGACCTTTATACAAACGCATTTAATCTTTAAAGGTAAATTATCATCAACATAAAATAAAAGAAAGGACTTCAATATGAAACTTCTAAAAAAATGATAAAAAGGAAATAAAACAAACTTTTCATCACAATTAACATTAAAAAATTAAATTAAATGTTCAAAATGTCCATCGTTGTTGGGGATGCAAGCAAAACATACTCTTTATGTAATAAAGTTGGGAGAGTTTGAAGTAACGTGAAAAGTGAAATATTTCCAACACAATTGCGAATTCAACTTTCGACAACAGTTATTTTCTTGTCCAATTTGAGAAGAAGCATAACCTTCTGAAATATTGACGTCTGTTCACGAGACACCTAGTGTAATGACAGTGGCCTGCCTTTTTTTAATCATCGCAGTTTATCTATTTAGATATTTTTTTGCAAAATGGAAAATCGAAAGATTGAGTTGATACCCTGTAAACCCTTTATTGTCAATTTTCCCGAAAACCTGGAGTAATGATAAATCACTTATCTCTGTTGCGAATCGAAATGAATCGAATTTTAACGTGTATAAATTACTAAATTATCATAAGTTGAAAACTTGGCTGGTTTTTCTCCTACTTACTACGATACCGGATATTACGCTACGAGTGTCAGTCACCTGGAAAAGAAAAACACATGTTAACAGTATTCAGTAAAAAGAATTCTTTTTAGCTTATTACTAGTTTATGTTATTTAATTATTCTTTAAAAATTAAATCAAAATTTTCCATTGAAAGAAATTTAAGGAAAACATGACACAACCTTGTAATTTTTCCATTTCACGAGTACAGATGGTTTAAGAAGGCTTTTAATAACTCATTCCATCATTGTAGGGATGCTCCCACAATGTGTTTGTAGATGATTTTAGGTTAGTACATTTTATTAAGTTTCATCTCAACTAAAACCTTAATTAATTGAAAAGGCATTAGATTAGGTTGACCTTCCTCCAAAACAGCCGGATTTAGAATTTCAACGGTTGTATGGGGGGGGGGGGGTTGATCGCGTTACTGAGTCTTTCTTGGTCTTGCTGGCTACTCTACCGTCGCCTGTGTTGTTCAGGGACTAAAAACACATATTGACTTATTTGGCCGAGCATTTTCATATTTATGAAATATTTATAGCCTAAGAAAGGCATAAAATCCACTATAGGATCTTTAGGATCATCTCCAAATCCATAGGCATTTCCTGGGATTGTAACCACTCGGTGTCCCCTATGAAATGCCGTGCCGCCGGAACAATAAATCACATATCTTTGTTACGAATAGAAAAGAATCGCATTTTAACGTGCATAAATACTCAATTATCCTAATTATCACAAGTTGCAAACTTGGCTAAAACCCACCAGCAAATATCACTGCTTTGACGTATCGATCTCTGGGTTTTTCCATATTTTTTCACGACCGCATGTATACTTAAGGTTCAATATCGTTTCATCATTGAACAGAACTTTTTTTTTCCATTCCCCAGACAATGATTGGTGCTCCCTTGCAAATTTCAGTCGACAGTAATTTGTGCTGACAAGATCCTTATTTCACGGGCCTTATTGATCTAAGGTTTGGCTCTCTTAGTCTTCTTCTTAAAGTTAATCCGAGATTAATAACCACCAAATTCCACGGCTCAACTTTTTAATGTTAGAATCTGTTGAATTGCGCTTTTGGATTACTTGCAATTTACTAAAACGGACGTCTATGGAAATGGAAATTCTTGGACGACCTGAATTTTATTGGCCTGAGTTTAGTTACCCAGTACCTTTGCATGGTACTTGAGACTGATAAAAAATGTATACCAAGGCGATTAGCGATGCAGATCACTGATTTTCTTTTTTATGGAGTGTGATGATTCTGACTAATTCATCGTGACTTATTTAATAATTTAACGACTTAATATGACAAAAACAAAATTAACACTATAAATAAAATAGCTAGAAATTCGTACAGAACCTAAAAAAAAAAAGATAAATCCGAGTGAAAAGCATGATAAAATGAACCAATAAACACTTTGTTATGATTAATCATGCATGTTTCTTCTGAAACAATAAAATTACTATATATTATTAAAAAGGGTTAATGTTAAGACCAACGAATAAAAAGATTTCTAGGTGTTACCATATTTTTTGGTGTGTACAGTGGTATCCAGAAACACATGAATTTTGACATTGATTTTAACTATGTTTCTATGAGTGATTTTTTTTTACGTCGAATTTTAACTCGAGAATTGACGCATGTGGAATTTTGAATGAAGCTATTTCTATCAGTTGCAACTGATGGACAGAAATTATTGAGATTTTATCAATTTGATATCCTCGTTTTTAAAATGCGTTTAAAAACTTTACTTCTTTTTATTTTAAAATAAAAACTCCCTTTAAAGGCAGTATCACGTGAAAAATTTTCAATTTGGGTAGGATTATAACTTTTAGAAAGACGCATAACGTTTTTATAAAATTGGCCACAAGAAAAACAACAATCAAGAATAATTGGGTACCAACAAACAAAAAATTTAACAGATAGGTTTTTAATTATATTAACCCCTGTGATAAGTTAGATTCTAGAAGATAACAAGTTTTGATAGTTTAACACGTAAGTTTCAGAAAGAGCTGGATTTGAGTTGGACAGCGCGTTTGTTACCTTCCAACTTTTCAGTCATGTTCAAATCCTTTTGTGATTTATAATTCACTCATTTCCCTAAAGAACCCAATGCCTGCCAAGGAAAGCCCAAAAAGAAGGAAGTAGTCCAAAAGGACTATTTAATAATTTTACTAAATGAATTATTACGGTGAACGAATCCCCAGACGGCGTGATGTTAGCAGGAAAAAGCTCACTGGAACTCCAGCCCAGGAAATAAAGGGTGCATGAGTAATGGTCAACTCTTCTCCCTTTTTCTCTTTTCATCAAATGATTGTATTCACGAAGGCACCCCTCGACCCGGAGTACAAAGCACATATTAAATCTGTTACGCCTTTAGTATGTAACCGCCCTGTTTCGCTTACTTAATTTTTGCGCAATTTGTCTCTCCCCTTTAGCACACATTTCACCTTGTCTTAACCCCCATTAACATGTAAGTGTCAGTAGGAAGGTTTTATAATATCACAATAAATTATTACCCAAGTTTTCCGTACATTGAATAGCTTTAGTGGACAATAAATGCGTAACTTGTTTTATTTGAGCAAATATCCTTTTGCGGACGCTTATTTGTTCAGATGACATAACATATTGCCGTATCAAGGGAAAAAGAAAAATCGTGACAGCAAAAGATCGGAAATATATTCGCGATGCGAACTCATATAACCTTCGAAATGTTGAGAATCCAAAACTGCGCTATAGTAGTACTATAGTGGACTTGCGGTGAAAAATTACTCTACGTTCGTTCTGTCGTGAGGACGTGCTCTATTTCATGTTGTGCATAATATCAAACACTCTTTCTTATAATACATCTTGTCTTTTTAAATTACTTGATTTCAGTACAAAAAGAAAACCGTTGTTACCTATTCTAACACTCGATAATTTAGGGTGCAAAAGTGGAAGAAATTCCAAAGATATGATACTTGATAGATCAATGAAATAAATATGATTTTCCATCTCATAGTTAGTTCAAGATTGTAAAGATCTGCTCAAATAAACATAATCTTTATTTCATTGTATGTCGTAATACGTGTTCTTCCAAGTGTTTTAAAGTCTATTTTGACGATCATAGAGGACAGACATTTCGAATGCACCGCATACGCGACAAATGAATTCCATATTTTTTACCGCATGAAATCTAATCATAGGCCCGACCTCTGATACACATAATCTATTTGTGCTTATTCACGGGAACTCCACACGATCTGAGAACTTATAGAGAATTTATAGAGTCCCGATCAGCAAGACCCAAAAGCTCAAAACCTTTAGAGCTTCGATTATGCGGAGTGCTGGAGATTAGAGTGATTGTGATAATGGTTTCTAATCAAAGTGTGAATTCACATAACGGCTATTATCTCCCATATATATTTGCCCAAGAAACTTACTCAACGCTGTCACTTATGTGCGTACTAACGATACTGGTATATGAAAATATAATATTACAATTTGGAAACAATGGTACAATTAATAGTTGTGTTATATGTACTTTTAAGATTACTAATCTTTCATCATGATGAGTTATTTAAGAAATAAGCAAGAAATTCCTGTTTTATTATGGGGTCGAAGGTAAAAAACCATTCTACCCGCATAAATATGAGTAATTAAAGAGATAGTAAAAAGAGAGCAAATAAGAGAGAGAGAGAACGAAAGAGAGAGAGATTCCACATTAATTAAATATTTATATAATCCTAATGTAAATAATTACTACTGCGATTCGCTTTATAATGAAAGTGTTTCATGAACGAAGTATAACACGATTTTACAGTTTAAGATGCCTACAGTAACGAATAAAAAATCGGGAATGCATAAACAACAAAGCTTTGCAATTAGGTTGCAGCGTGGGGGGGGGTTAACATAAACCCGAATACGATGTTTTGTGCAGTCAATTTTACTGTTAATATCGATAGTACATATATTTTAATATCC
This sequence comes from Cimex hemipterus, assembly GCA_039619505.1. Classification (NCBI taxonomy): domain Eukaryota; kingdom Metazoa; phylum Arthropoda; class Insecta; order Hemiptera; family Cimicidae; genus Cimex; species Cimex hemipterus. The sequence continues at coordinate 9,454,355 of CM077101.1, read as the reverse complement.
ATAAAAGAAGAGACAAACGACCACGAGGAAGGCTTAGTTGCCAACAACAGGGGCTTGAAGGTGAATGCGCGCGCGCGAGATTTAACCCTCTGCCTTTTTAAAACTACTAAGACTTTTACAGGTCACGGTCGAAATAGATCATATCGCAGCGAGTTCTCGATTCTAGACAGTTCGAATTGGCCGGGCGTGGAATGGTGGGAAAACTTGGATAACATAAAAAGTTCAATGCTTATTACGAGACCAAGATAAAGAAAAGATTCGAGGTTAATCAATTAAAGTGTTGTAACTAAACGAAGTTTTCTCACAGATTTAGATGATTTATTTGAGCAATGTCACATTTAATTAAACTGTCTCTGTTTTTCGTAATGTACCCAACAATAAGCAGAACGGTGTGAATCGAACCGCTTCCGCGTTTACCACGAGTCATGCAGGCGAGGTCTACTGCGATTCTGGAAGCGCTCATAAACGGATCGTTTTTTTTCTTTTTTTTTTGCCGTCCCTAATAATTTCAGCTCAAGCCTCAAGATTTTCGATCGACCTGTTCTACTTGCGTTGGCGATTTCGTCTTCCTCTCTAATATCTCCACCGAAAATCATGGGACGTAGACCACGAGACTTCCATATCTAAACGTATTTTTTTTAATGTCATTCCTTTTTCTCGTAGATAAACAACACGGAGATGTTTTCCACTGAAAAAACGTGGTACTTTTTCGGCATTTCTTTTTCACAAATACAAACTAATAGCACCGCCGCGAGACGCGCTATAGAGTAGGATAAATATGACAAAACAAAACGAAAATCTGTAAACAAGTTCTGATTTCTATTATTTTTGTGACCTGTTGATTGTGTTCTAATTTACTTTTCTATCACTAGCTTATAAATCCTAATTGTTTTAAACAAAATTTTCGCAAGTTCAACTTGTAATCAGTTCATATTTTAAGTATAACACGTAATAAAAAATAGCACCTCTAATAGTGAAACTTAATATTTAAAAAAAAGCGATTTCTTTTGTGAAACACTGTAAATACCCCAATAAATCACAACCCGTAAATTAGCACAACAATACATGCGATCGATGTCAAAGTCTATATTTTAAAATAACTGATGGTTATTACGAACATGAAATAGGTTTTTCCTTGCTTGTGATGCAAATAAAAAATAATACTTTGATTGAGAGATGAAAGCTAAAAAAGGGAAGCAATGTCAAAGTCTTTGTAGCTAAAAGATCAAAGCACACATATGTCTCCACGTCTTTTTATTGTTTCCAATAATGTGGGTATATTGTTTGAATGGATTAAAGTAATTAGAATATGGGTATCTATCAACCGCCTTTCATGTAAAATAACATGAGATTTACACATAACTCTTGATTTATATATATATATATATATATATATATATATATATATATATATATACATATATAT
>CM077101.1:9406037-9447929 GCA_039619505.1 Cimex hemipterus | reverse complement strand
ACAATAGTGATATTTTCAAATTAGTGATGACAAATTGATCACAAATGTATATAGAATAAAACAAAGTTACTTGTTTTTTTAAATTTCTTGGAAAGACTCCCCTCAAAAAGATTGTAAATGACTGTATATTTATCTCATTTTAATTGCGGTCAGTAAACAGCATGTTGTTTAAAATATCATTTAATATCAACGCACTAAAGGTAATCTCTAATGAATACCGGCATCAGAGATATTTCATTATTAAATTCTAATTTATCTTAAGTATATGTGAACTTAATGTTGTAGGTGAAAGGAGGGGACTGGTACATCAGTGAAAATTTAAACAGGCAAGTTGGTAACGTGGTAACCACGCACAATGAAAACTGAATGACGGCTCACAATGGTTTATTTGGTGAGCCGTGTCTCTTCACTAAAATACTCGTAGAAATAAATCAACAATTTTATTTAGCAGAAACACTGGAATACAATCGAACAAATCAGATTCATACGAAAACCGACCGTGGCCAACGGATTAGATATAAATTCCAAGCTTCCCTATATTCATTTATCTTCATAGGACAACCTAATTTAGGTACCTGTTAGTAGAAGTCAATGAAGACCATTAACGCTCTTTACTTTTCCCCTTGAATTACGGCGACTTGAACCGGCTTCGCTTCGTTTGGGCTTCAGCCAAATCCAATTCACTGTACATTAAAAGACACAAAACGAATCACAATGTTAAACAATTCCCACGTTTGTCCTTGTTAAGGCCATGCCATATGACCATGTTTTTTTTTTAATGTTGGATTTTGAAGGATTGGGATAGACATTAATTTTTCCATGAGGATTTGGTTCTTTGAGGTGAAAGGGGGTTATGGTTTATCGTTCCGGCCTAGTTACCCTTTCAGGATTATTAGGGAAAAGAGAGATAAATTGTTGGAGATTTAGACTATAAAGAATTGCTTGATGTGTGGATGTGTGGAGTGTAATGATTGTTTTATCTATTGTAGTATATATTCTGCGGGTTATATGTATGTTATTGACATTGAATTTGATTTATGCTATTGCCTAGCTGCGGTTGAGTTTAAATGTATCGGTTCTGTTATTGATGGTGTGTTTATTTCAGTTGATGCAAACAATTTCTAAAAAGTTCCATTCATGTGTGTTTTGTTAATTTAATATTTGTGGATTGTGGAAATCGAGAGTGTGCTGTTATTGAAAATGGTGGGTAGCCAGTGTTGAAGGATTCGTACTTAAATCCAAGGTCCTGAAGATGATCTCAATAAAGATCGAAACGTTGGCACGGAAAAGAAAATGTTTTTCCAAGCTTTCATCACACCTGAGCGCATCTCACACCATTATTTAACGGTCGCTAAGTTCTACATACTTAATTAAGAAAGTAATAATCATTACTTAGTTAAGTTATTTATCTCTGGTAAAGAGAAAAGTGGGCCGTCGAGTAGTTTTGCTAAAACAGAAAGAAGGATGAATTTTGAGGGTGAAAATATGCAACACCCAGCAATACATTTCAGGCGATTCATTAGTCGTACAGGCCAGCATAGCACAGGTGTTTCGCTGTGAAGCCTACACTCGGTCATTCTTCTTCATGAATAGAATAATTTCACCTCCACTAAGAACTACCATCTTAAACAATGTGTTCGTTTTATGGGAGGGGGACGAGCGACACATTATCGTTCTTGTAAGTCATGTTATTAACCGTGTTGAATTTTTTTTGAACATTTTCTCATAAGGGTTTGTCAACATTTAATCATCAATTGGAGACGTGCAATTTATTAATATATTTTCAACCATGTAATCACAAACAGATGATTATAGTTAAGTTTAATTTGGTTTCAACATGGGTAAACCCTTTTACTCTTTGCGCTAAAATATCTCACTTTGTCGGTCGGAGCTTTCAGAAAACACAATCGTCAATTATTATTCAGAAATCGTGAGATGCACATCACACCAGACCGCATCGCACGATTTCTGAATTATTATCGATTAACGGTCACTAATCACAACACACAATCGTCAATGTTTTTCACTCAAAAATTAATTTTTATTTAGTTTCTATATTTGTTTTTGTAAGCCAATTACAATTGATTGGATTAGCTTTATTTATAGTTACTGTTGGAATAGAGGTGCACTAAATAGTAAAAAAACGTGCGAATTGAAAAATTAATGAAAACTGGTAGTGTCATGATTTCTAACCATGTACACTAATGACTGGTGAATTAACATTATTACGATCGCATAATATTTCGGTGATTTTGGCATAAATTTCCCTAATTAAGTTCCAATAGCTCATCCGTTTTGCATATTAAAGACAATTCCGAGATCCTCGTACATTTACTCCATTTATATCACAACATTTCAAATAATGATGTCTGTCTCGCGTTTACCATCAGTAAGAGCTGACGTATCCAATGGTCTTATCAAGGTAACATAAAATAAATTCGAACAACAACGCACTTTTCCTTGGTCTTTCCTTTCATTAATATTTAACAGCAGCTCTTTTCTTTGTTTTACATATTTTAAAATGATCTACGCTCTTCCTCGGGAGGACATTTTTTCATCATGGCGGCAAACAGCGGAGGGTCAAGTGAAAACAATGATACATTACATCGAATTTTACGCCTTCAAAAATTATCCCAAAACAGATATAAATCTACTGATCAAAAACCGTTTCAAGTTAATATTGGTAATTGGCAGAGAAACACCGAGCAATGGCACAATATGTCATTCGGGAAAAAAAATCTTTTCTGCGTCCTTAACTTTGCAAAGCAAATTGTTAATGTAAAAACTAGCGGGAAAAACAGAATGAAAATTGGACTGAATTCCTCAGAAGATGCCAACAACTCGTGACCGTGGAAAAGTGCTGAAAAAACTTGGATGGATTGCATACATTTCCAACTTTGATGCCAATACTAGAGGCGTAGTCAAAGGAATCGACCCAACACGATTGACGTTTGTAGTTTTCTCGAACAATAAGTCCAGAAGGTACAGGTAAACAGCGAAGAATAGTTAAACAGAAGAATAATTGCTGCAGCTAAAAAACGTACGGAAAGTCTCTCTCAGTTACTGGGAAATGAGGAAGGTTGTGCACCAGGAACGTGGGAGAGCAGTTCGAACAAATTTTATCGTAAATATATTATTGTTTTGATTAATGTACGTTTTTCTAAAATGAGAAAAAGAAAGGAAAGGAAATCGAGCATGATAAACTACTTCCACCCCTTCCCTCATCAGAGAACACGTTTTATTATCTTTAAGGTTTGTTTCTTCTCCCAAAGAAGTAGTGATTGACAAAGTAATGCATAAATAATTAGGAAGGTTATTAAATCAAGAGATGTTTGTGTGATTTGATGGTCTCTAAGATTATTTGTAAAAGTGAGGCAAAATTTCGAATTTCTCTAAACATCCCGGATTTCCGAAAAATTTTAGATTTCCTATGTTATAAATAATATTTTAGGCTGTCGTAGAGAAATGAAGATGGTATGTGTAATCTTGAAGGGCATTTACCGCTCTTTCCACAAAAAGAAGTCAAAACTGCGAACAAATTAAGTACAATTTGGGAAAAAGCGATTTAACGGCACAAGAAAAAAATCACGCTGATCCGAATCCATCTAGTATATGGGCTCAGGTGCCGTGTCCTACCCTTTATTTCCAACGTAATATAGTGCCGCAACTGCTATAAATATAGACATACAGCTGACCAGTGCCGGAACAAAACCACCTGTGACAACTGTTACCTAAACCACAACACTGAACCGTGCCAAATAAAGAAGCAGCCAGGATCTGTATAAACTGTAAGGAAAACTAGAAAGTTTCAGAAGTAAAATACCCAATACGCATTAAAAATAGACAGGAAATGAAAAACAAAATAAAGGGAAAACACGAAAGAAACTAGAAACAGGTTCTATTTATTAAACGAAGAGGTCGAATATCCATACTTACCTTGTCGGTTCTACGTAACGTCCTTATGGTTTCAGTTTTGGTCCGATAAATATTGAAAGAGCTGTCACATCAAATAGAAAAAAAAAACATGAAATACTCCCTTCTGCCGTAAAATTAAAATAATAAGTAACCTATCAGACCTGAGCTTAATATTGAACCAAAAACATTAACCAAAATCACACGAACAATCAACAAAACTGTGAACCCGTCCATCCCCAATTTAGACAACGGAAAATCAAGTAAAACTCGATTTTTAATGAAGCTAAAAAATTAATTTTCTCGTTAAGCTATTGATCTATGACCTATATTGAACTGTCGAAATTGAAAAACAATCCATTTAGTAATGTTAGCGATTGAAAACAATCTAAACGCCAAATCCACGAAACACATGGAGTTAGATGACAAGGACATCGATCAATTTTATTAGTAAGATTTCATCTTATCCTCAAATCCGTCACATATTAAATTACTATGAACTGTTACAAATAAACATTTATTCAATCCAATAAAACATGGATGCTTTGGAAACAATGACTAAAAAGGAAAATTTTCACATTATACTTTTATCAGAACCATGGCATGCACCTGATAAAATTTATGAAAAACTACTCGGTTGTTAGATCAGATGGATCTGACGCACTCGGTGGATCAGTTAATGATGAAAAACCCGTAGCTCTTGGCCTACTACACGTCGACAGAGAATTTATAGATGATCCAAACTTGTGGCATTAGAATTCGGAATAAGAAAAAAATGTTTTCAATCATATCTATTTATTAACAACCTGGCTAAAACACCAGCACACCGCTGGATGAGACTTCGCACTTACTTGGACGCATACTACGTAAAGACTTCAACGCACGTTACCATCTAGGATCTGAATCCGCAAACCGAGAGGGAAAAAAGTCGTTGAACGCTCAAATTTTAGTTTCTTAAATGATGGATCGCGGACACGCACCAAAACACCGGGGGAGGCTAAAAGCGCAGTGGATTTCAGAATTTCCTCTTCTGATTCTGACCTTGTTACCTGCGCACTTGGAATGTTATGGACGAACCTTTAAGCTCGGTTCACTTAGGCATATTCAACGACATAAACTTACCCGGCCAATCTCAAAACGCTAAGAAGAAAATATAACAAAAAATGCCAGATGCAGGGTGTATGCTGTAATAATGCTGTATCGATAAAGAACTAGAAAGCCAGCCACGGAACGTCTGTACTTAGAAAAAGTATGCCTCATGGATTTAATGACTACACAACGCCGCTCTCACTATATCCCAAGTATTCTCAACATCTAGGCAAGATATAAAGTCATCTCCGCCCGTTAATCGTCGAAGAATGCGAATCGGCAAAAATCCATAACATAATATTGCCCTATCGCCAATATTAAAAATTAATCAAATTTGGAAAATTTCAGAGCAACAATAAATGCCACAGCTTACTACAGAAAACTTTACACGAAGAAAGGAAGAAGGTGAAGTGGATAAAACTATTGTGAACGTTTGAACAACCAACCAATAAAAGAAATATGGGAGAATGTACGTAAACTAAAAATTGGTAAGGGTTCATATATCACAGCTATTTATGCCAGGGAACTCCTTACATCACTTACTCCGGAACACGTCCAAAAAGACAACAAACTGAATCAAATACAATCAACTATCACTTGGAACAAGATTTGTCATGATAGTACTGGACAAAGCGATTACAGCAAAAGACAACACCGCCCCAGAAAAAGACGAAATTCATTATCCTTTTTATGCCACTTACCAACGGGAAACATCCGCTGCTGAATATTCTTAGCGAAAGCTGGATGAAAGAGGAAAGAATGAGAAGCTGGGGAGAACAAGTCATCATTCCGATCTTAAAACCGGCCAAAGGTGGACGCCTTAATATGTCAACACTAAGTAACATGCACTGACGAACAAGTTTTGGAGCAACAAAAATTACCAATTTTAATAGCGTTATTCTGCACCGCATTTTAATTCGAATCTAGAAATATCCAAAGGATTACCAATATACAGTGTTGAGTACTTTGAAATAATTAGAAAACTAACGTAAGACCTAACTTCCTCCACTATGAAAGTGAACCTAACAATGATATTGGCAGGAATTTAATGTTAAGCTTTATCCAACGTTCCTGGAACGCCTACTTTTATACGCTGATTGTTCAAAATATGAAACTGGGGTAGAGAAGCAAGTACCGATCGAAACAATAAACATTACGCCCAATTTCAACTCTGTAGAAAAGTCTCAGTTTTCACGGCAGATCTTGTTTGCAGGTGTTGCTCCATGCCACATATACTACGAGAAATGGAGTCGTTATTTCAGTCTCCCAAAGTGCACTACTAAGCATAAAATCACCTATTGTCAAAAACCGGAATAGTAAACCCAATTTATGGCATGGGCAACGAGAAAGCCTATTACCTAGCACAAGAAAGGACAAATACCGATTGTGTCGGAAGAACGGCATCGGATATCATATCCAAAAAACGAGATTCATTCCACTGCTGGAAGGAAATCTATGAAACTTCATTATGGGAAATTCTATGAAAACATTCAGCCATATATCCCCAAAACATGTGGTGTTACAAAGAAAAAGAAAATTCTTCACGGCCATATTCCACCCAAGATGTAGCCATCATCGCTGAGGATCTCACCTAAGCAGAATTAAAATCAAGGACTCAGCCCTATGCCAAAGATGTCAACAGGATCTATAGAGATAATCACGTCTGTTTGGAATGCCCCAGCTGAAGAAAGTTCATCGGGAAATTGGGAAGTGGCGGAGGATGACAAGGTGAATATATAAATTGACTGTAATGACTGCCTTAGGCATATAATGTAGCAATAATTTTGTATCCGTCTATTTTTTAATAAATAAGTTTAAAAAAGTAATATTAGAAGCAATGCCAATGAAAGTAAGGAAGAGCTAAACGCAACAAAAATTTAACAATCACGAAATTAAATAAGTGGATATTTGATCAATTTTCGAATCAATACGACCTATCGTAAATAGACGGCCGAGTGTACTGGGAAAATTGAATGCATACATACGTGATTTAAAGTTCACCATTAAAATGTAACCATGGGGAACAAGTTTGGAGCAAATTGGGTTGAAATGAGAGCCAGGTGGGTGTGGGTACAGAGGTCGGCTGTATCAACTATTCAACAGAGCCTCCGGCACACCTCCACATTCTCGCTACTCATTGCAAATATTGATTCTTTGTTCTCGTTCCTTACATGATAATGCATTCTTTCCCTGCAATAGAAGATTTTACCTTGTTTTGGCTACTTTAAAGGTAATCAGCATACATGGCCACGATGAAGAGTCGTAGAATTGATAATATATATGCATTGTGCATTCTTATTAAAAACCTTTTTTAAACTTATTTATTTACAACTGTACTTTAAATATTGAAATTGTTATTACGTTGTGTAAACGTGCACACAAGGTTGTATACACGGACACACAAAGGCACTAACACATGAAAGGCGTCCTTCCAGTGATGGGAGCCGTTAGTTCCCCAACTGGGAGGAGATCACTTGGTAATTATCTTTTGCCGAGGTAACCAAGTTGTCGTGTGGTCAATGACGCTTCTCTCTCCAAAGAGGATTGGCGAGTAATGTTGAGGAAGACATTTCGCGGATTAAGGGGTTTGATTAATCGGGTAATTTAGAATGAAAATTTTTGTAACCATATTGGGCAAGGTCGGATAGGAATGAGATGTACCCGGTATGAATTGTATGGTTCGAGACATAAACAGGACTATTAACTAAACATTATTCGAAGAATTTTAAATTGTAAGGTTTGTAGTTTTTTTAGGATTGGAATTCTTAGTGGTTCCGTTCAGTTCAAGTCGTTATGGCCATAGTGGGACTAGCAGGGTACAGCATACAGTCATTAATTTTCGTTACTGTAAGTTTGGATACCTTAGTATTGATTGAATAAATACTGTGCTGGGATAGATTTTTATAGTCACAATCCATAATGAGATGTTGTTAGTTGACAATGACAGTATGTGTGCAATATTGATTGATGAAATAATTATGTAATATTTTAGACAGTTTTCTTGTTAGTCGGTTGAACGTATTTTTGGCTGAGGGGGAACGAGTCGTTGCCAACGCGCTCTTGCTCGATGCGTCAGTGTTATAAGTTGTGTTAACTATAGTGATAGATTGTAAGATAAAGTTGGTCCGTTAAGTGCCACATATGTAGTCGACAGCCAGATGCTTTGTTGTGTTGCGTTAATTAATTGTCTATGCCGTCGTTCAGTTTTTATGGGGTGTTTAAGGGTGCATTTAATTTCAATTTGTCTTCAAGAGTACTTCGAAATACACCCAGTTAATGATATGCTTATAAAGTAGGTCGAAGAGGTTTTATTTTTGGGGGAATATCCAGAAATAGAATAACTGGGCTATGGTCCGAAGAAAGATCATCTAAGGTGTAAGTATCAGTACAAAGGGATCTTATATTGGAGGAAATAAAGAAATCAAGCTTGTCACCTCGTTTTCTAAATGGGGTAGGCTAGTATGTTGGTTGTGATGAGGATAGGAAGGAGAAATTTGTTTGTTCAATGACAGTGTAATAGTTTCGACCTCTCGGATTCGCCACACGACTACCCGACCTTGGGATTCGCGTTAAAGTCTCCACCAAATATGAATCTGGGATCAAGGGTACGAAGAAACGATAAGAAGTGGTTTTCGTTTATTGTTTGGTTAGTTGGTGGCTGATACAGCGTATGAAAAGAGCTCCGACAATATGGAAATCGAGGTTATGGAAAGAGGGAGTTACATTATTCAATTATATTATTGGGAAGTGAGATAGGGAGAATTGCTCCGTGGTGTAAGTTGTGAATAACAACCCTACGAGCCTTGTCTTCTCGAAGTGGAAGGTATGGTAATCAGCATTATGTTCTTTACGGTATTTGATTATACCTAGCTCTCTACTGTTTCCGCGTTAATTACAAAGTCAATAATGCGACCTTTGGAGGTCAATGAAGTTTTTCTGTACAAATTGTGTACGTGCACCACAGGAAATAACATAATGCTGAGATTTTTTATATATATGGAATATGGTTTGTGTGTGGCTGCTTTTGTTGCAAGTGAATGATAATGATAAAGTCGCAAATGGATTGTTGGTTAATGTTCCTAGGGGAGCAGTAACTAACGAATATTGGAGTGAGGTATCTGGAGTATTACTAGCTGGTACTTTAAATGTCAGTGAAGCCTCTTGGTGTATCTGTTGAGGTGATTGTGATGGCTTCCTGAATATAACTTTTTGCTTCTGCTTTACTTCTTATTTTTTCTCGGGAAAATAAACCATTTGGAAAGTAATGGTTTGGTCCGTTTACCGAGTTGGTCGTTGTCTCGTCATCCGCAGTGTCATTTATATATTTATTTTTTTGTTCAGGAGAATCGACTTCAGCGACAATTTAACAATGTAATAATGATTGCAAATTTTATCCCAAAATACCAAAAAATAGTACTGTACAGTTATCTACAATACAAGGTGCTTTTCAAAGTCGATAGGCACGATAAAACCCGTCGATGCACACAATTCGTTTTTTTAGCATGCATACTATACGGACGAAACACAGTACAATCTGGAAGCTGGAGCTTCATTCTCTCGGTCCGCAGTTAGAGCTCTTAGTAGAGGTCCAATGTTCATAACAACTTTTCTGACTGCTCGATCAGCTGTGAAAAACCTCTCTCTCACTGTCTGTCATTTTTCTATATTTCTTACTCTCTGTCACTCTTTCTCTCTCTCTCACTCTCTTTCAGTTTTCTTTCTTACTCTCTCTCTCTCTCTCTCTCTCTCTCTCTCTCTCTCTCTCTCCCACTTTTACTCACTCACACAGTTACTAACTTTCTCTCGCTCTATCTCTTTCTCCCTCCATCTTTTACTCGCTCAATCACACACGAATTAATTCTCTCTCATTCCTTTTCTCTATCTAATTGTGTGTTTGTTTTCTCAGTTTCTTTCTTATTCTCTATCATCAACTTTCTGTCATTTCTCTCTCTCTCTCTCTCTCTCTCTCTCTCTCTTCATGTCTGCCTAATCTTTTTACTCTCAATTACTCTTTTTCTCTCACTCAATCACTCTCTCTCTCTCTCTCTCTCTCTCTCTCTCTCTCTCTCTTTCATTCAGTTTCTATTTACTTCTGTATTAAAATTTTGATACTATTTATAGTATATTTAAATATGAACAGTGTGCATTATGCGTTTGTTCATTTCAGAATTGGAATTTAATTACAAATTAATCGATTATCACGGTCTAATATGGATTAATTTAATTGTCTCTTTCACGAGCTCATATCAATCAGCGAATCAAAACTTAAGGATATCTCACGAACTTGATATTCAGAAAATAAACGTTTTAAACTACCCGAAAGGGCTTCATTTTGTTCAATCGATAAATTATTTTAGGGGAATGTTGTTTCCAGCTCTCTTTCGATAAATATCGTTAAGGACAGTTAAATAAATTTGTTTACCTTTATCACCAAGTTAAGCATAGTTAGAAACCAAGATTTAATCTCCATTTGTCAAGAGGTCGTGCTATTTAAAATATTTGAAAGAAAATACTTTCATAATAAAAAAAAATTGTTATTATTAGCGAGAAGATAACAAATTTGTGTAATTGACTTGAATTTAGGCGATGCAATTTCGAAATGTAATGAAGAAATTTATTCACGTTGTTTCTCCAACATCAACCATTCGTTATAGCGGTTGTACTCGTTAGCGATAGATGTTTACACCGTCGTTGGAACTAAAATTTTCGGGGGGCTGATTTTAATTCGATAAATGGGACAATACATAAATGAAAAACGGGAAAACCGAACGCATACTCGAGCCAAACCATAGGTAATCAACAAACACTAGAATATCCTCTGAGATAGGGCGTCTATTGAAAAATGTCACCGTCCTTTACCTCCCGCCGTTGAACCTAAGTCGAACGTTGCAACACATATGACAAACGATCTAATAAAAGGGTCTAACCAGTTATTAATTAGTACATTAAATCTTTGTACCCAGGTTCATCAACAAATTAATAAAATATGTCTAGCTAACGTTTTATAAGTATTTGTATTACACATATCTACTGACCTATATCCTATTTTGATATAAAAGTCCAAATTTTTAACCCATAGTACAATATGTAACTAGTGTAGAGGTCGTTTTTACAATTTTTTTAAAGGAGTTGATCATACTAGGTATACGGGGCTTTTTTTTTACGAGGGTTCGCAACAGCGCAATAAACCCTCAGGGTGCCGATGTTTTTGAAAAAAAAATCCCATCTATAAGTATGTCGGGTTCGAATGCAGGGCCGCTGGATTCGAACCCGGGACCTAGACCTACAGTATCAAAGACGAAACCTCGCGGCCACCGACCCCCCCCCCCTACGGGGCCTGTTATTCTACAAAAAGTGCATTTTCGCTTATTGGTACTTTTCCTAATTCCTTACCTTTCAAATGACTCGATCCTTGTTTAAAAAGTAGGGAGTCATTGACTATGATTGCTGCGATCCTTCTTAAGCATTTGCTATTCATTTGAAAATGATATGAGTTACAGTTTCCTTCTCCTCATTGCATAGCTGACAAATAGGATCATCGTTGAATACACTCATGTTGCGTAGATGTTTTCTCATTTGTCAGCGACGGGTTTATAGCCTTATCATTCACCTGAATTTTCTCTCTCTAATTGGGGTACGGTTGCCAGTTTTAGGTTCTTTGGTCGAGTGTACTGTGTCTGTCACCTCTGTAGTTCGTGTACACCTCTTTTTAATTTTGGCGGGCTGATTCTGTGTTCTATGCTTGACTATAATATCCCCCCCCCTTATAAGTTGTACTATAACAGTTGACCTTACAGGTCTTCCTTAGGCTAGTTCGTCCCTTTCTGGCACACAATATATTGCTACGTGGGTTTCACAAATTTTTAGTAGTTCTAGAAATCTGCTAACTGAATGAGTCGATTTTTGAATCTCTTATATCAATGACTGTGACGCTTTAGTTAGTCACGCTGCTCCACTTAAGGGAATAAAATAATATCAAATGTTTGTGTTAATAGAACGGTCACACAACAAAACGGGATATACGTTGGAGGTAACCTCGGTTAGGAAAAATATAAAAATATAAAGGTGGAATTTTTTATCAACTGTGTTGTCAAACAGCGATGTCATATCGTTCTCCAGGATTTCCACTTGTACAAAATTGTTTAATAATTTACCTCTCTCTTGGGCAATTGCCTAACTTTCTGTACAGACATGTCATCACAAAAGTGATTTGATTTTGTAATCAAAAAGGTTCTAGAGCTATGGTGTTGTAGCTCCTGCCAAATAAAAAATAAAAAAGAGATAAGTTGGGTTAATTCCTCAGCAATGTTATTTGAATAAATGTCTCAAAAAGTGCCACATGATGTTAAAAAAAAAGCGCTTTCTGAAATCGGCCCATATCATAGGCCCTTTACTTCTGAAATACCCGCATTAGGATTTTGATTTTACTGACTTTCAAATATATTAACGCTTTAATATGAATTTGTGAATCTAGGAAGAATAAATTGCAAGCAGACTGTATAAAAAATAAAAATGAAAATTGACAAAAAGCAGATATAGAAAGAGAAATACTACGTTACTTCTCATATTAATTAAAAACAAGTTTTCTCATTTATTAAATTCAGTAATTTCGTGGCCCGTTTGACCAATTAATTAAGGTTTTTAGTTAAGATAAAAAGGTCTTTCTCATTTACTCACCGCCATCAAATTTCACTTTTGGACTTATAGCTTCCATACTGTCATTCTTAAAAATAACATCTTTTAGCGGTAGTAAAGGCAAGAGGCTGACATCTACTTTTAATTAGAGACGGTTTTTTCTTAGATATATTGACATATTGCCTTTTTGTGTCTTACTTAAATTGATCGTTATAAAACTGGATTGGAACCCAGGACCTTTACATCACAGAGCTGAGTGCTGTGCCAACATCTTAACCGTTGCGGCCGTCGATGGCCCCCTTTTCACCTTGTATGTGCGCCTTATGAATTTAAACTATTTTCTAAGTTTTTGCGGTTTTGTGGAAACTTCAATATTAGCCTTGGCAAATAATACTCTGTCAATGGCCATTTACAATTCAGAAAAGTAATTTTTTTTTAAATCGTTCTGCGAGTATTTTAGAATTAGGTTTCTTTTTATGTTCGTTGAAATATTCCAGGGTAACACTGTTTTTTCTTCAATCTATATCTTTTAAATTAAACCAACTCCAAAACAATATTTTCATGTTAAGAAGAAATGAACAAACGATCGTTGAACGGAAAAACAGTTTCATTGTGATTTCATCATAAACTACATGCAATAAACCGAATCAATATTTCGTCCGGCCCAATCCGCATCCCGGCGAACAGCACGATACTTCAAGAGTTAAAAAGTTCAAGTTTCCCTGTAAGGGTGAAATCAATGTTAATTAATTTAACGCAAAAGCCTCCTCACCCATTATTTAAAAGCTAATTAATGTTTAAATTAAAAATCATGAATATTTTATTCGTCGATTTAATAATTACTTAACCCTTTGAGACTACAAAGTTATTATATTACAGGCAGAGCGTATCCTCTTTAGAAATAAATAATTAAGCCAAACTTCATAAGCCAACACCACTGGAGTTATTTCGTCAATTATTAAATAACGGTCTATAACCAATAAGCAGGGAAGTTTTGTTTTCTAATTGTTCGAAGATTAAGGCTAAAAAAGAAGGTTTTGTAGAATAGTTCTGTAGGCACTGTTATGCTCTGGGGCAAACCCACTTGCCTGAGAGGATCTGGAGTCATATTTATTTCAAAAGGGGGAAATGTTATGTTGCTCGACTCCAGTCCTATCGACCAATCAGACCTCGCCTCTTTCTTTTGGAGCTTCTGGAAATTAGTTCGACCGCATTCAACACGATTCGTTCAACTGTCCTATTATAAAACAGATAATAATCAATTAAACGAAACATATTTCGTACAAAAATATTTGTATTTCAATGTTAATTACATTTATTTTCACCCAAAATATAGCACTCTTAAAACTTTTTAATAATTCAGCTTTGGTTCTTTTGGACGTTATTTCAAAACATTGCATTATAATCGAATGACTTTACCTTTTTTGATGAATTTACGCAGGGATTACATAAATTATTTGTAAATCGATGAAACTAGGACGATATTTTTGCAATTAGGTGATCTAGGGTGCTGATAATGGGGCTTTTTTTCTCAATTAATATGTAATCCAATTTATCATTTGAGTGTCTTTGTTTAAGTTTATGTTTCCAAAGAGTCATCCTTAAAAAAATCATAAAATTTTGTCGGTACAAACGCCTTAGTTAAGGTGTAAGTTGAGCAACGGCGCTGACTTTTCCTACTGATTGGAGACTAGTTTTTTCATAGATACTTTGGCATACAATTTTTTTCGTAATTATTACTTCAATTTTCCAATATTTGAAAATTTAAAAAAGCTCTTTCAATTACTGTAATGTAATAATTTTTTTCTTTGAAGAACAAATATTCCATGGATGGGAAGAGACCTAATCGAAAGCTATAAGCAAGTGCGGTGATTATTAGTGACAGTTAATCAATAATTATTCTAAAATCGTGAGATGCGGTCTGGTGTGTGTAGGTTTCAGAAAAACGTTTTCTTTATCATGCAAACGTTTCGATCTTTATTCAGATCATCTTCAGGGCCGGGGATTTATAAACATTGATTATATTTTACAAATACATTTAGGATGTGGAAAAGTGAATTTATACAATGCAAAATATATTTTTTTTATAGTCAATCAAAGTATTTCTCATCACTCAAAGTGTTTGCCTTCTGTGGAATTGTGCCATTCTTGCATGTCGTGTTGAGGCGAATGTGATAAAAAAAATCTGTCATGTAAAAGCCCTGTATATTTGTGATCTCCGTTTTAAATTTAAAAAAAACAACAACAAACAATTGGTTTATAAAGAAAGTAATTAATGCTTAAAAAAACTCTTACCAAGAGAAGAATCATTGTTTTTATATTTAATTTTATGTAACTTTTAACCATATATCATCATATTCATATGGTATTTTATGTAGAAAACATTTTAATAAATGTAATCGATTTATGTTTCACAAAGTACTCAAATTACAACAATACTTTATTTTTATATGTGATTTTATATATTTGAGTCTTTTAAACATACTCACGTATATAAAATCAAATATAAAAATCCTTCTCCTACAAGAGATCCAAATGACAAATTCAATATACGTGAACATATTTACTTAATACAATATCTGTAGTTGTAAATATCCAATAAAAACGTTATTTGAAAAAAAAAAGATTTTATATAGTTTATATTTTAATTAATAATTAGTTGTCATATGGTTTCAGAAAACGCAATTATTTTGTATTTCAACAAAAAATTCAAATATACAGGTATTGTATATAACAGGCGTATTTCATACAATCTCTTGAGGTTTCTTTTTTTAACAGAAAGATTTAATTTGAAGTTAAAAGGGTTAAATTTGAAGATAAAAAGGTATAATTTACAATTAGGAAAGGCTAATTTGAAATTAAAGAAGGTTAAATTGAAATTAAAAAAGTTAATTTGCCAAAAAGGCTATATAACATGACTCAAAATTCACATTTCTACTTATCCTTTTCATAGTTTCATTCTCAAAAAATTAATATACTTTCGACCCGATAATACCTTAGTTAAAATTATAAGCAGCGTGTGGCAAGACGCATACGGCTCTTTTAACTTCAGACATTTGTTTCGTATACAATTTGGTATACTACCTTTTTTTTTAAAGTTTACTCCTTCAACATTTGTATACTTTCAAAGACACTTCGAGGACACAAAGTTTCTTCTTTGAAATTAAATATTGGGTGAATGAGAAAAGATTCCACCAGAAGGCGTAGACGTAGATTTTCCTTTTTAATTACACGCAATTTTTCGCATTACTATTCATCAAAATTTAACATTTTATATCTATAGTTTTGAAAGGTCCACCTTAAAAAAATATAACCACTGCAGCCTTCCCTATTAAAGACCCTTCAAAATCCTGAAAACGACTCATAAGTATATGCTACTACACACTACTTACACTATCATCATAGAAAAGAAAGCAGTAGCCTAAATATTAAAATTTAAGTTTTCTTAATTTCTTAAATCTTCATTTCTTTCTCAATCACCACATCAGGAAGCAGGTACCAGACATATACAGTCCAAATAGAAATTCATGGTGAGCGATTGTTTCAGGTTTAAGAATGGCTTAAATAAGTCACAGCCTATCAAACAGTATTTCACCTCTTATTCTCCAGTCGAATGTTTCTTAATTGTAAAAAAACTGCTTGTTTATCAGATTTTTATTTTTTTTAAAATTTAAATTTGTTGTACATTACAACTACCTTAAAGTAGGTAATACGTAACAGTGAGAACGGTAATTAAAACAAAACAAAATTAAAACCAAGAGTGGAGAAAACACCCATTGGTATTACTCCAATGTTACAATAATATTGTGTGTTCAATCGATATGTGTATCATTATCACTTTCACTGTTATCACCATCACTTCCTAGAAGATCTCGCGGCCATTGTCTCTTCAGTCGGCGAGGTGGGTTTGTGGGGATTCGTCGGGATGCGAGGTTTCTGATGTGTTGATTTACGTTAGTTGGGAGGTTTTTGTGAAATTTACGGTATCGGAAACGTATTTCATCTTGTACGAACGGAATATGCAAATCTGTATGTGTAGTTTGGTTCGATCCATAAAATGGAGCATCTAGTATTTTTCGTAGTATTATAGACTGGGCAGTTTGAATGCGGTGGATGTTGGAATGTTTGGCTGAACCCTACTCATCCAGTCCGTAAATCCAAAGCGGTTTAATTATGGTGTTGTAAAGCAGACTTTTATTTTTGAGGGGTAAATTCGAACGTTTGTCTAGAAGTCGTGCAAGAATTGTAAATCTTGTCATAACCTCCTGACGTTTCAGTCTTGTGCGAGGATTCCACGTCAGGCGTTTGTCGATGTACAATCCGAGGTTCCGCACCTTGTCCGCAGTTGGGAGGGGAGTGTAGTTTAAGAAAACAGGGGTAGAGATCTTTTTACGAAGAGTGAAGGTAATGTGGGTGGATTTTTTCGTGTTAAATTTTATCCTTTTCTTTTTACACCAAGACTCTAGTAGTATGAGGTGTTGTTGGAGGTTTCGAGTGGAAATGACAAGGTCGGAGTTGCTAGAAAGAATTGCCGTGTCATCTGCAAATGTGGTGGTTTCGGGATGAGTTGGCATGTCAGCTGTGAAATTCTGGTATAGTGTAGGGGCCAGAGCGCTACCCTGAGGAACACCAGCATGGATAGGAAAATATGAAGAGAGAGAAAGTGGGATATTAAAAATATGTTTCTGATTAGGTAACTAATTGTGTTAATTATGAAAGTTCAAATAAAGTTAGACATGATCCAGTTACATGTAGTTATAATTTTTTTGGATACCTCTCAACTTCGAATTTTGTATAAGTAACCGTCAAAATTTGTTAACTTTACGCCCATAAGAAAAAAATACTTGTACGAATTTTTTTCTTAGAAATATTTAACAGACCCTTTTTTAGATTTGGACACGCTCCCCCATGAATTCGGAGATAAGTATAAATCTATTAGGTCAACGTCGCGATCCCTTAGTGCTCGGCAATAGTATCGAACGGTAAGGGCACTCGTACGGAATTACATCGCCCTGATATCGATCACCTAATGGACGTCATTTATATTGAGAATCACATCAAAATCGCTCTTCTACTTACATCGTAAACCGTTCGAATAAGCGGGACTTTCAAACTTTCTATTTAAAAAAAAAAAGAAAAAAAAAAGGTAAAAATTGGAGATTTTGTGGATGAAAAATTCATATAAGATGAATTACGTGAAATGCCAAATGTCTCAACTTGGCTGATTTGAGTCACTAAGACCGTTCCACTCCTCTTAAAAATACTATTTTTTAAAAGATTGAATTATCTGCAAAGACACTGTACGACATGATCAGAATTTTATAACAGTTGAGGAAGGATAATCTATTACTTATACAGTTCAAAACAAATGTATAAAATTGAATTAATTTTTCATTAATGAATGCTTAAAAAAAGAGTTTCATGATTTTTCAAGGGGAATATTTTATTTAATACGGTTTAAATATCAAGTATGAAGCATACACATCATAATCCTAATGCTGAATTGTTGTAAACAGTAAATAGAAAACTCATCCATCAATAAATATACCCATGCGAGTACGTATGCGTACTAAACTTTTGCATAGTGTATTTGTAATTTAATCGAAAATCAATACTCTCTTGACGTTGAATTGGAACAAGTAAGGACGTTAAAAAAAGCTGCCTGAGGAAACTTCTCAAGGAGGATTTACTACCAAACATTGTATATTTATTTCGGTAGAGATATTTTTCCCTCAATGGGACAAAAGTATGAATTGTTCTTCCTTTGAAAGCATGAAACATGCGAATAGAAGAAGCATCAGCCATGTCAAATATAACGTAAGTGCACATTGTTCAGATATTTCGGTTGTTTATATCGTCACGTTTTGACGAAAAGTTATGCTTAATAATTTGTTACCCTACACTACAAGCATTATTTTACAATATATAGTTCTGTCTAAGAAGATCTTTTGTTATATAACCCTATAAGGATGTATTTTCCTTTTGTAATTTAAAAAATATATATATCTTGAATTGTATGAATTCACTTTTTTCCACATTCTACGTGTATTTGTTAAATGTAAACAATGTTTGTAAATCCCTGGCTCTGAAGATGATCTCAATAAAGATGGAAACGTTGGCACGATAAAGAAAATTTTTTTCTGAAACCTAAATCACACCAGACCGCGTCTCACGATTTCTGCTTAATTTTTTAATTAAAGTTATATTTTCATTTAACATTGAACTAACGTTATACAAATATGCTATGCTAATTTCTGTATAGGAATTTATTTAAAAAACTTGTATACATGTAAATAGATTGCTGTTGAAGAGTGTTCTATCGCTAGGGAAACATTTTGTAAAACAGCGGAAAAATACAACCGTATCAATCATGGGAAGATAACCGTCGGTTCAGCCATTTTTTTATTTGGATATGTATGAGCGGTTTTTCCCCTCTAACGGTGCGTATATTTACTTATATTTGTTTCACCTCGTTCGTTTTCCATGTGATCCATGGATGATGTTGAACGTTATAAGTTACGGAGAACCTGAATAGAAATAAAATCCTTTAGAACTACTCTATAGTCTACTTGCACGCAAATCTAACGTTTCAATAAAAAACAAACCGACAATCTTAAAGACAATAATAAAACCAATCTGGACATTCGACTAACAACACTGTAGGGCACAGCTAAACCTTCTATCGTCCCAACAGTTCAGCCTTTCCAATCCAAAGTCTTCAGAACCACAAACAATACTCCTCGGACATCAATCGTCGCAATGACCTTTTCGTAAAAAAATAATCCTCAACACATTTTATATTTTCATCAGTAAACTTTCGTCTCACCCCAATCGAGTGGCCGAATCCTTATCTAAGGTGTAAAATATAATTTAGGGAAATTGTAATATACTGCGCCCTTACAGAGCTTTTTCATCCCCCTTCCTTCCAACAGCACACCACTGTTGGGCAAAAATTATTCATGTCTAATGATTAATGATTGATCACTCAGAACGTTAGTCATGATTGGTAGTAAGTGACTAATTTAGTCATTAGTCACGATATGTGATTGATGGCTAAATTAGTGATGACTAGTAATTAATTACTAGTCAAGACTAATTTAGTCATAATATAGTTAGTCATGACTAAATTTCGATAAATCATATTCGAATGGGTGCACAAAAGATGAAAAATGCACATTTTCATCACATTTTAAAAAATTCTAAGGTTTTCGTTTGGGATAACATTTTTTGAGGTTGGCCTTAAGCACGACTCAAAATTTTTATCCTGAGTCTATTGGATTTTGGTAGGTGGTCATTTTAGCCAGAGTTGGGCAAAATCTAACTAATTCAATCATGATTAAGATTTTTGATTGAAGTTTAATCATGATTGAATAAGTCATGAGTAAATTAATCATTGTATGATTTAGTCATACTTCGTGATTGAATTAATCATGACTAAATCATATAATGATTCATTTAATCATGACTAATTCAATCATGATTAAACTTCAATCAAAAATCTTAATCATGATTGAATTAGTTAGATTTTGCCCAATTCTGTAGCACACCAATGAGTCCTAGTTCTTAAGAAATCTGATTCCTTTACTGATCCAGATTCCTGACGATGATTCCTCAAGAAATTTAGTTCGGACCATTTTGTTAGTAGATGTGTTGGTGTCTTTCTGCTTCTATGCATAATCTGCACATGCCGTGTTGGATTGTACCAACCTTCCTCAGATGGCAATTCGTTCTGCAGTGTCCTGTTAAGATCCTGTAAGGATTGGAAGTTTTTTACTGCTTCCTTTATTGCATTCTGTTCATCCTTTCCTTTCCACATTTTGCTAGAAGTCTTGGATTGTTTATCTCCAATTAATGAATTCTACTGTTTCTTATTTCCGTTTTGTCCTTTTGTCGAAGATAGTGTGAATCCCTATGCCACAGAATGGCTCAGGTCTTATCAGCCGTAAAGCAGCCCCTTACAGTGAGTGCTAGGGCGTAAGCTACTCGATGCTCTCTACTCCCACATGTACTGGGACCCAACTGTCTTCATTTTTCATACCTAATCTGTTTAGTTAGTTTTGCAATTCATAGCCATCTTTGAGGTTTATGATGTTGGAACTTAGTGCTCTGATGACACTTGGCTATAATATACATTAGAGAAATATAACTTTAAATAAGTATACGATAACTGTTCTGCTTTTAACATTAAGTAGCGTACACAATTTTTTTATGACTACCATCTGGCCCCAAACAAATGACGTCTGTTAACACTAATCTTTATTTAAGCTTTATAAAATGCCGTCGGGTTGGATCTCTAAAGGGTGGCCGGGCATTGTTGAAACTGTCATTCGTTAGAGCACGAAGTAAAAAATGAAAAGCTTGCGGCGTTGGACGAGGAAAAGTGGGCCTTTTTAAAAAATAATATTTCAAAAGATCAGATATCAACATTTGTGGGAACAAAAGAAGAAAAAGGTATACAAATACATACTTACATGGAGAGAGAGAGAGAGAGAGAGAGAGAGAGAGAGAGAGAGAGAGAGAGTGAATGAGAGTACATATATATTTAATATTTTTTAGACGAGTAAATAGTGAATGAGTAATAGGAAAACCTACGTACAGGTGGGTTGATATTGAATCCGAGTTTCAGTGTAATAAAGGTAGGAAGATAAAAGGTGAATAAGAAATAGAGAAGAAAATATTTGAAATAAATGTATAGCTAAAGTAATAAGACAGATAGATAGAGAGATAGTGATAGAGAACAAGAGACTGCCAGGCGTTAACATCTCGGCTAAAACTTTTTGTGAACTTCGATGGGCGTTATCGAGAATGCATCTTAATTTTTTGCGAATAGCATAAATGTAAAACAAAGTGTTCTTGCTTCGTTGTTTATTTAAAAAGTAAAAGGGATGAGTGGTGGCTTTCAGTAAATACAGACTTTCCGCCGTAAGCCACACTCGACTTTGTAAGAAATTTGGACTAAAAAGTCAAACCAGGATTAGGTCGCTTACCGGGTATGTCAACAAATGCGCAACGTAATTCAATAATCTTCTCGTTTAGAAATGTGCGGTGATTAGTGACCATTAATTGATAATTATTTCTAAATCGTGAGATGCGGTCTGGTGTGATGAATCAGGTTTCAGAAAAACATTTTCTTTATCGTGCTATTGTTTCGATTTTTATTGAGATCATTTTTAGGGCTCAAAGTGTTTGTCTTCTGTGTAATTGTGCCACACAATAGTTCGTATATATTGAAAATTAATGGGATGTTATCTGTGCAACAATAAAGAAGAAACACACAACCGGATAATATCCATTTGGTGTGGGTCTGCAATCAAGGTTTCCAATACTAATAACATTAGGCTTAACATGCCTCTGGCCGTGAATCTTTTATTAGAGTTAATATTTATGATCTCTATCCAAAAAGGTCGGGTTAAGGTAACTTCTAATTAGGTGAAATTGCATCAGACATTTGTAGGTCCGTAGTAGAATTAAAAATATATTTTTCCATCGTCCCTGGGAGCTACGGGCTTTGATCAGGATGATAAATACGGATTTTAGTGTAACAAGACAGGATTCTGGTTTATTTGCTTGATCATTGGTGAAAGATGATTTTTATATTTACACAACTGTTCAAGGTAGGCTGAGTACTGTTGTAAAACGTACATGCAGCATACAAAAACATACAATTTTCACATTGGACGAACTTGGGTATGCCGTCTGCATATTCGTTATCCAATGAAAACATTTGATGATAATTGATTGACTAGTTGAGACAAATGAAGGACTTGTAGAACTTCCGATAAGAAGCTTGTTTGACACCATCATCTGTCTTATGTCTCACCAAAAAGCCTACATTGATTTCTATAAAAGTAAAGAACATGTAGCGACATATTCCCAGAAGAAGACAAGAATGTGGGAAAAGAATATCAGAAACATTCCATCTTGTTCAGAGAAAAAAAAAGGAGGATCGAAACAACTTCTTCTATAAAAAGGATTTTGACTTTATTACAACTATTTCACAATGTAGATGGCACCATTGTCAGGATTTGACATTTTTTTAAATGAATAATTGATAAATATTAATCTCTAAAATAGAGGTACGATACGTGAGAGGACAGTCGTGTCTCATTACAAAACAGAATTACCATAACCCTGAACAAGATTTCGATATACACTAAGTAAAATAAAACCACAATGGTTGTAATTGAACAACTGGATTTTGATAAAATTGTATCACAAAAAGGCAAATTTTCCTTTTTTTTGATCAACAAAATATGCTTGAAAAACAATTCTAGGTTTTGCAGCTTAAGTCGTACAGAACTTGTTAAAAAATAAGTAAGTATTAAAATTAAACTTTCTGGTCTTGGAGGTAAACAAAAAGCATAGGACAAATGCCAGCTGTTTGCCCTACAATCGTGACAAATAGCTTTGTAATTTACATCGACAGAAATTGCATGAGGAATGCAATAAAAAAAAGTAAAAGTTCATTGGGAAAAGAATTACACCGTAAATGAATCAGAGATCGTATCTCGAATTATAAACCGCGTGTGACAGTTTAACAAACATTATTTTCATTTAATTACGGTTTTTAGTTGAGATGAAAAAAGTTAATGGCACGAAAGGGATTCGAACCCACGACCTTCGGCTAGATACGCCGCTGCTCTACCACCTGAGCTATCGTGACCTCGATCCTCTCGGACATCAACCCCCCATCTCAACCTCACCTTACGAGTTTTGCCTCCTTTTGCCATATTTCCTCGTGGGTTCGAATCCCTCTCGTGCCATTAACTTTTTTTCATCTCAACTAAAAACCGTAATTAATTGTGTTATATTAATTGGTCGAACGGACCACGAAACCAGTGAGTTATTTTCATTTTGAAGCTTTGTTACCCAATACTCTGATTATAAAGTCTTCCGAAAAAATTTAAAAGCAATTAATATACGATAAATAAATGCCAGCATATTTGCTATTATTTAAGAAGGGTTAGTTACAGAAGGGAAGAAAGGCGTCATTGTTTTGATAGAGTCAAGTAACTGTGTAAACCCAAGCTCAGGCTAATGGTTTTATCTGAGCAATGATCCTATCTGCACCAAGGAAAATTAATATTTACTCATATAATATATATCCAATATAGTATACTGAATGTATACAGATGTTATCTGTGATGAGACATTGCCCTGGAAACTTATTTTCCAGATTTCCAGCCGACGTATTTTCAGCCTTGTCCTATCGTGCCAGCCACATTTTGTCCATGTCTTTACGTTTCCACGATTAATCGCCAAAATCTAAGAAAGATTATGTTGTGTATGGGGGTCTACAGGGGAAGCTTAAAGAATAGCTTAATTTTCTAGTGAATTTCTTTTATCTTCGGCTACACCGTATTGAAATGGTTATACCCTTCTTACAGCCAATATTTCTCCGGTCCGGTCCTCGATCAGATTTCTTTTTTTCCCCTTTGTAATTCTCTCTTCCTATTCAGATCCTCTGTACTCATGTCGAACTGATCCCCCTATAAACGTCTTTCCTTTTCCGTGAAACAATTTTATAGGTTTCCCTTCTTCACTACCTTTCCACCTTTGCCCTATCTCAATGATTATCTCTTGTCTTTACAACATTTTGCCGAAGATTTCTAATTGCCCCTTTGCAGTTTAATTATTATTAAGGTCGCTAGTTTTCGTAGTCCGCTGGACCAATTCAATTAATTACGGTTTTTAGTTGAGATAAAAAGTCAGTGTCACGAGCGGGATTCGAACCGATGACCTTCGGCTAGATACGCCGCTACTCTACCAGCTATGATGACTTCGATCTACTCGGATGCTAATTTCCCATCTCAACCCCACGTTTTGAATTTTCCCTCCTATTGTCCATTTTTCAAATGTCGTGTAATCTATTTGATTCCCGGCGACAAATGAAACGGCCACGGGGAGTTTTTCGAAGTATACATCATTTTTAAATCATAAATTCATTAATTTCATGTTCCGCTTGACCAATTAATATACTACAATTAATTAAGGATTTTAGATGAGATAAAAAGGGAAGTTAGTGCCCAAGTGGATCGAAGTCCACGATTGATCAAGTGGTAGAGTAGCGGGGTATCCAGCCGAAGGTTCGAAACCCGCTCGTGAAACTCTCTTTTTTATATCATCTAAAAACCTTAATTAATTGAAAAAGTAATTATTATTGTTGAGTATTTTCATTTTGTATGCATATTTTCCTCTCCTTCCAGTTTATCCTTTTTAATACGTTTTTAATCCAGTTTATCTTCAGGCCCTTTTTCGTTTTATTTCCATTATTGACTATTTTCATTTTTATGTACACTGCCTTCAACCTAACGAATTACCTTTCTAACACTTTCAAACGAGATCCTTTTTCAGTTTCATCCAGTTTCTTTTGATTATCTTTTGTCCTTTCAACTGGGAACTGATGAATTTTAATGCCGAAAACATATTTGCCTCGACAGAGTTGAATATTTCTAATTCTGTTCTCTTCTAATTAAATAATAAAAGGGGCTTTATCTTCCAGAATAAAGTGTATTTTTCATTAGAACTTGCTGGATATTAAAAATAAGATCTACAGAATTGACTTACACGACGTATCTCATTTGCAACTCATTGAGAATTTATCCAAAACGTCTTTGAAATCAACTTAATAGTATTAAGGAAAGAAGAACAAAAAGTGCTTCCGGCCAAAAACATTTTTCTGACCTGTATGTGAAACAAGATTCGGTAAAAAGAAATTTATTTTATGAAGTCTAGATTTGTATAACAGTCTAGAAATGCCATCTTGGCGGCTTGGGATGGTACATATTGTACGATTTGGATGTCGTGGGCGAAACGAAGTTTTCTATTCCCTGATGTATGCCAAATCTACATTCCAAGATAATAAAAGAATGTAATCCGAACTTAATAAGCTAACTATAAAACAATCCTATGTATTTGGTAAGTTGTTTTCAGTAGAAAACCGTTTTCAACAGGAAATCTTTTAACTATTCAGTCTCTATCGTTAAATTGTTATTACAATTTACACAGATGGTAGGTGAGTGTTTGATAAATTACCTGCTTCATTCCAACCATTAATCACACATAAAATGAAACTTATGATTTGTCTTTGTTATAAATTATTATCATTAAATCAAATGGTCATAGTTTACTTACAGAACCCAGAAACGTGTGTCAGCTGCACATAAGCTTAAAAATTACTCCTAGTTTCTTACCAGGATTATTTCGTTTTAACCTCAGGCTATAGTAGCTCGATAAAAAAGGCGAATTCCAAAGCCCATTACCAGTTAATGCACAAGCTTGTTAATTGAAACGTTAAGCGTCCATGGAAAAAAATATAATACGAAACTGATTTGCAACTCCATTATTTTTCTTTTCGTTACAAAAAAAAATAATGAGGTCAAAACATTACACAATGATTGTTGCTAATTTGTAAATTCACTAAAAATATGCACATTCAAAACTATTTGACATTGGAAATATTTCAAAAAACGATCGTTTTTGATAAAATTTTTTTAGTCGATTTTTACTGACTTTCTTCATTAACTGAGCAGTTTGGCAATTAATGTTGGTTTATTATTACACAGTATTTGACTAGTTATTGATCGGCAGAGTGAATTTTCAACAGACTATCGCAACTCAGTTAACCCAAGCTGTTTCCAATATCCAAGAACAGCTTGAGCTTATCGAAGACAAGAAGACTGGTAAAAGGAAGATAAAACTGAATGAAAGAAAATGTACGTTCATATTGAAAATGTCTTATTCTCCGCTGTACTTCAACAACGAGAGATACCGACTTCCATTTAAGCCAAATATGTAGGAATATAGCCTAGACAGTAGTTTGACGTGAAATCTCCACACAAGACTCAAAACCAACAATTTAACAGAAGACTTGGACAACTACGAAGTGATCGTCAACGAATCTTATACGGGACTTTTATCTACCAGTCTGGGCGTACGGAGTACAATGTTGGGGTTCTAGTAAGCCATCCAACATCCAGTGCCTCCGATCCGTCCAATGACAAGTCCTAAGACAAATCGTCAAAGCTGCTTACTTCGTCACTTACCTTACTATCCACACCGACCTGAACATTGCTTTTGTCGACAAACTGATCCATTTCTGATTCCAAAAGTTTAACACCAAACTCACGATCCATTCTTACCCTACTGCTCGAGTCCTCTAAGACAAGCTAAGAATCGACGATGGCCTCGAGAGCTTCTCGCCCCTTAATCCCGTCTCAATTTTTCAATCCGATGGTGAGTGTATAGTGTTTGATGTCCTTTCTTTACCGTTTTATATCATGAAAATATTGTATTTGTTTCAATTCTTATGGTCATTTCGCCCTCTTGAGTACTACTGCTTCGGGTTTGTCTGAGTTTTCTTCCTTACTTCTTTTTTCTTACGATCACGGAGTTTATTTATACATTTGTTTTGGTTGATACTAGGCTGTAAACATTATACTTGTGTCCGAACATTCTTTCTATTCACCCTAGTATCAGAGAAAAAAATTTGTGCCTATGTAATATTACTCATTTTGTAAACAAACACTTTTTCTCGTCTTTCCTCAATTTTAATCCGTTTATCCTCTTTAAGCAAGGAAATACATCATATTGAACCAGAAATTCGCAATATTATTGTGATAATCGGTCACTGAGGTTACCGGCAAGTGGATATCGCAAAAGTAATTGGCGTCTCTCAAAGCATGGTCTCCGAGAGACTGGGAGTACCCATAGGA
The DNA here is from genome assembly GCA_039619505.1 of Cimex hemipterus. Lineage (NCBI taxonomy): Eukaryota > Metazoa > Arthropoda > Insecta > Hemiptera > Cimicidae > Cimex > Cimex hemipterus. Next base: position 9,420,579 of record CM077101.1, on the reverse strand, counting down.
GGCCTTGTAATGTATCTCAGCGCATTATGATGTTAAGGGAGGACAGATATATTGTCATTGCGGCAAGAGCCCTTTCCATAGTGCCCGCCAGATCCTAAATGAAATACAAGACGTTTCACCAAGGCCTTTCTCAATCAAGGTCTCATCTTCACCTCATATCTTATATCCTTTTAAGACTTTGAACCAACAGCTCGCCACCAGCAACTCTGGAGAATATGGTGCAGCGACACTTAACAGAGAACACCAATTGGAATGCTGTTATTTTTTCTGATGAGTCGCGTTTTCTGTATACTGATAAAAGCGCCTGCTAGCATCAACACATTGTAAGCACCGTTGTTTTCCTCGGCATTGGATTGCTGCATGTATAATATAATTATCGTGAACAGTTATAACATTGTCTAACCGGGCGGATGTATGGACGAACAGGGAATAAACGTCCGAATATTGTGAAATATTGTGATAGCCAATGGAATCTTTTGCCACGAAAAGTTATTAAACACGTTTTCAATGGAGTATTTTTATCCTGTCGTTGTAGGTTTCGTGTTTTCTCATTCTTTCCATAGCTTTTGGTTGGACGCTTGAAATCGATTTTTTTAATATTTCCTCATCTACTCATTTTTTTAGAGCATTAAAAATAGATATTTTATGACCGGATTCGCTCGTGTAAATTTTTTTCCCTAATGTCCGGTGGCCCACAATCGAAACACAATGATTTTACAACCGTTAGAAAGCTTAATTTCCTTTGTTTTAGAGGTTTGTCGACGATTTTGAGAAGATTTAGTTGAGAAAATAAGGAAACGATAAACTTTCCCAACTTTGCATATTATGTCTCCAATTCGAAATTATATACAGAGAAAAAATGTGTTGAGGGGACGTTTTCCTGACACCCCTCTCTCTCTCCTACCTTTTTATCTTTTCTATTATTATTATTATTTTTTGTTTCTCTCTCTCCTTTATTACATTTTATAGTTTTAATTAATTACACATGCATGCATATTTAGTTTATTTTAATTTATCGTTCGTATCCGTTGACTCACCAAGGTTAATGTAAACACCGTAGGGATTAACTGTTTACCACAGAACCTTGGCCCTGATTGATTCTCAGTCCTCGTACAACCTTTGCCGACAAGACACCGCTTCATGCCCTTTGGCCTATCGATCGTTGTATCAATTTTGTATCGTCCCTCGTCGATTTCCTCACCTCCAGGGAAAACCGCCGGAAGGATCGAGGAAGCTAACCGACGTATTTTGACGTTGCATTTGCATCATATGTAAATTGGCGTCATCGTGTTGTCACTTGGGGCGATCGCGGACAGCAGCGTTTTTCACCATACCATTAAGATTTTTAGCTGAGATAAAAAAGTCAGTGTCACGAGTGGGATTCGAACCCACGATCTTCGGCTAGATAAGCCGCTGCTCTACCACTTGAGCTATTGTGACCTCGGTCCACTCGGGCACTAACTTCCCATCTCAACGCCACCTTTTTTTAATTCCCTGCTTTTTGTCATTTTTCAAATTTCGAATCCCGCTCGTAGCACTGACTTTTTAACTAAATTAAAAACCTTAATTATTTGAAAGATATCAATTGGTCAAGCGGACCACGAAAACCAGTGAATTAGGTAATTATTTTATATTGCATACAGGCATGACATGTTTTGTTTATTTTTAACATTCTTTCGACGATAAGACATTTTTCCAATGCAATTGTTTCTTCATAAAATTACATTAATTTCAATTAAATTCCTTTCGCTCTTAAGATTAAAGTTTATTTTATTTTACTATTTTATTTATTCGTTTTTCAAGAACGTCATTTTCACCACATACACGTGCATGCACATCATATGACGGCACATAACTTCAAATACAATTTGTAAAGAAAGGAGTGTTAAATATTTGAATTATCATATTTTTAAATTATTGATTACGTACGGGAAATTATCAAATCCGCCATTGAGCCTGTCGGATATTGGTGAGAAGAAATGCTGTCGGTGTTTTGTTGTTTACACAAAAAAAAGAAAAAAAAAAAAAAAAAAAAAAAAAGGAACACCTAATCCCAATATACTTAATAAATTAATAATATGTAAGACAATAATTTCACCGTTTTGGGCTTAGAATCGGGTTTCAGGCAAGCCATATAATATCCAGAGAATACAGTTCTTTCAATAAAAGTCCTCTGCCTCCCTGAAAAAAGAAAAAAAGACCTGGACATCCCATTCATAAAGGACATGAACCAAACACGATTCTTCATCTTCCACTCAAAGCTCTCTTTCCACTAGCTCAAGCCTCTCTTCAACGTCCCAAATCTTCCATGACGTTTGAAAACACAGTGTCCTTGCGACACAACCCTAAACAATCAACACTGAAAGTTTCGACAGTGGCCGGCTTCTCTCTGTCATCCCCCTGGTGTGACAGGTTCCTGACAAATCGAGGGTAGGAACCGAACCCAGGCCCACTGACTCTACTAACCGAGAGTCACACGCTAACCACTCGACTAACGCAATCCCTTATATAATTTAATTTGAGCAATAGGTTTCTTCCAGTGAAGAGATCAACATATAGTTTTTGGTTGTTAAATAAACGAAAATTCTCTTTATCCCTAAACTTTCCTAAAAACCCGAAATATCTTTTGTTTTCGCCCAGGGGTGAATACTAAATTAACATAATAACCCAACTAAGTGTAAATGTGATAGGCCAGGAAGAAAGTGAAAATAAACAAGATAAAATTTACGGACTACCATAATCAACTTATATTATATTACAGTCTATGGGAAAAACATAAGTACAAACTAATATAAAAAACCGCAACAAAATTACCAATATTATTATTACTATTAATACAAGTGAGATTGGTTTTTATTTTATTAAATTAAAATACCGTCTTGTTTATAAATAAAAAGCAAGGACCCCCAAGCAGCGAAAGGCAATTAATTTCCCTATCACTACATCTTGGTGAAAACATCCATTTTGCCGGAACGTCACAGGAAGCAGAGATTTCATCATCTATTGTTTTTAGAAAAGGTTCCCACAGCCTAATTATTGTTAGAATATTATCATAAGTTTGAAATTCTCAAAGCCTCTTCAAATTCGTAGCTATTTAATTGTTTATTTATTTCTCATAGAGCATTACAATTACAATCAAATCCATTTGTACACTCTTTCAGAGTGGGATGGATGGATGGATACAATGGTCACCAGGGACTGGAGGAGTTCCCTCCTGAGCACTGCACCTATTCAGCTTATTGTACTATACCCTGGCTCCATTTGTGGGGCTGTACCAGTGTTCTTCCATGGAAGAAATTCATTTTTGAAGGGGGTTGGTTGGGACCAGATTCAGGGTCACTGAGATACAGTCCTGCCCCTTCCATTGATGTGTGCCGTGTCAATTTCTTTTAATTGCGGCCACCGGTCCCCTTAGGCGTCAGAAAAATTCCAGAGGCGACGGTGGGGATCGAACCCACGACCGCGGGGTCTACTAGCCGAAGGCTGACGCCTTAACCACTCGGCTACCGCGCCCACCCTTTCAGAGTGGGAGAATACGACAAAATTTTTACATCTGTTCTGATAATATTACTTACCTAACAAAAAGTACATACATTTTTGGATTTTATTTATTAAATACAACTTTGAAATTTCCTAGGTTCTCACCTTTGTATTACCTCGAGAATTTGTCAGAATTTTCTTACAGAAAAAAGAAGTGCAAAGTATTGGTTAAACAAATCAGTTGGTTTCGGAAGATGTCTAACAAAGCATATATCCTTTTGAAAATTATATAGGCTTCGAGTCAAACAAGTAAAATTTGAACGGCTTATTATAACGGGCTTTTATGTATGTATTCATAAAGCAACGATATTATTCCACATAACTGTGTATGCTGGGATCCCAAGAGAGCCAATTTATTTCAAAGCGAATTCCACTCTCCAGGGGTTGGGTTGTTTTATACTAGACTCGGACATGCAATATTTGCAGAAACATAACAGTAATACTTTTCTTCGTTATTTGTTCATCTATATTTGTATAAAAATAGAAAATTAATAAAAAATATATTTCTTAGTTCGGTTTTACATTCTGTGAGATTAGCGGAAACTAAAACATTAGTACTTTACTTAAAAATTAATTATATTTCTTAGTGAAATTTTTTTGTATAATGAAAATCCTATTTTTGTCGTTATACAACACAATTTAAAAAATACAAATTTTATTTTATTTTTGCATGTCAATTTTGTAAAGAAATAAACGAGACTTGTATGATGCTATGGATTATAAAACGTTTACAAAACGAGCGAATTTTGGAGCTGTTCAGAAATTACAGGATAAATAAATTTGAAAATCAGTGCTGATATCTTTCGGATTTCATCCATAAAATGTTTGGTCCATTCAGCCTTATAGCAAAAATCGGCAGTTTTGGTAAAACATAAAAGGAATATTAATTATTCTTTTTATGTAAGGTCTTTGTTGAGATAAAAAAAGCTAGTGAGACAAGCGGTATTCGAACTCACGATCTTCGGCTGAATACGCCGCTGCTCTAACCACTTGAGCTATCGTGACTTCGATCTACTAGGAAAACAACTCCGCATCCCAACCTACAACCATTTTTCAAATCTTTCACCACAACCAAGATCTTACATAAAAAAAATAATTACTTGAAATAAGTAATTTGGTCAGTTAAAGCACTAAACATAAATGGCTTAACATAGGGGATATTTTAAAATAGTAATTAGGGGTAATATAGGGATCCGTCTGTATCTGGGTTGATATTCGCCTGGGTGTAGACAGAACAGACACGGCTTTCGCATTGTGTGATCCATGATTTTAAATCTATATGGTTAATAATTAATAAAAAGATTGTTGTACTAAAATAATAGAAAATTACTAAAACAAGGAAGGGGTGCCAGTGGCCGTAACGGTTTAGGCGTTGACACGGCGCTCATCACTGTAAGGTGACGGTCCTGAGTTCGAATCCACTAAAAAAAAAAGTTCAACAAATTTTAATATAAAAATTGTGAACCATATAAAAAAATTCGCTAACTTCGTGGTCCGTTTGACCAATTGATACATTACAATTAATTAAGGTTTTTAGCTGAGATGAAAAAAAGTCAATGACACGAGCGTGATTCGCGTTAGATACGCCGCTGCTCAGGAGGGAAAACTCAAAAGGTGGGGTTGGGACAGGAAGTTGATGTCCGAGTGGATCGAGGTCACGATAGTTCAAGAGGTAACTGTGGGTTCGAATCCCTCTCGAGCCATTGACTTTTTTTTCATCTCAACTAAAAACGTTAATCAACTGTAACATATAAAAAAACAATCAAAAATCCATTTGTGACCCAAAAAAGAAAAACGCTGGTGACTTTATGTGGAATTTATGTAATGAGTAATTTTGTAATACGTTTTGATAAAGCGATTTTCAAATTATGTTTGTCATTTCGTATACATCAGAAAGAATTCGACCGATTCTTCAGATGAAATTGAATGTTGACATTAAAATATTTTAAAAAGTTCATTTTTTTGTAGCTTTTTACGAAGATTAAAAATCTGTAAATAATATTCTAAATTAAAACGTACGGTATATAAAAGTACTGTTTCGTTTGTTGTGTAGGTTGAATAGTTTTTCTACAAATTAAAAGATACACTAGTACGTTGACAGCTTGTATGCTCATAACTTCGTCACCAAAATTAATAAACTCTTTTGGCTGTATTATTGGTTTGTAACATTATTAGTGAGTTGATACCTTTGATATTTCTTTACAACAGGCTGTTTCTCTATATCGTAATTTTTAAAGCTGAACCTCATTTAATTTGAAAATATAATTTGAATAAGACCTTCCTAGAAATATGCAGTTCGAATTCAAATGTGAAACAGTGACGATAAAACATGTAAATTATATAATTTATCTTTTATCATACATTATTAAGTAAAAAGTAAAAACGATCTTGTTTTTGCGCATCGAATGCTTAGTTCGATAAAGCTGTAAATAATTTTATCATCTCACATTTTCCACCGGCAAGAAAGAGTTTTGTACATCCTCTTAAGACCTTATACAGGATTTTTTCTGCTAAAGTTCATTCACAGGCCATAAAAAACGTTTGCTATTCTATTTTTTTAACGTGAAAATATGTTCATTCGTTGGAAGCATATATTTAACCGTCCAAACATTTTGCCAACGGTGTTTTTCTCATAATTCAATTTAAAAAGCTTTACAAAATTTCATACACAAACATAAATAAAATTCGAACAAGGAAATTTTATATTAAAAGTAGAAGGAATTTTGTGTCTATACTGGGATATTTTTTTTTTCAATTCATTATAGAACGTAACGTACACAGAATAAAAGAAAAATAAAGAACGGAATCTTGAAAGAAAATAGAAGACAGGACAAAATCAACAAAGAAAGGAAGACTATGGGAACGATCCAGCAACGGAAAAAGCGTTCGCTGGCAATCCAAGACTGTTTCCAATTACATTTACGACCTTTATTATATTTTCATAACTGTTCAATTAGGATTAGGAAATAAATTATTATTAATATTCTCAGACGAAATTAATACACCCTGTTCCATTATTCTCGGGTCTCGGAAGATGAACATTACAAATAGATTTTAATTAACTGTAAAGGTAAATAAGTTCAGCCAATGATCAAAGAAACGTAAATACTGCAACTGTTGAGGAAACCGATACAAACCGACGAGAACTAGATGCCCGTATGTATCACCTAAATGAACCGCTGACCAATCTCCAAACTGAGAAAAAATCACCCCGACACGAGGAATTTCACAAATCACAGTTGAAAGTCGCATTCAACCATAGAGAAAGACTCAATTCAAAATCATAAAATTAAATGCTAAAACATGAATAGCAAGCATTTGTATTTCAAATTATTAAATCACAAATTACTTTAATATCCTTCCTACAGCATCACCAAAGACATTCGATTTTATGAAAAATAATCATTGATTTTTTAATTTAGAAGTGTTGATTTTTACCCTATCCAAACCCGTTCATACTAACGTTCATTCTTAAAAACATTCACTCCTCTCTACATACCATTCATTCAATTAATGTTATGAGTATTAGATATTCGTACCACACTCACAGTACACTATAACTAACCTAATTGAGGATCGATGGGGTGATAGATATTCTGCCATTGACCCTTTCACACCACACATCACTCTACTAAATACATTCACTCTCAACTAGGTACACACTTCTCTTATTACTATATGCAATAGAACCACCCCGCTTAATCCAAAAATCGAAACAGGGGATCGAAATACCACCTGCAGTTCTGCAGTGCCCAAGCAAAATTCTCAAATGCGCGCTCTCTGTATGGAACCGAGGAATTGTACCCTAATATTCGTTAGCCTTTTTTTTAAAATTCTCTTTTACAATTCGTTTCTAGTTTCAGTTGAAAATTGAACAATTCCTCCGTGTAATAGACCATTATTCTGTAAAATTTTCTCTACTATTTTGTATGTACATTCAAACTATAATGACTAAATAACTATAATCCGGTTCATTATTCTAAATGTTGACAAATACTTTTGGGCAAATCTCGGCCACCCTTCCAGCATTCATTCTTCTGCAAGATATGCATATCGAAATTACATCGTTACAAAATCCGGTCCGACTCGTTGTAGAGACAAGGGCGTCTGGATGTAGAGCAAATGACATAAGTGGGCTAAACCATTGTCTAAAACAGTTGAATTAGTCTGAGTCCCCAGAGGACAACACTGAATTGGGAGACAGTTCCATACCTGAGCAAGCTTATAAATACTGTATTTCAATTAGGGTCGGTTCAATCATGGCAAATCGCGGTCGACCGGCACATAATGCCAACATTGAGGGTGGATGTAAGTTTCTCTTTTGTCCTAAATATAATTATTGTGTTACGTCGGATTCGACTAAAAAAGTGGATTTTATTAACTCATTTTTAGATAATAATAAAACATAATTTATATAGTTATTCAGATATATACGTTTCGATCTTTTATTGAGATCATCTTCAGGGCCTGGGATTTACAAATATAGTTTACATTTAGAAAATTCATATATTTGTAAATCCCAGGCCCTGAAGATGATCTCAATAAAAGATCGAAACGTTGGCACGATAAAGAAAATGTTTTTCTGATACCTACATCACACCAGACCGCATCTCACGATATCTGAACAATTATCCGTTAACGGTCACTAATCTCTCCACATAATTTATATAAAACATCATACAATGTACGACAACGTACTAACTTACTTTCTCAAAAACTACTTTCTTAGAAAAATCTTAAAAAGGATATTTCACCTACACTAGTTTCGAAACATCGCAATATGTTTTTTTTAATAAATAAATAATTTGTCATCTCTAGATATGATGATAATTTTTCTTCCGGTGAGAACACTGCCAGTATTGAACCCGGAGGACACAGGTTAATAGAAACCAGAAATCACTAGAACACTCAATACTAGGGATTGTCCCGTTACTTGGGGTGCGACCATCTCGTGATCGATTATCGCGAATCGTCTCCACACTGACTCACGTCAATAACTAACAAACTGAGTTCATCTCGCATTTTATTGAAACCAAAGGTGCAGTCGACAAACTGGATGTTTTTAAGTGAATGTTTAGGGATGGTTTAGGTGAGTGGACCATGGGACTGGCTGTTTTACAGAGCACCGGCTTTTAAGAAAGTTAAAAAAAACTCAAAATGAATATTATTTTTTTTAAATGGTAACCCAAATTGTTATTTGTACATTCACCAAGATTTTGTGAAAATAATTATTGATTGTTTTCTTCAATAAGAGCGGTTTAGTTGCTTTCTTCAACTGTTCTCCTTCTACTATCGTAAATAAATAGTCAAGCACAAACTTAGTTGAAAACAAATATTCTTTAATAACATATTATAACTGATATAATGTTAATGTAATAACAGTTCCCTGATAACCCATTTACTAACATATTATTTTATATTGTTATCGAAAAGGTTGAACCGTTCGATTGTCCGTGGGCCAAGACAAACAGAACTAGCTATAGTACAAATATTGGTCCAGGAGCTATTTAAAACTTTTAAAAAAACATACACACTCGTAGCCAGGAATGGCTATTTAATATAGGTTTATTTTTTTATCCTTTCTTGACATACAATTACATTTTACAGAATTTGAATGTATTCTAGTTTCTCCTCAAATATCGCCTGCCCACACAGGTTTTCGTTTTGTTTATTTTTACCTCGTTATACATTACGTCCAAAATCGACAATAAATATTATAACACATTATATTACGTATTATATTATAACATTATAACATAGACAAAGAGCAGTAACAGGTTTTAATCGTATATCAAATTAAACAGGGTGTTTCAACTTCTTCAGTCTACAATTTCATTCGGAAACGATTAGCTTTAGCAAAAAATGGTCCTATTCAAATCGCAAGTTAATTTTAATTGGGAATGACGTGATAACAGAATTAACATAACTTTCTCCTCTAGTTGGGAAATGAACTTTGTTATTTTAAATGAGAACACCATTTTTTTATTGTACAGTTCGGTTCTAGAGCGTATTATACGCCACTTTTACTGTAAGGAAAATTTCGACCATTTCTGAGTTATGCCCGACAGAAGACGCTGTAATAACAAGATGGCCCATTCACTTTATTTAGAAAACGATGAAATCTAACTATATATATATACACACACGTTGACAGGCACAAATTCCACTAACTTGTAATATAACTTGATTTTTATACATTTTTGTATTAATCAAAGTTTTACGTTACCTAACTTAATTATTGAGTCTTTATCTAAAAAAGTAAAAACAAAAATGGAAATTGCTAAGGAAAATGAAAAATAGAAAGTATTAAATTGAATTTAAAAAAGACGGACAGATAAAATTTGTTTTAGATTTCTAATTTACATTTCAATATCGCGTATTTCCTCCTCTTGCCTTAATTACAACTCGAAATCGCCTCGGCATACTTTCCACGAGTCCTCCACCAACCAGTCCAATGTCTCTATCCCGGAGGTTAGCCCATTCTTTACGAAGGGCCTTTCAAGATCGTTATCCCACTAATCTTCGGTGGGGAACGGGTTGGCCAGGATAAGACTTGATGTCATGCTGTTGAAGGTACGTTTGTACTTTGAGAGGGACATGTGGGCAGGCATTACCGTGCACTAGAATGAGATTGTCGCTGATTTCATCGAGATTCTAAAAGTTTAAGTAAATCGAAATTTTAAAAGCAATTGAACAACAGTAAGGTGCCGCTTTCGCAAAATTCTCAAAGTAAAAAAAAAAAGGTTGTATTTTCCTAGGGTGTCCAGAACCGGGCCTTCTATGGTAGGACCCTGTTTCTCGAAAACGTCTAACGGCGTCTCGCAAAATTGCCGCATACCTGATTGAATATCCAGCATAAGTGCGACACCACGCGTTAAGTTAAAAATTGAAATTAAGAACACAAAGATACAAATTAAACAGTTTATTGCTTTAGAATTTGTGTGACTGAAAAAACATTGAAAAATACTTTATCCTTGTTTTGGATTAAGGATTAAGTATGTTTGCCTCATTATCTCTAGTCCCAAGTTAAACCAAAGCATAAACAGATGTTAACTGGTAAAACAGTGAGACAAATTAATGGTAGAATTGTCTTTTAGCCAGAAAATGAAAAAAAAATTGGTGAAATGTTTTGCCTGACAGTGTGTATAAGTTATATATCGCTATAATTATATTATTAAACAAATAAATTGACGACGATGCTAGGAGGTGTTCTTACAAGAATTGTCATCGGTCCACCTTAAGGATTTTGCAATCGTTTTTCGTTAACAAAGTTTGCAGTCTTAAGTTAGGTTTTCCTGAGGGCAGAATCAGACAAATTTGATTTAGAGTCCTAGATTAGAAGTAACTGAATCTATATCGGTAGTAATTTGCCATTTCTTTGAATAAAGGTTTTTAAAAAAGTATTCCTCAAAAGAAATTATTTAACTGGCGAGTCGGAGCCTCCTCGTCTGAGTGGAGGAAGAAAAATTGGAAATGATCAAAAACTACTACACTGGAAAAACAAACCATAGAGGAATCGAAGAAACTGTGGCGGGAATCAAGAATTGTTATTATTGTCCAAAGATGAAAATCAATTCATGTGTAAAGTAACGAACAGTATCGAAGTGTGTAAAGATTAGTAGTTGATAGAAGAAATTTTAGAATAAAAAAGGAATAATAAACGGCAAAATTCCATTGTCAAATTCGTACCGGTAATTTGGAAAACTATGAAACTTATGAAAAAATGTTAGCATAAAGAACAATGTAAATAAAAATAACTTTAATTATCAAGTAAATAACCAATATTCTGTAAGCAATATGTTAATACAAAATTCAAAATTATTTAAGAAAATAAATATTAAAAATGTAGAGTTAAAAACTCAAATTGTAGAACTTAATTTCATTAGGAGGAATAAAAGATGTATTAGAATGAGAAATTATGTCAAACCAACTTATTATATTATTCGAATTAATCTTTGATATGCTAAGGGATATAGAAAATTCAATCGCATTCTGAAACTAGGGACACTACATCCCAGTATAAACAAACCTAAGGATTTGCTTAATGAACTTAACAGATTATTCAAATATTATCCAAATGGATTTCCATTGGTGATGAAATTATGTAATATCCTAAAACTTTTTTTACATTTAGTTTTTGTAAAAACTAAATGTAAATATTATAACAACAAAATTGTACACTATTTTTCGCCACCCGTAACGCAACATATTATGTACCCATACTTTCAATTCCACATTACAACAAAAACAAATTTATAACTGTCCTGGCAGCATATAAATGCTTTCTGAAGTCAAAGGACAATTCAATTATTCAACCACTGAAAAGGCTGTGCCATGAAATCAAAGGAGTTTTCCTTTGCTCCGCTGAGGAGGAGGTCGATCGAGCAAATCCATGTGGCGAGAACATATTGCTCCATACGAGAGAAAAAAAAAACGGCGTTATCTGTTCCTTAGTCGTTATGATGGCTACGATAATCAACAATAAACAACAACAATTAGATTATTTAAAAATACAACTTTTTTTAAACCTATTCGGAAATGCTATATTAAATAATAATTTCAAAAAATAGTAATAATCAATAATTATCGACTAACGGTCACTAATCAACCCACACAATAATAATCAATATTTGTCGGGCTAAAACGATGACCTAGAACAGTTTTAAATGTTAATAAAGAACAAGGATATAAACTGGACTATATTAAGTTCCCAACTTCTACTCCGATTGTCTTGTAACAAAACTTTTAGCATAAAATTCATAGGACGACAACACTGAAAAATCATGAGTTTTACTTACAATACATAAACACATAATTTATTACCAGACCTACAGATTTCAGTAACTTTTGGTGCCGGATTCGTTATGAAATATTTTCCGCAAATGAACAGTCCGCAGACGAGAGTATTCAACTAATATTCTCCGTAAACAAAATCGGAATTGTTGCCATTGCTGTGTTATTAGTGTAACTTGTCTTAACAGAAACCAGGGACCGGCGACACAATTTAGCCGAGTCCCAGGGGGTGACAAATTGATTGATTGTTCTTAGACGTGTATCCTGTAGGCTGAAGTGTACAATAGATGTTTTGACTTATTAATAGTTAGAAGATTTTGTAATAATTATGATACAGTATCTAATAATTATCCTAGTGAGGGATAAATGAAAACCGGTGTAACGTTCCGCTAGATAATAATAAAAAACATAAAATATACTAAATTTCATTCAATTATGGTAACAATTATGTTTGTTGTTTTAATTATATTATGTAAATATGTTATAATGAGTATATATATATATAAACATTATATATTTATATGCATATAAACGTAGAATTCATTTGACCCTTCCCCTAGAATGAACAGCAATTTCATTTCACGCTAATAAATTATATTTATTCCAATAAATTAACCAACACAACACACTTTTTGAACTTAGAAGTCTGATCAATCACCCTCCCAGCGCACTCGATAATCTTCGGGGCGAGTTTAAACACACTACATTCTTGGTAATTACTTAATTTTACTCTCAGACATCACATACTCACTGTAGAGTAAATATCTCTCTGGCGGGATCAGACAGCCCCTTCTTTACACGCTATAAATAACATATATCCCAATGAATTAACATAAAAAGAACACGCAATACTTAGAATTCTGGTAACATTCACTCTACCAGAGTACTTAGTAATCCTCTTGGCGGTGTCAAAGTGTATCGTAGTAATGGATAAACCATTGGCATATGAAAAGTTTGGTAATTGGTGGGCTGGGGCTTCCTACATCTAGGTCATTTCAGCCCCCAACTATGTCTTTCCCCTTTTATTGATGACAGAATAGTTTGAATATCTAATTGGTCAAAGTCTCTGTCATTAAAATAAAATCATTGGTCACAATGACATTTACAACACGTGTTCAACAAAATCATACACAAAATGCACTAAATGAATTATGTACCTAGGTAAAGAAATGTACAAAGTAGCTTAATTAACAAATATTAGGCGTTAAAAGAGGACAGGAATCGCAAATATTATACCTTAACAATAGGGGTTATGCCTTAACAACGAAACATCCACAATATTCAGAAAGCAGGAAAAATTAATTTATTCGAAAGTCTGGAAATGTATAGGTATACATAAATTAATGAATTAATACTTCATATACTTGACTTACATATTAGAAAATTATACAAATTAAAAACGAAAATGGCAGACTGAAAGAAACCAATATAGACCTCACCAACTGATGACACTGTCAGACAAAGATAACGCCGACCAACGGACTTAAAGATACTTCACCACAAAAATCGCATAACCATATTGAAGACGGCGAAATGCCAAAGGTGACATAGCAATCCATACAAAATAGACCAACCAAAATGATTGATAACGACCAATTATATGTTCCTTACTATTTTTATGGAATTCACTAGGTATGTTTTATTTGGTTTATGGCTTTGAACAATTTCATATTTCTTGGTAAGTTTCAGAATTGCGAATAGATGTTCCTATTTGTTATCTATTTTAACAATTCGTTTGATCATAAATGATCATTTTCTCACTGCAGATCAAAATTTTAAATTGTTACTTAAATTTTCATAATGCTAAAGGTGGTTCCTAGAAATCTTCAAGGAGAAACTAAGAGTATTTTTCCAATTTTTTTTTAAATTTATAATTATACATTAGTTATTAATTCAATGTATTACATGATGTTAATTTTTTTGTTCAGTACAAACGGACTGGAAGAAAAGTACGAGAATATTTCTGTATCTCTTTAGTGAAATATTGGGTTGTCCGGAAAATAATGCAGGCTTTTAAGTTTTCATTAAAAAAAATCTATATAAAATATTCTGTTTACGTTTACAGGATTACTCTTTGTATGAATGTCAACACTTATTAATCCTCTTCCAAATGATATTGTTTGTTTACCTCTGTAGCATTCCGCTACTTGGAAATAATTCAGTCATCCTTATAATGTCAAAGCGAGAATTTCGTACGATTTTCTTTTAC
>CM077101.1:9373652-9392347 GCA_039619505.1 Cimex hemipterus | reverse complement strand
TTTTTTTTAAAACAGTTCTTTGTAAACTGTGCAAACTCATTTCATGATTTATTTGAAACACAAGGTCGTCTCGTCAGACACATTGATAATTGTGGTGAAATGAAATTTTCTGTCTGATTGTACTGTAAAGCATTAAACCAATGAGAGCAACTGGCACGTTAATTCGAATCTAATTCAATCATATGAGCTTCACATAGGGTCATTTTCCACTTATTCAAGTACTTCAAACTAAGCTTAAAATTAAACGGTGAAACAATGACATCAGTCCGCGACGACGTTATGCTCGTTGCTCGTTTTAATATTGGTAATTATATTCTACTTAAAATACAATTTTGTAATAGAAATGTACATACTGTCTGATATGCACTGATCGGATAAAAATTTTTTAAAAATGTTATCTAATATAAGGACACTTCCTATATCAATAGAGAAAATAATTAATAAACTTAATATGAGTTCTGAAGATTGAAATATTTTAAAATTATTTAACGACAGAAATATCGTTTTATTTCAATGGTAGAGCTCAAAGTTATGCAAAGAGAATATACGTTCAGGACCTAAGAACATTTGAGTCATTTATCTCTGTATTCAATTGAATTGAAATTAATCAAAAATTCTGTGAGGATTCCTAAGTTTTCTCTTATCATATGGCAATTATTGCCTTCTTTCCTTCTAATTATAATGATGATATTTGTGCTCTACTTCCTTTAGTCTCTGTGTGGGACCCTTTAAAATAAAAATGCTCATCACCTTACAATGAAAAAATGGTTCACATTTTTGATAATAAGGAAATTATAGACAATTGTATTGGTAGTAATTATTACAATTTTGGATAGAGTTATCTCTTATATAACTAATGTACTATTATAAGCAATAAATATTTCTAATTACTAGTAATACATAGAAAATCTAACAAATCGCGATATAAAATTAATCGGGTTGTAAAATAAGTCATTACAGTTTTACAATAATTCGATTGTATTCCTCTTTTATTGAGGGGGTTTTTAAACAGGGACGCTGTTTATTTAGTGATTGTTGTATATACTCTCAGAAATAGAATTAGTTAAGATAGTTTTATTCGTCAGTCTCTTCTTTTATTTTGGTACACTGTTTATTTAGTCATTATTGTGTATACTCTCAGAAATAGAGTTAGTTAAGATTGTTTTGTTCGTCCGAGATCTCATAATTTTACAGTGCTTTGCTAATTTAAAACGAAAGGAATAAAAATAACATTTTCGTCGTTTAATGTTAACTTTCAATTGCCGCACAGGCAAAACTGCAACTTAGCCAGCTAGGAATTATGTAATGTGTATAGTTGTGACTACAGACCTGATTTGTATACAATTGCAAATTCTTTTTCGTAATATTTACGACCACGGTGATTCGATATATATTGAATCATACCTCTGTGGTTCCAATCAAATATTATTCTGGATATTTTTGCATATTTGAAGAACATTGCATACAAATATACTTAGTATCACTTACGGCACAACGTAAATTTGTATGCATGCATAATCCTTTTTGTGATTAAGTTGCTTTCTTGTTTTCTCTTAAAATCCATAACATCGGTAAATCTTTTTTTTTTAACCTGTTTAGGAAGAAAAAATAAAAGCACGAAGAGAAAAATGGCCCAGTTGAAGAAACCTCAGCGAAAAAATGAAGTATTTAATCGAAACACTGACAAGGAACGATTGAGATGAAAAAGTTAGTGCACGGGGTGGATTCGAACCAACGACCTTCGGCTCAATACGCGGCTCCTCTAGCCGCTTGTGCTATCGTGACTTCCATCCAATCGAATGCCAACTCACCTTCCAACCTACAGCCTTTCGAATTTTCCCTCTTTTTGCTGGATTCGAAACCCGCTCGTAACACTAACTTTTTCATCTCAACTAACACATTACATAAAAGTGTAATTAATTGAGATCTGTAATTTGGACAATTGGACCACTAAACATAAAAGGAATAATAATTGACAAGGAACACTGAACCATAAACTTATATACTGGTTAATTAGGCGATGGCATTTATAATAATAAATTTACAGTAATGCTTATGTAAAAAGATGAATATCAGCAATTTAAAATCGATAATCCATCAAGTTAGATTCATCGATTTTTCTACTTAGTGTATAAAATTTTAGTTAAATCCTGGTTAAATCACGGCCTTTTATGAAAAATTCTCCTGTGGTATGAGTTCCCAAAAGATAATCTATGAATGATACTCCTTTTAAACATTAAAAATAATAGTCAATCGTGAGTAATGTACGTTTTTCATTGGCGGAAATGGCCTGCCCTTAGTGCCAGCCAGTAGACAGATGTAAGAAAAGCGAAATCCTCAATTAGAAGGGAGCTGAATCACTGCATTAAGACGAAAGTTTAAACATTGGAAGTGGCCAATTTACGTTCCACGAGCTTTAATACATGTTTAACGAACAAGAAGAGCCGTATATTAAGTGAATGCGGCTAGAGTATAAAAAAAAATCCATGTTTACAATAATTTATTTATAATAATGCACGTACTAAGGAAAACAGTTGCAAAACTAAGGAAAAGTTTCATCGCGTCCATCTGATTATAACTTATGGGTTGTTGCTGCGGTAGTTGAAAATATATAAAAAAACATAATATTTACGCTATTCTATTTCAACAGTAAATAAACCAACTTCTTTATATTTAGGTTCCCCTGTGCACGTAAGAAATAAGTTATACTTCATAAATATAAAGCCATTTGTACACAGGACCAGGTCAGGGCGAGGCTTAAGGATTTCGTCATCAAACTGTTGCCTGTCTCAGGAAAAGGAAATTCTACGAGCATGTTGTGAAAAAGGTTTAAGAATCATATCCCGGAGATCAAAACCCATGGTGCTTAATTGGTCCGCCCTTTTTATGGTCCAAAATACGACACCCTTGAGTTTTGAAGTAGGTACATGAGAGGTGTCAGAATAATGAGCTTTTCCTATAACGTAAACGCATTTTCTTTATTTTGAATTTTGCTATTCATTTTTTGGCAACCATATTTTACCCTCTCCTTGCTAAGCGTATGTGTCATATAGAGAAAGAGTGCTCGATGTTTCTCATTTATTTGAAAGATGAAATTTCTTGGCCCCGTATAAAAAGCGTGTTTTATGATAATAATCTGTCAAAGAAAATTGCACAATCTAATTTTAGTCGCATTTAAATGGGCATAAATCGTTATGAAAATAAATAAATAAATCTAGAGATTAAAGATTTTTTCGTGTATTAATTTCATTACCTAATAATGTTTTAAATGTTTTACGAGGTAAATCAACAAAATACTGCTTTTTGCATATATTAATAAACTTTCTGCAAGCAAAGTGGGCCAGAAAATAGTGAACACTTGACCTCATTGTAAGAATCACGATTCTAGCGTTATAAAACCGTTACTTACTGATATTTGAGGAAATCAGTGTATCTCAAACACATCTCAAAAATCGGAAAAATTTCAGGGGTCAAAAAATCGTTAAATTTAAATTCAAACAAAAATTTAGTTATAGTAGATGATGGGGTTTGCTCTGCGAGATGGGAACTTATGAAAAACTTTTTCACTGTAGATGGCGTAATGCAGAATCGCGTTTGAATAACTAAAGAAAAAACCGCGAGTCAAGACAGACCCAAGAGTGCCCGTGTGCCGGTTGAACAAAAATTCAGTTGTCAGTTCTGTCCCACTGCAAGAAGTGATAGACTCAACTGTGTACATGTATATGCGTGTGCAGAGTAGATCTTGTAATAATCAGTTACCAGCTTAGCGATAACAGGATTCATTTCTTTAATTCCCTTTTGAACAAATTATTCAGAAATCGTGAGATGCGGTCTGGTGTGATGTAGGATTCCATCTTATATTGAGATCATCTTCACTGCCTGTGATTTACAAACATTGTTTATATTTAAAAAATACATTTAGGATGTGGAAAAGTGAATTTATACTAATATGCAAAATATATCCCAGGCCCTGAAGATGATCTCAATAAAAGATCGAAACGTTGGAAAATGTTTTTCTAAAAGCTACAACACACCAGACCGCATCTCACGATGTCTGAATAATTATCGATTAACGGTCTCTATATACATCCCTTTTAACCACTAACTTGACCTTTTTCCATATGATTATTAATTTTAATATAAAATGTTATCTTCAGAAGCTCTTAATGTTTTGGAAGTTTGAGGTTCAAGTAAAAGCTCGAACAATCTTATTCCTGGAAAGAGTTTCAACGTTCATTCAGAAGTTAGTTTGTGTTGAGCCCAGTTGTAGTGTTCATATATTTGAAATAACTACCTAAGGCTATGACAAACGATGTCATGAAAGTCGCGAACAAAATCCTTTCAATAAATTATAACTATTTTGAAATATTAAAGAAGCCCATTGGGACGTTTTGAATAACCCAGAGAAATAAAAAATTGTGCGTTATTATAAGAAGAGGCAGACTGTCGGCAAACGAAAGATGGCGCTATCGAGATTGTCAATATACCCAAGTACTTGTTAAGCGTTGTCCCTACCTGCCTTCATTTGGATTTGTCTCGCATAAAAACACTTCTGAGAATTTGACCGTCAATAACGTTTGGACAGGTTTACTTGCGCAAAACGTGATTAATTTTTCAACACGACTCGTTTTTTACAGGTGTTCCTTTCTATGTAACCAATCTTACCCTTGGCCCTGACCTCAACATCCGTGATTTTTCCTACATCATCAAATCGTAATACAACAAATTCCACTCGATTCTCATTGCTCATCCCAATCCCTCAGTAACCTAACTTTCTATACACACTTCTTGATAGCCCTCGACGTCAAGTGAAACGCCGATGGCCCCTACCTCTCATACTGGGTGAAACCGATACTGAGTCACTTCTCCGCTCAAAGCAACACGCTAATTATATTTTTCTATCACCATTGTTTTTCCTTGTTGTAGTTAATCCTTCAGTTGTAAATTTCAAATAAACCGTCAAAAATGAGAAGAAGGGACAATAAAGCTCCGAAACATCACAAATGTATAAATTGTTTTGTTTTCTTCTATAATTCCTGACCAACGATAGCTTTAGGCTATGGAAAATATTTATTAATAATCTACAAAGATGAGGTTTTAATTAAACAGATAATTAGGAAAATTTTAATTAAAAGAGGGAATAGGTGGAAGAAAAATGGGGATTTTAAGCGCTGTTTGGTTAAGGCCGTATTGCAAACTCATGGATTTTTTTCTATTGTTTTAGCCAATGGGGAGAAGATTGCCACACTGCCGGAGTACACCTTTCCTATTCAACAGAGTTCGAACAGGTTTTGCCAATCAGAGTGGATTATAACTCAACAACGCCGCCAAAATGTTTACGTATTTACCGATCAGGCCAAGGCTTTTCTTCAGGTCCTTCATCGGTGTTTTTTTAAAGGTGTTGTGAGTAGACATTGCTTTTCGAGTGGCTCAAATTTTTGTAATGGGCAATTACCAATGTTGCCCGTTGTAAAGTAAACTATCGACCTTCCAT
Source organism: Cimex hemipterus (assembly GCA_039619505.1). Lineage (NCBI taxonomy): Eukaryota > Metazoa > Arthropoda > Insecta > Hemiptera > Cimicidae > Cimex > Cimex hemipterus. Next base: position 9,386,853 of record CM077101.1, on the reverse strand, counting down.
TTCTTCCTTCATTCACTTTTGATATCTAATGTTTACTAGGTGTGTTAATTTTTGGACTGTAATGTTGACGAAATGAACAATTTGTAAAATCGGACGAAAAACCAATAAAATTAAGCATTTCCATCTTTGATTCGGTCCTAAAACGCAAGGTATGCTACCTACTTTTGAAAAGGCTAATATCTCGGAATCTAAAGTGGATCGTTTACTATATTTAGAGAGGAAAATGCTGGGTTAAACGCAGCGTTAACAACTCCAACAGCCGTATTATACCTCAAGAAGGCAGTGTGCGTGTAGTGCGATATGAAAATGGTGCGTTTTATTATGAGCTTCTTATCAACCAAACTGTTAATTCTAGTGTTCACTGCATACAATTGGAGAGATTTAAGTCAGAAACTGATCAAAAATGACAATCAGTGGCAAATCGCAAGGAAATTGTTTTCTAATTATTTTTTTATTGTGTGTCTTTCTTCCATTATTTTTCAGGGTGACGCTCCTACCAATGAGGTCAAAATTAAGCCTAGTTAGTGATTATGTTTACCTATGTCTTTAAAACAATTTGAAGTTCACAACAAGGAATGAAATCCAAGCTATATCCTAGTCCGCTTGTTTTCACTGCGTATATTCGTCTTATAAAGTTGACAGATGAAGATTGTCGGTCACCGTCAAGAGCAAATATTTTAAGTATGCAATTTAAAATGTATTTTTTTAAATATGGGCCACTGGTTTTGTTGTGTCTGCATTTTAAGGTTACATTAGATAAATCGATTTGTTTATTTTCGTAGGATAAGAAAATAATAAGTAGGTGTGTACAGAGATTAAAATGAAAAACAGGTGCAAATAAGAGAATACTTCCAGTAAAGTATTAAATAGGTCAAAAATATTTCTTTGAGGCAAACGATTCGGATTCTTTTTAAATACGTTTAATGCGCTTACATACGGCTTCCACTTAAAAATTCGTAACTCCTTTAGATATCACCGACCGTTGGAAAGTCGAATTTCTTATTTTTCAGTCTGTGTTAACCGTGTTTAGATTTTATGACAGTTTAGGTACAACGGTAAAAACGAAATTGACAAAAACTCCAAAAACGTTTCAATTTATGATTCCACTTCTAATTTATTTATTGAAGCGAGGTACAAAAACGCCTTGAAACGTCAAAACGTCAAACAAATCGTAGAGGGTACATTTTCTTTATAATTATCTCGAATCGTAAGTAAACTCTCCAGAATATATACATTTCTAACTTTGCAGTAGTTTGTGTTATATAAGATCGGACATAATATCGTAACGGACATTAGTGAGAGGAGAGTTAAATCCCTGCGTGGCTGTATTTTTGTTAGTTAATGAAGCATTGCATTGTGTACGGCATATTAGTAGCAGTCCTAATCGCGAGATACGAGCTTTGATTCTCTTTCCCTTTCCTCCGGCGATAAAGTAGATTAAAGGAAAGTGGTTTTATTGCTTGCTATCGATTCTACTCGATTTCCTTCGGCTGGTTGAACTTCGATTTAAGAGGAAGTGTCTCGCGATGCGCGTATCACGAAAACACGCAGCAAGAAACTTAACAAAATAAAACTCCTAATTTTAAATTATATTTTCTTTTAAAATCTAATTGAGTCCAATAGGGCGATGTTTTCTTTATTATTAAATATGTATAAGTTTGAGAGGAAGAAGAAAATTTGAATTCAAATCATTATATAAAACCAAGAAAACATCTCAACTTTCCGATTCATGCTGTCAAAACAAAACTATATCATTGTGTTTAAACAATTTTTATTTAAAACAAACAACTAAACCAAATTATCAGTACACACAGTATATAAGGTCTTAACTCAAATTTAAAATTTGAGTATGATAAATTGCATTTCCAATTGTTTCAAGTGTTAAAAGCAATCGTTCAACTTGCGACGATATCTGTTGGTAAACACTGTCAGGTCAGAGGCTCATTACGGAGGCAGCCCCTGCAATTTCTTATTTAGCAGTGATCAAACAGTCGGTCCGGAATTGACCCATTGACTTACAGAAGGGCACGGCCTAACACACTAGATTAGGCTCACTCGACCTCGAACGAGAAAAACTTTAGATTTTGTGTGATAAACAACCTGAAAAAGGGTTGTAACGATTGCCATTTGTAGGACTGACTACCATTGAATTATATTCAATTCGCTCATAAATCACCGTGAATAAACTTTTAACCTAAATCTGTTTTATTAAGTTTCGTTAAATATAAAATGTATGCATTTCAATGTTTCCAAGTTATTAATTGTTTTCTTTCACTGATTATTGTTCATTCCTGGTTCCCTTTTGTATCTAATATTCCCCTAGTGACATTACTAAATGGCTTTTGATACTACCTCCCCTTCGAGAAGAAAAATAATTACAGCGTTTATCAACTTGGTAATATTTTCGAGTGCGTATCTACAGGTCTCAGAGCTCTAGACGCGCCAAATTTTGTAGGATTATTGCCGAAGCGCACTTTAAAGCCCTTAAATACGAATCATCATAGCAATTATAAAGCTGTTTTCTTTTTGAGCTCAACCATCGTAGAGGGGAGATTTTTTCCGCCGATGTTCAGTATTCACTTTAAAACACACAGTAAAGTTTCGTGTGAATCTGTTAAGTCGTTTTAAAATAACATCATTTTTTAGTAAATTCAAAACTATTTGCGGGACTTGAAAAAAATTGGGTAGCAAATTTCAGTATTTACACTACTATGGCTACACGCAAAATTTAGTTCACCTTAGTAAGCGAACCAAAATAATTAACTTCATTGCCTGCCCCCTTTTCAGAGGCAAATACAAAACAAAGTCTAGAAATGGTCAATTCTCGAAAATGTTTTTTTTTTTAAATCCCTTCAGAAGTAGAGTCAATATTTCTGTAATAATTCACAATGGTTTTTTAAATTGTTCCACAGGATGGACCAATGAATCTCCCAAGCGTTAAACAATGATGTAAATAAATATTGATTGAATATTATCATTTCTTGAGAGGCGATGCAAAATTAATGAATGATTAAAGCTTAAAGAAAAAAGCTGGCCCTGAGACCCCCGTGTCTGTGTGTTTACAGAGTCCGACTTGTATTTGCCAAACTAGCTGTCCTTTGTACGAATCCTGGCATAGCACTTGGAATTTTATTTGAGAATTCTGCAAAGTGGTTTTGACACCTCGTCTGTGACACTCACGCTACATACTCATGTATGGATAAGTCTTACTTTGAAGCTAAATGGATCTTTTTTTTTGTAGAAAAACCTTTTCCAAATTCGTACTGCTGCGTTATCAACCAAATATTTATGTAATGATTAGGGCCCTATATTTCTGTTATATATATATATGCTAATATTGTAGAAATCTACTTAGATGTTTGATAATTATGTCAAGAAAGCTTAACCGCAGTTATGAAAAAAAGACATATGGCCAATAGATAATAAGGGTTCAGGGTTTCCTTTCTATTAAAAAAATTTAAAAAAAGCCATGAATTCATCAGAAAATTTTGAGTTACTATCAATATGCACCAAGTGCAGAAATAAATTCTATTGATTGTGAGTTACAACCGCTTGCAATCTCGTTCGTTTGTACATTTTTAATCTTGCAATAGTTGGAAATTTTCCTAAGACAGGAAAGAGTGTCAGATCCAATATGCGGATTTCCTTTCTATCGGCGTATTGCCGCAAGAATTCCACCCATTTGATCGGAGATTTTGATACATCTGTGCATTCTACCATTGTGGAATATCAGAATGAATTCAGCAAAAATTGAACATGTATCTTCATCCGATTTAGCTCTTTTATCCGTCGGATGAACATTCAAATCGGAAAGAAAATAAAGATTCGTTTGGTTATTGCTGTGGATTATGCTTTTTGGATAATCATATGTCGATGGTGCAGGTTGTTGATGATATTGTAATTCATAATATATTCATGTAGACATAATTAACCGTATTAATTATTTAAATTAATTACACTTTTAATCTAAGGTCTTGGTTGAGATGAAAAAGCTAGAGCCACGAGCGGGATTCGAGCTCACGATCGTCGGCTCTATACACCGCTGCTCTAACAACTTGACCTATTTATGTGAGTCGTGATATCTACTTTCCTGAATATGCAATGAATTTAGTTTAAAAGAATTTCACGCAATATATATACACATATATTTGACAAATTTGATTGGGTGATGAACCTGCGATGTGGTTGCTTTATGGACTGACCTACCAGACGCGCCTTGTTAAGTATTGGGTCTTTGTGATTTCAATGAAGTAAAATCTTTTATATTAGGCCGTGAGTGGTGGGGTGCGTGTTTCGGCGTTATATTTGCTTGTCAGTGGTTTTAGAGGATTAAATAAAGACTTTTTGTTACAGTGATTTGCATCATTTTACACACTTTGTAAACACTTGTATAAACTAATTTAAATTAATATGCACCTACTTACATTTACTTAGTTTTGATTAAATTAAATTTAAATTAAAAAAAAAATTCCAGAGATGCCAGACAAAGTAAACTCATGATTAAAGACCCTTCGACGAAACTGGCAATACCAGGGCTATAGTTGAGCAAGGTAAACCTCAAGGAGTTTATGAGATATAAACCTATCACTGGCATCTTATAAAAGCACCTACAAAAAATGGGATTATTCTATAATGACTAGGTTTTGCAATTAGAAGGATGGAATCGCCACCCATTCTTCGTATGCGAAACAACAGCTCAATGGAGACATAACCCAGGATACAAACAAGGCACACGATAAAGACACGGAGCAATGATAGTCGATGGTCAACTACTACTCAAAAGGAAGATCGTGCAAATTGAATCCAGGAAAGGTACAATAAGCAGTGGCGCAATGGACGCGTCTGAGAGACACTGACAGTACAGACAGATTAAATGATCGGTAACGTACAAATTCTAGTTCATCAGTCCACAGACCACAAAGAAATACTGCATAATTTTAGAAGTCTCCATCCTTGAAATAGCGTCTTTGTGTATGTATTCATTTGAGACATGCTATAAAATTATGAGTTTAACAAATTTATAATGTCGCATTTACAAAATTATCATTGCCGGATTGATCTTTGGAAAGTAAAAATTCAAACAAAATTGTAACTAGGTTTTATCTCTCAAACATTAGCCAACCTCTTGTTCTGAAAGGGAAAAATTCATTTTTTTTCAAGTTACGGAAGTAAGGTGTTAATATTGAAATCAAACAGATCCATTGGGAACTGCCAAGAGGGAAAATGCTTCATTCCATTGAACTTGTCAAACAAACGTCGTATTGCTCAAAAAATCCCATTAGCTCAGAAAAAAAGATCCTACGCTGGATTAGCTACTTCTGATTTAATCCCCTAGTTAAGTCACGTTTCCACGGCTCCCTCGATAAATATGGAAAGGTGCAGGTATCGCGCATTTCAAATTCGTAGCCGGTTTTTGGTTTTGCATAAATTTGAAAAAAAAAATCACCCAGTGATATTACGTTGACGTAAATAAACATAATTTTAATCACTAGACGAGAAATAAGCCCGCAGTTCAGTGGGAATGTACACAATCAGTTTATAAAAATACCATCGCAAAAACTAACAGGAGAACTACTGAAAGTACGACGTGCTTGGACTATAAAGATATTATCACTGCTGGCTAAACACTGCAAACTCACGAGGCTACGTAGAATGGAAGTAGGAGAAACAACCTGTTTCCAGGTAGAAGATGAAGAAACGGCGGAACATGACCTCTGTTTGCGCTCACATGCTGACATGTTAATACTAGGAGAGGAAAAGTAAGGCCTGGAGGATCCACTAGGGCAACTTCAAACATTGGAGTTGGTAAAAAGTATTAGGATTAAAAACGAGCTCTAGTTTATAATGGAGATTGCGAAATAGATTAATATTGGTCGAGGTACGCAAAGTCGTAAACAGGCAGAACACTAAAAACCCAACCTAAACTAACCAATTGATTTGTACCATTGATAGTAAATTCCAGGATCGTTTACGGTTGTACATAATTAACACTTAATGCCTTTTATGGAATAAAGTTCTATGCAATCTTTTGTAGCTTTGAATATATTATTACATGTAAGAACAAATATTTATTCAATTTATGTGAGCTCAAAAGCTAATCGGCGAATAATCTTGATCTCGGTATGGTCTGGATGAAAAAAATTTAATCATTATTTGCCGACTTACGGCCTATTTTAAGGTCATCATCAGGCCAAAACAATCTTTGATATAGTCAAGTTTATTATAAATGGTCTCAGAATTGCTTGGAAGATAAACTCAGTCCTAAAATGGGTAGGCACTGTAGCTCTATTACAACCGTCTTGCACCTTACATTCTGTTACATTACTTGGCAATTTTTGAACTGAGTCCATCCACCTTTTTATGTATTTTCGTATACTTTCAATCTATTCTTAAATATGTTGATTTGTGGCTGAATTTTTTATCAAGTCTCTGAGAAATATTGTACATTCAACTTAGCAAAAACATATAAAAATAGAGAATTAAAAAACTACCTTCTTCTGATATCAAATTTGTCTTATTTTACATAGGGCGAGTGCCTTGTAACCTTAATAATTCAATTAAATACAATAATGTTTAAGGATTTAAATAATTTAAATAAACCTATAAGTTTACAGGTTTTGCCTTTACGTCTGTGGGAGAAGATAAATTTCAAGAAAGGAGAAAGTCAGTTGTTCAAAATGGACTGCTTCAGTTAGGCGATTTGATAAAAGGATTGTTCAGTCTTCCCATTATACTACAAGAGTACTCCAAAGCCAAACAGAAATTCAAATTTCGAGAGGGACTTGATGTATATTTTTGCATATCACTTTTCTTGCGGATTGATGTATAGTACGCGGATAGCTGCATTTCTTGTAGGCACCCTCGATTTTGCGCTCGGGGCATTTGCACCAAACCTTAGGTCAGTTGTGATTCTTATTCCCAGATCCAACAAGGCTGCGAGGCTCTTTATGGTCTCGCCGACTATACGAATTACAGGCGGTGACCTAACATAGAGTTTGCCCTTCAGTAACATGAGCACGTTTTTTCTGGGGCCAGTTGCAACTTATTTCTCTGACACCAGTTTTCCAGCTTGGCCACGGCGAGTGCACTTACTTACTCCACGGCTATTCTGTTGGTTTTCGTAAACACCCTCGAGTTTCCTGTTGTCCCGCAACCCGGCGAAAACCACCTTAAATCTCACGAAAACCGATGATTTCGTCTCTCCTCGCGTCCTTGTCGCTACTCCGCTTCACGAACCACCCGAACCTTTCAGGATCTTCGCCGTCCTGGCCTCGCTAAGGGGTCATCTGTCTTCAGCCGGGCCCCATTATACGACTCCCACGATTCCCCCCCCCATTTATGTGACACGCAGTGATACAAGTAAAATAGCAAAAGTCGAGCTAAAATTAATCAATTTTCGCAATCTTTCACAAAATCAAATCGGCTTAATGAAACTGTAAATGAATATGTAGGCTGACGCAGGCATTAATTTTTTTAAACTCAATACAATTTTAAAACTTGAACTTATAATAAACAAACCTTGTTTCAGTGTTTTATAAGTACAGCTGTTAATTGTTACACCTGTAGGTGGACACCCTGTATACAGGGTATCTGCAGGGTGTCCTACGGATGATGCTCCTCCCCCTAATATCCTTCATTTTGGTCAGATTTTGATAATTTTTTTTTTTTGAAATGTAGATTTTATATTTTTCTGTTTATAGAGAAGACTTTTCTTTTCATTGTCTTTTGCCATCAAATACGCCATATGCAACTGTTTTGTCATTAAGACCACCTTTTTTTAAATTCGGATTTCATAACTAGATCATTTTTACTAATTTTTCACGGTGTTCCCGGTTCAATAGAAGAATAAGTCCCAGAAAATGATTGTCATTTTTTTCTACCTACTCCTAAAGTTAAAAATCATTATCCAACTGTTGTTCATCACAATCATTGACTGGATTATTCATGATATTAAATGTATAAACCATCATGTTTAAAATACAATAACCCGTATTTCAATGGACAAAGTATATCCCTACAAAATAAAATTAGTTCATTACTTTCGCCTAACAGATTATCACAGCAGGTTGAATATCATTATTGGATACATTTTCGTCCTGAAAGATTCCGGATTTTTAGGCCAGATGAGGCCAAATTGTTGAATAAAGGGCTATTAATAGGAACAACAAACGGATTTGGTTTTAAAAACATCAAGAATTGTCTCGAGAAATAAATTTTCAATGTGTCAGTGAATCCAATGTTTGGGCAAGTGTGTACTGTATACATCGATTTGAATTTTTACGAATACTACGTATCTACAACAAAACATTTTCAAAGGCATTATTCACGACTTTAAACGGTGATAACGAACTTGAATTTTTGTGACAATTTCCAACCTTGTCGGGGGGAATTATCCCTGGCTTCAAGACAAAACACGTGTCACCAGCAAGATGGCGCTTCCCAATGTCAGATCAGTTTGACACTTCCTCAAACCGAATTTTGGAAAAAGATGGATTAGAACTCGCGGCAAGTACGGTGACCTGCGAGGTCCTCAGACCTAACACCGCTAGACATTTTCTTTTGAGGCCATTTAAAATGTGTAGTTAACAAAACTTCTTTAGGTGAAATCGATGATCATGGGGAGAGGATTAGTAGGAAGAAGAAGTAAAGCTGTATTGATAAACGATACAAAACGCGTGTTGAAAATTAACGAAAATAATACGAACATTCACTTTATCACTGGCTGTCTGTTTATCTACTCTTTCTTTTACCTACGGCCATGATTGTTTTTGCAGAATTGCCATTCTATGAGAACTAGGAAACTCAAGTTTCCTGGAGTGGTGTTTAATGTAGCCTGCCGACTGAAAGCGTTACTGCCCAGTAAAACTCCCATTTCGCTAGCTACCATAGAACGCAAAATATCAAACTCTAAGTAGCGCGAAATTTTTTAAAAATTAACCAAGCTTTGAAATCCGAGACAAAAAATGGGAGTATTATTTTTAAAAAAGCTACGCAGGGCTTATTTCATTTTAAAAAAAAGCTATTTTTGTAACTGATGGAACATCTAAAAACTTAGAATCATTAACATACAACACAAAACAAGCACTTCATAACGAAAAATTACATTTCAGTCAATCAATGAGTATTCAAACTCATTTGATATTTTAGAAGTAAATTATGTATTAGCATTCAACAGCTCGGATATAAGCCTTAAGATAGCAGCTTGGCAAGAAAGCACTGTACGATAAATAATTATTTATCAACGATTATTGTAATACCTTAAAATAAGGTTTATTAAAAGATCAAGTTACGCGAGTAGAGAACTTTGTAATTCACTTAAGTCGAAGTGAATTCGAGGTAATAACTTTTTTCTTCGCTTGGCAGCTGATTGCTACGACCCCTAATTAAAACCGAATTGCATTTATTAGTAAGGCATTTATAATGGTGAATTAAGTTTCAGATTATACTAAAATGTTTCCAAAATGTGATCCTAAGTACCACTGGCACTATCCGAACTGAGGTCATGGGTATTTATTGTTTAAATAATTAGAAAGTGAGCTGATGTAATGTTCAAAATTACAATCAGATTCCGACGCTGAGAAAGTTCCGTAACAAGCCGTGGGAAATTTTGCCGAAGATTTGGGTTAATTGGTATAAAATTAAACGGCTAAATTGAACAGTGTCAATACACAAGCTCAACGGCTATTCTAGAGGAAAATTCGCGAAGCTGAAAATTCGGCATTCTGCAATTTGACAATGTTATACGTCTTTTGCAACGCCATAAATAATTCATGACTTTAATCTATTGTAGAATCTGCTCGAGTATATATGATCTAATCTCTTTTATTAAAAGGTCGCGACAGCAATTAGAACTTCTCTCATTTTAAATGGAGAGGATTGCCGATGGGCGGTAAATGTAACATAGTTGCAATGTTAAGGACGGTCATGTATAGGGGGCGTCGCTGGCTGCAAGGGTTTAAACGTTGATACGGCGCTCATCCCGGGTTCGAATGCAGGGTACAAACTTATAAATAGTCTTTTTTCAAAAACACCGGCACCCCGATGGTCAAAATAACCTCACAGTTGTAATACTACCCGCATAAAAAGAAACAAAAAGATGGTAAAGTTTTTTTTTTTATTCTCTCTTTCTTTAAATTAGTAACGAAATGCGAAAAAAAAACAACATCAAAACTGAACAACTATATAAACTAATAAATAAAAGAATTTGTTGGTAAATTTTTTTCTGCTTTGTCTTGTCCTGAAAAATTTATATGTACAAATTTTGTGTCTAATTCTACTTATTATAACAATTACGGATCAATTATATAAGAAATAATAAAATCGTGGCAGTGAAATTAGAAGTGTTTTCGTTAATAAATTCTAATTTACTTTACTTTAACTAATAACTTTAAAACGGGGCGTCGGTGGCCGCAAGGTTCCGTCTTTGACACGGCGCTCATCTCTGTAAGGTAAAGGTCCCGGGTTCGAATCCAGCGGCATAAAAAACCGGCACCCTGAGGTGTGTGACCTCTGCTGTTGCGAACCCTCGTAAAAAAATAATAATGTTTCGTTAGCCAGTTCAGTGCTGTGATAAAAATAAATGACCATCGTAAACAGCAAATATTTATTTGTACAAATTCCAGACAGGATACATTCCCAAAACAGTCAGTACAGAAAAGAGAAACTTCGAATACATTTCGAACTGGCATACAAATAAATTTACATTTAATCAAATTACAGACATGTATACTAATGGCTGTGCCTACTGAATGAGTTAACCAACAATAAATTACACAATGTGTCTGTGAACGAATGGACCTCCAATATCTGCTGAGTTCACCGTAACTAGTTCTAAGAAAAGAAACAAGAAAGAAGTTAAAGTTTTGTAAGTTTCGATTCGGAACATTCAAATGAAAGGCGGAGACCGCCTAAAACATAAGAACTCTACAGCAAAACGTGAGTGAGCCCATTGTTGAAGTTAGAGCTAGTGCTATCCTTGAATAAATTCGCAAACAAGCGGGCTTTATCTATCTGAAGAATATGTGATAGATAGGTTGTCATGATGGAGCAATGATTAATATTTGTAAACCTTTTGAATGAAAAGAGGAAATTTGAATGGACAATACTTTCTATTGGTACAAAAAAATCGAGAACGATCTTAATAATTTCATCAAATTTGCACTGATAGTCAACATTTCGAAAATCAATATGTGTACCAAGCGAACTATTGCCGGTGTACTTTAGAATATTTACGAATAAAAGTTCATATATACATTGTGTTTTAATTTAAAATTATCATTGAAATCAATGTCGTCGCATTCAGCACACAAAATAAGTTAATTATTTGGTCCAAAATCGGAAATTGCATTGATTTACTATATCAAGAAAAAATGAATTTGGTTTGACAAGTCTGATCAGGTTAGAATTATTTGGCAAGCTGTGTTTTAGGATATTACGAAACCAACATTGAAGGCGTCACCAATCACACACCTTCTTCTCCCTGTCTTGATTGTCGGGAAGTAAGTTCGATGAAGTAGGAGAACTTTCACGTGTTGAAGGGGATGTTAGCAAGAGCTAATTTATCAACAGAAATGAGATCATCAGTTGGTTGTAAAGAAAAGTCCTCAATTTTCTTAGTGTAATCGTACCTGATGCCAGGGCCTCCCAAACCTTTTAGCCAGCGGACACCCTTCACAGAACAAAATCAAGGGCGGACCCCTCGCATTCAAGTATTCAAAATTACAAACTTATAAAACAGGGTGTCCTTTTTAGATGTAGATGTTGAACCAATGACGATGTAAAAAATACGTGTTTAATATTTTTAATCTAGTTTCAAATGTTCACCTTTATTTTGGAGAAAAAATGTACATTATACCTCAGGCCCAGTCCAACTTAAAATTGGAATTCGATCCTATCCATCCTGGCGAATTATTTGGAAGGATTTCTTACGCTGAAGATAATGATGCAATAGGACTTAAAATTAGTCCAAAATTACAAAGACAAGGCAAAAAGAAACCGCCAGCGTAATTTCGACGAAAAAAAGAAAATAAATGCAGACTATCTGATATTTTTCTGTATCTTAGCGAACATTACGTTTAAAAAAATAAATAAAATTAGAGATGTAATCCAGAGTTACAATTTTAAACCATATCTGTCTCATCCTGTTCTGGGACTTCGGGACTCTTATTATGACATACGTCTAACGTTCCTTGCACCAATGCCGATTTGTAAGGCTGAAGAAAACCTTCTGACATTCATCCCATGAACAACTTCACTCCTAATGCTATACTAAACTATTCAAATTTTTGAACGTGGGTAGAGGAAAATCCGGTAATTTCGTACTCTTGTTATCACCAGGTAGTTCACAGTTTAGTCAATTGGTGTGGACTTCTCGGAAATAAATCTTTTCAGGGTAGTTTAACAAACAATGTTCCTCTGCAACAACGACAAAGAATGATAATTCAGATTGATGGATGCCCCTCACATAATTATTTGTAGGACAGGCATTATTTAAATCGTCACTTCAGGGAAAGGTGGATAGGACCTCATCTGTTGGCCTCCTCGGTCACCCGATTTAACTCCACTTGACTATTTTCTGTGGAGCGATTTTATAAAACAGTGTCTACGATAATCATATCGTAGCAACCTCAGTTGATGAACTGCGGCGAAAGATATATAATGCTTATCAATCCATGTCCCCTTGACTATCGCTCTGAGCACCGGTGAGGAGTGTTTATAAAGAGAAAATCTTTGCATCTTTACGCAAGGCTGTTCGAACATTAAATAAATAACAAATCAAATTTTTTTGCCAAAACTTTGTCATTTTGGTCAAATTGAAATTCGATTGCACCATTGTTTTCAGCGTAGTACATAATTTAAAATGATCCGTCAGGATGTATAGGGTCATTAGATTTATTAAGAAGGAACCGGGCCTGAGGTAGTCTGTACTTTTTCTCCACGAAAAGGTACAAGTTTGAAACTAGTCTGAAAATATTAAAGTCGTATTTTATTATATCGTCATTAGTGGTCAGACTATCTAAAAAAAGACGCCCTGTATTTAGAGTAAATTAAAGTTTTATAAATTGACCGGTAGATTCCTAATTAGTTGATGGAGTGGGGTATCACTATGAAGACAAGCATTAGATTGACATATTTGTTTTTTCAACATCCGGTCACAAAAATTCAATAGGACAGAATATAATCAATATATATATATATATAT
>CM077101.1:9351906-9373252 GCA_039619505.1 Cimex hemipterus | reverse complement strand
TATATATATATATATATATATAATATATGTAAAACGAGACAAATTTAAATGTAATTTAAACATTAATGATTAATGAATTGATGGGAAGGCGGAGGTTGTTTGAATCTTCAAAATTTGAATATGTCGGGTTTAATTTTTGTTAACAAGGGATGGATGCCGAGTTCAACATCTAGACGTTCAACAGCTTCGGCATTTAGCTATGTGTCTGTAGATAGAAAATTCGGATTCACGAGGCAGGTTTTGGAAAATGGAAGAACACATTTTGATTTTTCAACGATCGGATGAACTTTTTTGTTATCCAGGCGGAGCAAAAAATGAGTGTATCAGACCAGAATGTAAATTTCAAGGTGGAGTCTGAAGTAATGTCTATCAAACGGTCGTATTTGCTGTATTTGCTTGAAGATATACTGGTTGACTATGCCGAAAATGGAAACGGTTTGACGGCCCATTTATAGTTTAGCAGCATTGTATCTTAAGCTGTTGGGGTGTGGTATCCAAAGGCATCCCTCAACTTCGAAGTTGTTCACATATTTCGTCAATCAACGTCCCATATTGTTTTGTTTTATTTAAACAAAAAAAAAAAAAACATTTTACACAGGAAAACACCCCACCTCTTCCTTCTCATCAGATTCAATCCAAAACTGGATTTTTCTTTTCGGGGTGTGAACTTATCATTAGCATCGAGATTTGTTATACTCTCCCATTGCAAAGAAAGACTCATCGCATTCATTTATTGAAAATATCTTAGAAATACGACAGTATAAATTGTCATTTCTTACCATAAGTTGACCAAACTGATATCGAGGTCCATCATACTTCCGAACGTGATTCTTTTAATCTTGAAATTGCTTTCCCACAAGACAGCCACCTCACTTCTGTATCGTGAATCAAAAAATGATTTGGCTTTCCATATCTTAAAGATAACAGTATTGTGAAAGACTTGACTTTTCGCGAAATGATATGATTAATATTTCGAAAGACACATCTAAAACTTTCTTAACAGAGACTGGACTTAGACAAAATGGCAAAGGATCGCCGAACTGTGTTTAAAACAATTCTGATCAAGAGTAAATTTTTTTATCGATTCCAAGTTTTATTCTTTTTATCTAAGGTCTTATCGAGATGAAACAGTTAGTGTCACGAGGGGGATTCGAAGCCGAAGGTCGTGGGTTCGAATCCCGTTCGGAACCATAACTTTTTCATCTCGACAAGACCTTAGATAAAAAGAATAATCAACTGAAATAATTAATACGTCAATTATGACAACTAAACATGTAGATTTTTCATTTATAATATTTTTTATTTACCAAAAACAATTTTTCCAGGGGTTTTTAGGGCACAAATACAATATCGACTTTCATTCTTACTGAAAAATTGTCTACCTACTTTGCTATGTATCGTATTAGTTAAAATCTATAATTTTCTTAGCCAGTACAATATTTTTTTTTATCCTACGTTATAAAACACATCGAGTGCACCTCGAAATGCAAGTACGACAAATACACAAATCGATCTAAAATAAGAAGTAGTATTACACTACTTGAGATTATCTTAGAAAGACGAAGAGACCAACCAGTAAAAATAGGCCTCAAAAAATTGTTTTGAAATTCTAACGCCAAACAATTTTAAGCACCCTCAAACCCATCGAATAAGAAACTCTATGTCTATGAAAAATGTACATTTTTGGGCAGATTCATCCGGAGATATTTCTTTTCTCCTGTGATTCACGTTAAAATTCTTATACTGGATTCCTATTTCAAACGTTAATAGAACCATTAGAAAGATATTTTAATTCAAGTTCTTTCAGCCTATCTGAGCCATCATTTTGTACGTATGCCATTATAATTGAGAAAGAAGAGCGTTAAATCAACAAAAACTCTCCAGACTTTTTATTTTATATCTCCGGTTCTAGTTTATTTACGGAGGTCCGTTTATGTCATTAATTGTGAATCTTAAACATTTAAACCGGTGTTACTCTGGATCGGTAACGCCTTTCCAAAATTATCACGATTTTATTTTATTTTTGAACCAAACAATTGGACGGCAAAATAATTCAAAATAATTTATTCAAGTTTTACTATTCTGGAGAGATCAACAATCTACTATTTACTTTGTGTTTTTTGCATGAGATATATGCATAAAATAGTTATGTATTGTATTTCGTTAGACCAAAATTTGCATGGCCTCAGATAAATTCGCTTAGTGTTTATGAATTCCTACCTTTCGATATTTATTTTATTTTATCAAAATAAAAGCTGTGGTCAAATTTTGCACAAATATTATTCGAACTTCATTCTATTTGTTTAGCTCAATTAAACGAATGAAATCAGTGTTTGAAAACCATCCTTGCACTTGTAACCAGAGCTACATACACCACACTGGTCTTTCATCCGTACAATTCTGTTTTTATAAACTATGTTTTTAATTGAGTAATTACTTAACTGTTTGATCATTAAGCTGATATCTGAAACCGAGTATTAGAAACGACTATGCGTGATCGTTTCATCTTCCATGGACTCTTTAGACCAAACCCCCTCTATTATTCGAATCATTAGCCTTTTCGAATAGTGAAGAAAAGAATGAAAAATAAATAAGTTATAACGTAAACTTTAACAGCCTATTCTTAATGTTAGTATCCCGGACCATCCTTAAAGTCCGTCTTTCTAGTTTATCGGTATGAAGTCTAAAAATGTATTGTTTTCTAAAAAAAACCCTGTAACCGTATTGGGTTGTCCGGAAAATAATGCAGGATTTTGGTATTAAACAAAAAAAAAGAAACTAGTTACTTTAAAGCAATGTTCTTTAATCAAAATAATTTCCCATACTCTCAATACATTTCTCCCAACGTGTTGGTAACTTATTAATTCCGTCTGAGTAGAATTCAGAATTTTTAGAATTGATAAAGTCAATAAATGCATTTTCCAGTTCCGTTTGATTTTTGAATATTATGTGTTGTAAGTAGTGGTCCAGGTGTCTAAAAAAATGGTAGTCAGTAGGCGAGAGGTCCGGAGAGTAGGGTGGGTGAGGCAAAGTTTCATAGCCAAGGTCCAATAATTTTTGTGACGTTACACGTGGCACATGTGGTCGAGCGTTGTCATGCAACAAAATGGGCCCTTTCCGATTGACCAAAGAGGTGGTCAGCGACGGTCGTTTTACTGACTTTGAGTTGCTCTGCAAGTTCTCGAACAGTTGTTTTGGGGTTTTCTTCCACCACTGATCGCAGAACATCATCATTAAGAGAGGAAGGCCTTCCACGACCTTCTTCATCTTCAAGGCTGAAATCTCCCTCCCGAAATTTTTTAAACCACCTTTGCACAGTGCACTCATTAACACAACCCTCGCCCCAGACTTGGTTAATGTTTCTAGCCGTTTGGGCTCCGCTTCGGCCGAGTTTAAACTCGTAAAAGAAAATCGTACGAAATTCTCGCTTTGACATTATAAGGATGACTGAATTATTTCCAAGTAGCGGAATGCTACAGAGGTAAACAAACAATATCATTTGGAAGAGGATTAATAAGTGTTGACATTCATACAAATGAGTAATCCTGTAAACGTAAACAGAATATTTTATATAGATTTTTTTTAATGAAAACTTAAAATCCTGCATTATTTTTCGGACAACCCAATATTATTCAATTCGCCACCTACCTACGGACTCATAGAAAGAACACCTGGTCACAGACTTGCGCTAGGTTTCATTTTTTCGAAAATTTACGCTGAACGAGATGGCTTTTTGAAATGTTTTGCTACCTTCAGTCATTCATCAGTAAATTTATAAATTCTGGAACGTGTCAATTTTTGCACTTTTTAAGAAAACTTCAAATTGAACTGTTGAGCCAAGAAATCGTCCATGAGCGTTACCCTTTAGCCATCCGTGGGAAATGCTAATAAGCTTTCAATTGTTCACCTGCTACATTACCCGATTTCTCAATCGTTTTCGAGTTATTCGCGATTTTTTGGCAGAAAACGTGGATTTTTACGTGCTCATTGAAAAAATCCAATCACTAGCGAAGACTATGACTTAAAAAGTTTAGAAACTACACATTTCCAAAGTTGGTCATTTTTTCGTGCAAAAATCAGATGGTAGGTTTTTTTTATGGACAGTGTAGATAAATAACATTTGGGAGAGGAAGAATATTTCCTTACCAGCCGTAAAAATTGATTTCAATATTTCTAAAAGACAAACTGTATATCCTTTTAACGGGGAAATACCAACAAACGGAAATAAAACTTTTCTGTTCTTTGTTGACTTTAAGCCGGCTTATGACTCGGTGAACGAAGGCTTCCTCTTAAGAAGACTGCAAATCTTGGCTTCTGTTCTGAAATTATTATTATGCTAGCTGCCTTTTTCGCCCATTCGCCCCAGTTGGATCCGGGATTAGGCAGGGCTATGTCCTTAGCTGCTTGCTGTTTTCGTCATTTATTACCTCTCATTACCTTCCTGGTGGTTTAGATTTTGGAATTCGCAGTTCTAGTGTACTAATTAAATGGCTTTTCTATGCTGAGATGTAGTCATTCTGACACTCCTCCATGACGCTTTAAAAAATTATTGCTATCATTGAAACTTGACAGTACGTTAATCCAAATTTTTAATTTTTCGTGGGGAAGGGGTGGCAGGATGGCTAGCGCTGGCTCTTCGGCGGCAGACTAAGAGGCAACAACTGACCTTTTAGTTGTTACCGCTATCAAAATCCGCTGTTAATATTTAAGCACATTGCCAGATTACAGCAAAAATTACGGCGATTGAAATAATTAATTCTAATTTATCCTTGTTTAAGACGGTAGGTTCACTAGGCGATGATTTTAACATCAACTTTGTGCCCGTCTTTAACAACCATGAAGAATGTTCCTTTACATTTTCGGCTTTTGAATCATCTATTCTACCATCTATTGTTCCAAAATAGGTATGCTCTTCAAAGAACTGTATTATTCAAACCCATATTTCGACTTAACCAATAATGATGTAATGATGTCCTTTGTCTATTTATGTTGGTTCTTCACACTTAAGTGCCAACTTAACTCCCTTAATTATTCCCATTTGAGAGATAATTCTCTCGAGCGTAGCTCGCTATGTAACTTCTGCGAGATGGAGGACGTCTTCCATTTTTTAACTTAATGACGCATTCTTTCGGAGTTTCCGGTTATCATTTTGCGAACTACTTAATTCTACTGATTGTTGAGACCTTGTTGGTTTTGCAAAGAGTGCACGGGAGTACCGCAGAGAGCTCGAAGAACAGTTTAACTTTAATGATTTGATTTACTTAATTTTATTATCATTAATCTTGTATATACATACTTTCTTCAATACATGTGAATCTCGGTCGGTCACGACCACCAGGAGACAGTTTAATAAATACAGACTAAGAACTGTTTTTGTTTTATTTTGTGTTAAATTTCCTTAGGTATGTATTTTCTTTGTGTTAATATGTATTTTTTTCATTCATTCAAAGACAATTTGACCGAAACTTAGTACGAATTGTTTTATAAATACGAAAACATAAAGCTAAAATTCCATTAAGGTATAATAATGATAGTTTGTGAAAGTATAAAAGTATAGTGACCAAAGAAAATCACACTGAAAAAAATACTGTTTGTTTGTTATTAATTATTGCGATCATATTATCTTATAGACAATTCCAAATTGATACTTTGCTTGTGTTCAGAAATTAGTTGGGGAGAGTGTTCTCTAAATATTTGATTTCTCTGCTCGCCCCGCCGCCACTCAACCGTGGTAAGCAGTGATTAGGATTTACTTCTTCGGAATACATTTAGCTACGGCAAATATTTAGTATTCAACCTTTCCTAATCGCCGACAGCCTTTTGTAATCAAAGAAATAAACAGGCCATGTAATTAGAAGTTGTGTCGTTTGATCTAATCCTCAGAGATTTTAAAATCGCCGGTATTTTAATGATAATTTTTTTAATGAGAAATAAATACGAGTTATAACGGTTTTTTATTAATATTTACAAAAATGTATTTTATTTACAACTTCATAACTGTATAAATTAAAGAAAC
Organism: Cimex hemipterus; assembly: GCA_039619505.1. Lineage (NCBI taxonomy): Eukaryota > Metazoa > Arthropoda > Insecta > Hemiptera > Cimicidae > Cimex > Cimex hemipterus. The sequence continues at coordinate 9,367,236 of CM077101.1, read as the reverse complement.
TTACATCATATGTTTTGTTCCCCCAACTGTAAAAACTAGGATATTTAATTTTTTTCTCTAGCATTATTGTTAATCATCAATCATCCGAATCTCGGTACGGTCTGGCTGAAAAAACACATTCAGTTATAATCTGCAAGCTTAAGACCAATTTCAAGTTCATCAAACGGCAATCTCAAACGCCACGGTGGCCATCCATTTCATCTATTTTCAAAGGAATTTGAAACCATTTTTTAAAACCTTAATCAAACCAATTTGTACACAGCTTTATGATTGTTTTGCCATAATGACAACCTTAAAATAGGTGCAACTCTTGGGCGATAACAATTGAATTTGCTTTTTCATCCAGACCATACCAAAATCCAGAATATTCTTGAGAAATAAATAACACTTTGAACAAAATTACTGTTCATAGCGATTTCTATTTACATTTAAGTCGTACTTTTTGAAAAGGATGCAATACGGATATTATTAATTTTTGACCACCGAACAATCACCATTATCGAAATGGTAGTGACATTATGAATCATGGATGCTTACGGAAATGGGGTACGGAAAATCTAACAGGAACTGTAATGACCCCTCCATTTAGAAAATGTCTGTTTTTTTTTTGTTTTTTTAATAAAAAGTTATAAGCTACAAGCCTGTATTTTTTATTCGTAATAATTCTGTACTTTGTGACAAAAATAAAGATAACGATCAACTTTAATTACGTTAAAAATACTCCACAGAGTGCAAGTGCCACCAAAAAGAAGCCGCAATGGATCACGTTAAAGATTCATGGTAGAACCTTCAACGACCTACAACAACACAACCTCACAGTGCATTGAGGGCTGATATGGTTCCGTTGGTGGTGGCCTTCTACATAAATGAAAACAAAATTAAAAAAATATAAGTAAAAGCTAGGACTGACTTTCTTAAAAAAAGATATTACGACGCTAAACGAATACAGAAATATTATCATTGCTGTTAGACGAATCCCTTTCTATTCTTTCCTGCTCGCCAGATCCTAAAGAAAGCAAAATATGTTTTGGCAAGGCGTTTATGAACACAAACTATTCGTAATCAGTTGTGGGAAGTTGGCCTCACATCGTTTGCACATTTCAGGCAACCTGCGGCAACTGCCCACCTCCAGCAACTCAGAACATGGTTCATGTTGGTGAACATGGTGGTGAACTCCTAAAAGTTAATACCGATTGGAATGATGATTCTATTTGGGCTGGGATTTACACGAAATGGACTCCATATTGGTGAAGGCAACCTATCCGCTGTCCGTTATGACTAAGAATTTATAGAGGAATACCTCCTTCAAACCAGGGATCTCATTGGCAGGGATATCCGATTTCTGGATGAGTATGCATACTCTCAGAGAGGCAGAGTTGTTCACCAGTGGTGAGAAAACCTGGAAATTTTCCATCCGCCCTTACCCCATTGTCTCCATATCTCAATCCCATTGTTCAAGTGAGGGTGCGTTGTAGAGACGTATTTTTCGTTCACTGCAGCCAGTTGACCTACAACAACTGAGAGCAGCATTGCAACGTCTAAGGAGTGAAATTCCTAAAATTAGAGACATTCTTATTAATTGTATACCTAACGCCTACAAAGAGAGTTCATCTATTCACCAGACGTTCGCAATATTATTGTGAGAATGTGTCATTGAGAAGTCATCTGCAAGTAGATATCGCAGCGGCAGTCGGTGTTTCTCAGTACGTGGTCTCCCTGGCGTTAGCCCAATTCCAAGAGACAGGAGTGCTTATTGCTGTAAGACGGAACCTTTCCCATAGCCCGCTAGATCGTAAATGAAGTACAAGATAATTTCTTAAGTCGTTATTACTCAAGACTTATCGCTTTGACGCACAATCACGAATTGGTGGACTTGCAACTGCAATTAACCAAGGTAATATTAGATATGTTGAACAGTTATTAACACAGCAAAGAGCGGATATCGCTTTGCATTCTATTGATAGTTCGGCTAAATATGGTCAATTAATTTATGATGCAGATGATTATTACCATCGCTATCTGAATATGATAAAACCTGGTCAAGATTCCATGTATTTTTAATCGTTATCGGCTAGTAGCCTTCATCAGCTATTGGATGTTCAAGGTGTTCAAATTTCTTAACGCACTGCTCGAAGAAGGTTAAATTATTATGGACTGATGGCATTTCGCGCCGTAAGAGGACCATAATTTACCGGAAGGCACAAAGTTGCACGCAAATTTGCTTGGGGACAAAGCCTGACTGTTGTTTAGACGATTGGTCTGTTTTACTTATTACAGATCAGTGTAGATTTGCTCTACTTTCTTCTGATGGGCGTTTTTGGAGAAGGTGAAATGAAAGAAAGGAGGCTTGTAATTTTTCCTAGTGCCGACCTTTTCAACGTAGCTCAGTGATGGTGCGGGCGGGAATTCCAGTCCTACAGAGTTGGTCGTTGTTCGTGGAGGGCCACTCGCAATCTGGATGAAATTTTGGGACACCATGCGTTGCCTATCCTCCATGAAATCATCGATAATCCTAATAATAATTCTAATCATATCGATAATAATTCTAATGCGCGTAAATGCCCGTCCACATTTCGCTCGCGTAGCACAAACGTGCCTGCAACAGCGTAACATCTCGGCCTTAGCCTGGTCAGCCCGCTCCTCGGAAACGAACCCCATCGAATATTTATGGCATAAACTCAAAAGACGAATAAGAGCACGTCCGTCACTTCCTGAGACAATATGACCTTGAAAGGACTCTTCGTGAGGAATGTGCTAACCTTCACCAAAGAGACATTTCCACCTGGTAGAAAGTATGCGGAGGCGTCTTCGAGATGTAATTGAAACAAAAGGAGAAAACATGCGATGTTGAAATGTTAATTAAAAATCTAAAACAAATTTTATCTGCCCATTTTTTTTGTCATTTTCCTTAGAAATTTACATTTTTCTTTTACTTTCTTAGACAAAGTCCAAATTATTAAAACTTAAGAAACGTGAATTAATATATAAAAATATGTAAATATATATTTATTCATATATTTGTATTTGCCAAGTATACCAAAAATTGTGTAAGAATTAGTGGAAAATGTTTCTATAATTATAGGAATATAGTATAATTATAGTAATTAATTTATTTGAAAAGCTATAAATTTATCAATGAATGACAGGATCGTCCATGATCTTGCGTCTCGAGCACGACTCACCGATGGCCCACCAAAGATCTTTAACGTAAGGAAAGAATAGTCATCGCTCGTTTGAGGATAGGCCATACCCGATTGAAACCCCCCGCAGTTGACACGCTTGTAAAAAAAAGTCGCTCAGTACGTCACACTTGGTTCGGGGGGTCCACGCCTTGACCTCTTACATGGAGCGATTAGGCATGGCACCCGACGTAAAGACGTCCTTGGGCTCGAGTGTGAATTCTTGTGTCCCCTGTTCGTTCTATTGGGGTGTTTCCCCAAATTTAAATATTGTGAATACTATATATAATTATTGTGTAAAGTATTATTATACTTCTAAAGTGAGTATGAGTGTGTATATTTATTTGCTTTTGTATAAAGGTATTTGATTGGCGTTTATTGTTTTAATTAAGAAGTAGACGATCGATGACAGAAAATAGAGTATCCCATCAGCCATCACTGTGTAAAAAAACTGAATAATCATAGTAACATTAATAGACAATTTTTAAATTTTTTTGGTATGAACCTGTTTTCTAATTATTGCAAATCATTAAAAAAATGACATTTAATGAATGCTAATAAGAAGGGGAGGATTCATGGGATCACAAAAATATTGTTTTGTTAGGCGAAATTTAAAATATCGATGTGTTTTATCATTAGGGATGATATTAAAATACAGACACCTTCAAATTGTCAAATATTTACAGTGATTGCATTGAATGTATTTGACATTCACTATTGTTCTGTTCGCTGAGAATCGAAATGCCTCTGAACCTCTTCCAAGCCAGTTCTATTGCTCGATCCCTCTTTTATCCTTGAATTTCAGTTAATTAAAGTTGTAAAGTATTTTCTCTCTTTCACTACAGGATACCCACTGAGCTCGCCTTCAAGGGATAAACAAACAACTGTCTCAATTTGTGATTTGAGAACGTTTGAATGTTTTCTCTTTTTTATTACTAACAAAGGAAGGCTACTGATATGAGATCAATTAAATGTATTTGGGTGATATTAGAACAAAATATATACAGCACTTTCTAAGCATTGTTGCATTTGAGCCATAGGAGCCGAGATTTAAAAAAAGTATAATTAAAATTTTTTTTAAAAATATGACTTTGCGTCTATCCAAATGTTCATGGAATTAAAGATTAATATGTTAAGAAGGATAAGAAATACTGTACGGTGACAAATTTTACGTTAGTACGTAGCTAAATAAGGTCAAATATTTTACTTGTAAGAATCGATATAATAATATATTTCATGTTCGACTTGAGCATCCAAAAGAACTATGAAAACATACAAAAATGATATTTTTGCCTTCAAAATGCCACGGATTTTTTCCGTAAAATAGTGATAAATTTAAAACCATTATATGGAACAGAAAATTTTACAAGGCAACACAATCCTATAGATCATATGAAATGGCTTAAACCAGAGCCTTTGTACATAAATTAGAAACTGAGATATAAAACAATACATATAGGTGTTTTTGTCGATTCAATCCTTTCTCTCTCTCTCTCGCTCTCGCTCTCGCTCTCGCTCTCGCTCTCGCTCTCGCTCTCTCTCTCTCTCTCACTCTCTCTCTCTCTCTCTCTCTCTCTCTCTCTCTCTCATATTGCATTAAAATATTACTATTATTGAGCTAGGATTGAAGAAAAATAAATCAGTTTGGTAACGGTCGTTAACACGTTGTATTTGGAAAATTTGGAGGTAATATGAATGTTTAAATAGAACAATAGACACCGGTGTGAAAAACAAAATTGACCCTCGGGAATCTTGGTGAAAATGTCTATTTTGCTTCGCTATGAAAATTCGTAATTAAAAGTTACATTGGGAAGAAAGGTTAGTACGTGTCTATTACGTTTTGGCCTAGTATCGCAAAAAGAAAGGTGATCCGAAGGCCATAACTTCCTCTTACCAGTTTTGAGTACCACGTGATAATTGATCAGTAAAAGCCTAAAAAAAAAACAAAAAAAACAGTTGTTTTCCCTCAATAAAAACGAATATTAAAAGAAAATATAATCAGAGAGGCATATCGTAGAATTTTAATGTATTGCAATGAACCTTGCTTGCTTCTCCAGTATAATTGTTTTATTAATATTGTGTTTGTTATTTTCAGTTGCTTTTGCTCGGTATTGAGTTACACGCTCGTGGGTAGTTAGATTTTGCAATAAAAAAGGATACGTTCAACCGTTGATGATGAACAAATTCAAGCTTTTGAGAAGGATTTCCTGCCCTGCATCTACATAATCAATCCATCATTCCATTCTTAAACGTGATGTAAAAGATCCAATTTTAAAACGATTAATAACTGTAGAAAAAATATGCATTGTTATACAAAGGTCAGAAAGAAAAATCCTGGGAAATGCGCAAGAGCACACAATCTTCAAAAGCCGAATTACCTTCCGAGAGGTTATATCCATTTGTTCGGATTGAAAGGGGTGTTTTATTACGAGCTTCGTCCCGCCAACCAAATCAACTTGGCTTTACAATATGGATATTCGGAGTGATTAAAGTCAACAACTGATCAAACCGCTCATCCAGTGGAATTGGTTCTATTTGTGTTATATGAGGGTGGTTAGGGATGGTTACACTCGTTCCCTCAAATCTTTGCAGGCATAACATTTTTTTTTTTTTTTTTTTAGCTTGGCTGGGATTTTGACTTATTCCGGACTCTCATGAAATCTATCAACAGAAAATATTTTACTTAGATAGCAGAAAACCCGTAGAAGAATTCAATGCTCAAATACGTGAGGAGTACTCGAAGGAGGAAATTAGAAATTGCATGAAAGATATCGACAGGAAATGCTTCATATATTAGATTAAATTATATTATATTAGATTAAACAGAAAACGAAGCAAATTATTTTACAACCCAATATTATTGTTTTATTACAGGTTGTGCAGGATAACAATAGTTTTACCTAATGTACCATAAAATTATCTATTCAAAATATGCTAATTTTGTTGAGAATTGTGTTGTTGAAAAGAAACAGAGAGTGAAATAATTTAAACAAGAGTCATTTAAAATTATGCAATATTTTTTTCTGAACAAAGTTTAATGGCTAGACCTGCAACAGGCTTTGGATCTGCAGAAGGGCCGCTCTTTACAATCGGGCTTGTAGTCTTAAAATTTAAATCTATGGAAAAGGTCGAACTATGTTCATGGCTTAAATTTTATGAAAAGACGTCAAACAAAAATTTTACAAAAAGTCTAGAACTTTTAATAAATAATATCCAACAGATAAACAAAATATTAAGGATTACTATTCTATTCATATGCTGTATTTATAAATTTTATGTTAACGGTTTATTTTTAATAATACACCTATAGAAATTGTGAGTAGGAAATATTATTGTAAATTAATAATTAAAACCATTAGCATAAATCAGCATAATGAATCCAGCGTAAATTTTAGGAATAATTGATGGCAAGAAAATAATTAATTTCTACAAAAATGTTGAAAGAATCTAAGCCACTTGACAATTATTAAAATTATTAAAAGGGTCTGTGAGAATAAAATAGGGATTTTTTTTTGTTTGTAGGCGCTCTGCCCTAGAGTCGAGACAACACCAAAGTAAATTGCTTTAAACGGACCAAAGTTTATTTTGAATAACTTATATGGGAGGTCGGTTTTGCATGTTTGCAATTCATTAAACCATTGATTTTTTTCCTCAGGATAATGGTTTTTTTTTACATTTTGGCATGAAACACCTTCAGGTTCCCAACTAATTTAAACAATACCGGGATAAATTCTTATTAAAAAAAGGTGATATTCGATAACAAGCAGTATAAATTAAAATTGTTTTAATATTCAATTTATTGTGTAAAGTATTTTTTGTTAAAAAAATGGAATAAAGAAAAACAGAATCGTCACCAGTCACATGCATTTTCTAGGTGATTTCACATGGATACGCGAAAAAATCAATCATTATCAAATATATATCACCATACACCATTTACACAAATCGATCTTTTGTTGCCAACAATAAACCTTTGTAGATTTAATGTATGTTGCTACATTGTTTGCACAAAATATAGTTTTTATTGAGGTGCTCTTGGATATCTTGCCAATGTACGACAGGAGTTCCAACCGAAAACTAAGAAAATTACACAGATTTTGCTATTGGTGAATGATTTAAACAGTATTGGCTGACATTGATATATTTTCAAATTGTAATATGGAAGTGTTGTATAAAGAATAGTAAAGACCATTTTGGAAATGTTTTTGCAAACAAAAAACCATTGTAGAATTAAATTATGGTGCTATAACATTTGTACATATTGTATTTTTTATTCTGAAGACTTTGGACAATGTATGACAGGAATTAACCAAAAACCAGGCGAAATTAAATAGATTTTTTTATTGTTGTTGATTGGTTTAATAAGCATCAGCAAGACGATGGGATATTTTCATATTGCAACATGGATTTAGAGTTGATAAGTAATGATAAAAAGACCATTTCCCTTGGTTTTTTGAAACACTAGACCTTTGTTGATTTAACTTGTAACAGTATTTGTACAAAATTCTGTTTTATTGTGGAGGCTTTTTGATATCAGGCCATGTATCCTCCTGGTATTACAGGATTTAACCAATAACCAGAAGGAACGAAACAGTTTTTTTATTATTGTTAAATGTTTTGAAAAGTATCAATATGACGATGACATATTTTCATATTGTAACATGTATTATTAAATAATGATAGAGAACAATTTTAATTTTTTTTGAAACAATAAACCTTTGTAGATTTAATATGTATGTTGTTACACTATTTGCACAAAAAATAGTTTTTATTGTGGGCGCTTTTGGATATAATGCCAATGTACGACAGGAATTTACCAAAAACAAGGAAGCAACTAAATAGTTTTTTTTTTATATTTGTAGATTGATTTAAAAAGCATTAGCATGACGACTTTGCAAATGTCGTGTTTCTTATCAAATCTAATATAAGGGAAAACGTTTGATAAATTGTTTGGAAAACCTCCCGGCATCTCGGCGCACAGTAAGGTACTATTTATACGCCAAAAAAGCCCAAATGATAATTGTTCGTAATGCAAAATTTAAAAAAAGTATTCCTCGAAAAATAAATGATCATATCGATTTATTTATATATACAATTATATACTAAAGCAGTAATGTTTTAACACAGAGAAGGCAAAATTGCAACAGGTTTTGACGTGGTGCTTTACCGGCTTTGTATCGGATCCAGCTAGGATTATTTTGGCAATATGCGATTTGTTTTTATTCTCTGTTACGATTAGTGTCGTTTATTTGATTACCCGTTTGTTAATATGCCAATATCGCCATTGATTTTTTTGCAGTATTTTGATTTCGTTATAAGAAATAAAATTTTACGAAATCAACTTTTCATCTTCTCTACAGCAAGGTTGTAGAAATTTGTAGGGAAACAAATCGTCTAAGCATTGAACAGTTGAACAGTAGAACAGCGAAGTTAAATCAAGGTGTTACACTGTGAGTGGTTTCGCTTGATTTGGTTTACGCCTCAAATTTCAAGAATTTAACATGTTCTTTTGCCACTCACCTGAAGCTTGAACAGGGATGGATGACCCAGTGGCCGGCGGCTTTCTGCCTGATCCTCTCCTTCATCAGTGCTTTTTTACTCCCAAATAATTTCATGGCCAGTTTGTTGTCCGTGGGCTGAAAGAGGGCCTGGAGTTGGTTTTTGATGAAGCTCTGCTTTCCGGAATCGGCTGCGTTGGATTCCGGACCGCCACCGGCCCCCATGGTGGACGGCTCTTCCTTCGGGGTGCCGTAAAGGGACAGTTCGTCCCCCCCGCCGAAATGCACTTTCCCGGCGTAGCTCATGTCCTGCGAGAAGAGCTCTGTGAGCAGAAGGGCTTCGTCGTCGAGGGCTGTGACTAGAGAATCAGTGCAAGTGTTGGTGTTTTCGAGACTGATCTTGATCTCATCGCGGACGAGCCGACCCCCACGGATCTCGTCCACTGACTGGGCAGATAGACGGCCGTTCGGTAGTTTGAGACTCGGCGCTCGTTCCCCCACCACCCCTTCTCGATCCCTCTCGCACTCCCTGCAACCAAACAATGTCAGAATTACATTTTGCCTTCATCCCCTTCATAATATACCGTCTTATGTTACATATATATTTATAATCCACGTGCACACATCCATTCACACGCATAAATAGTTACAAAAATCTCGTATTGTTATTATTCCGTACAACCAAAAGCACGTACTTTATGCTCTGGGGAAAATTCTCCCTATAGAACAAATCAAACTTTATCAATATTTTACAGTAGGGTTTTGTGGAAAGGGGCGGCTGGTCACGGTAAGGTCAAGGCCCCGGTTTCGAATCAAGTGGCCCTGCATTCGAAAGCAACATACTTACAGGGCAATTTTACAAACCCCGGCACCCCTTGGACTCATATAACCTTATAATAAATATTTATATGTATAATTTTCATTAGAGATTAGATTATTTCAGTTTATTTATTTGTCCTGTGTAGTTGCCCTTTAATTATTTTGAACATTATTTTTCCCCACTATGTGCTAATTTTTTAAATTTAAATTAAATAGTTTAATATCAATGCAATTAACTCCTTTTCGCCGAGCAGTTACATGAGGAAGATATATGCATTCAGTGTGCTTATTGCAGCATTGCAATAAAAAAGTTGACTTTCAATTAATGTTAAATACATAACTTTTCTGCTTAAAAATCGCATTTTTTCTTATGATTTTTAAGCAAGTTTGATTTTTATAGCCATCTTATAATCTTACCAATTAATTACCATTAGATTACCTATTACGCCAAGCAATTTTATGTAGTCTTCTTCATGTATTTGATCAATTCCGAATTACTAGAAGCCGGAATTGTATGCAACTGCATACTCCTTTTGTGAACACTTACGATCATCGTGATCAGAAATTTTTATATATTTATTATCTATAAACGACGATGAAATAGTGACTTTAAAAAAAGTAGATTTAAGTAGTAATAATAAACTAAAAATAAAAAAAATATTAATATAACAAAGATTGGAATCATGAATAGGTTACTTAACTCGCCTATAATGTTAATCCTAACATTTCCCAACTAACCTAACCTCTTCCTAACCCTGACAAAACTTCAACCGAATATTAACTAACATTGCTTTACCAATCGAACCTAAGCCTATCTAACTTTAACTAACCCGTTCTACCCCAATCATAACCTTAACATTACATAACCTCGTCCCATTTCTCTCCGGGAGTGATTTGGTGATGTCCGCTCCTTCAAAGATTTCAAATCTAAACTAGAATACCTATCACACTCTGTGTGGTAGAGCCTTGCGGTTTCTTCTTTTATTTGGCAAAAACAGCAAAAGGGATCTGTGGTACAATACCCATGACGGAGAGGTGTCTTCCCAGCGGGCAGTGGCTCGTCGGGATACCTATCAGCCTCCTAATTTCCTTCCTTACGATAGGGAATAGCCATTTCGAATTTGCTGGTTTGATCACCTTAACAAACTCTTTCGATTGCCGGTGTTCGGGGGATATGTTCCACTCCCTAGGAAATTTTTTCATGCCCCAGCTATTAATTCTCTTACGCTGTGCTCATAGAGTGAGGTATACCGGTGTGGCCCGACAAACGCATTATTGAAACCTTCTTTAGCCAGGCCATCCTCCTTTTCATGGTGTCCTTTATATGTTGGTATCCAAATCCTCCTCCAGTCTTGAGGTTGTCAAATCTTTTTGTAATGACCTGAGACTAGCCTGACTGTCAGAAATAATCTATTCTTTCCCTTAATTTTATTTTCCATAAGTGTTCTACAACGCACATTAATGGCCCATATTTCCGCCTGAAAAACGGAGGTGTGTAATGGGATTGTGAAGGCAAGAGGGGAGGAGACGTTTATTCCTAATTTAGGTATGTAGATTCCTGCAGCACTCCCTCTACCTCCAATGAACCATCTGTGTAGTAGTCTATGTTGCGATGGTCATCATCGAAACTATAATTATAATCACAAGGGATGACTATCTGAAAGAATTTTCCTCGAAGGGATTTTAATCTTTTTATCACTAACGCTTAATAATCGGCCGTTAATCTTACGCAATAGTTGTGAGATTTTCGAGTGATCTATTATGTTGCACTTAAGATTCCAGCTGCCCTCCCTAATTAATATGTAGCAGCCGATTGGTGCTCTGACCTTGACCTCAAGTTGAAGAGGTGTAGTATAGGTTATGATTTCAAGTGCTAGGGTGGGTGTAGTCGAAAATGCTCCTGTCATCATCAAACAACCTATTCTTTGAAATGACCTTAATTTGTTACTGTGCCCTTTATTTTCTAGACCCTGCCACCATACTAAAGCTGCGAACAATAATCTAGGTAGAATAATTGCAGTATATAGCCATTTGGCTACCCACGGTTTGATGCCCCATGTTTACCGACAATTCTCCTACAAACAATTTCTCCTTTGAACGAGTTAAGCGCGTCAAGTCAAGATGTGTCTATTTAAATAAATGGATGAGAAGAGATAATCAGAGATTTTGAAAAGTAGGATATTAAAAATGAAAGCACTAACAAGATTACTTAACGAAAAAACGTTTTGGCCAACAAATTGTTGTAAAAATGGTAATAAGTATTTTAACAGTATTTTTTAACACTAAACATGAGGGGGCGCAGATATTAAAAGCATTTTCAAGGGGTAATTTTGAATATTTGTAATCCTAACAGAAAATCAACACCAATGAATTAATCTAAATAAGTCCAGATAAGAGGTATTGGCAAAGAGACGTTACGGAGTATCAATTGGAATAAAACCTGGCTAATTATTTAGTGATTTTTTGTATATTCCTCTTGTTTCAGAACATTTTGAACCTCTACACCAAAGTTAGTAAAAGTCCATATGGTTGATTTTTGCTTCTAAGTATCACGCCGGTCTTTTGTCCTCAATAGTCTCATTAACCGATCTAATGTATTTTTCGATGTAAAACATTGGGCATTGCACTTATATTTAGAGGCCATCAGTATCTGGTTGCAGAAACTTATTTGGAGTGATAAATCATAAAGGTAAAACAGAAAAATTGGAGACCAAGGACAGTGCCCTGAGGAACACCCCACCTTATTGGCAACCACGGGATCTTATTTCATTCCTGCCATCTTTTGTAGAAAAATAGCATGGTTAACCGTAAGGGTGGCCTTCACAGTGCTTTCTCTATTCAGTAACAAGTGGACATCAATTTGAATTTTCTAACGTTGAAATAAATGGCAAGTAGGAGCGATTACCCAACAGAAAAATAAAATACGTTTACATACTAAATGAAATGGAAAATACTAATGATAACATTCAGACAGTTACTATGGGCTTATGTTCAAATTATGTAGGTCTTAAAAAGAGGTGATTTTTGATAACGAGAGGATAGTCTCGAGATGATGTTCCCAACAGTGTTACAGTCCTTGGCAGTGTTGGAAGTGAGGCTATGTTCAAAGAAATTTGAAACCAGCTTAAAAAACTTAATTATGTCAATTTGTAGACATGTTTTATTTTATATACTGAATTCAATATGTAACCCTTATTTACATTATGTAATTAGATGGTCTTTCAAAATTTAAAAATGGCCAATAACATGTGTCGTGAGGGTGAGTTGAACGTGAGTTAAAAACCGTGGCTGCATTCCCAACTATACGAGAGGTATAAAGTTGTTCGTTTAGTAGGTCGCGATCCCATTTCCCCTACAGTCGAATAGGTGGTTTCTATTGCATAAGGATTACAAAACTCAATTGGGATGAGAGGAGAGTTTATTCGGGGAAGTAGAAAATGTTTTGGGGATCTTTTCTTGCACGAGAGTGATGTTGAGGTCATTGTGTTTGAGACGAAGTAAGGAGCGTTGGCTACGGTTCTGAGGAATTTGAATTGGAGGGATTCTTTGGTTGCGGAAGGTTTAGCAGTGCCCCACGGTTATAGTACTTCTGCTCAGATTGGTTTTAGTATAATCTTGTACGTTGTCAGTTTGTTTTTTGTTTGGACGTTAGATTTGCGTGCCAGTAACCTGTAGAGTTGTTCGAAACGTTTGTTCAATCCTGTCGTTTTAGACGTGTGTGCTATTTTCAAGGTATAAGCTGTAAGTTGTTTTATTTTATTTTAAACAAACATTGCTTTCTTAACAATATTTAACCATTGAGGAAAGTAGCCATTTTTTCATCTCATAAAAGTGAAATGCATACAACGAATTTTTCTTTTGAAAAAGTACGTTTTTAGGGACAAATGTTATTAACTAAGAGTAACGGGAAATATTACATTATAAGTCAAACCCGACGTAAAAATTGCTATTACTATCTCCTGTGCCGGTATGAATAGAACCTTTTCAAATATGCATTTGCTGGGTATATCAAAAACTACCTAACTTCACTCCGTCTTGCTTTCATGTTATTTTCTTTTCAAATTTTTCATGACACCGACAGTATAATAAATGAAAACGACGTGTTTCACAAATGTTAAAATAGATAAGTTTTTTTTTTCAAGACGGAATATTGTTATTCTGCATAAAAAATATGACGGTAGTTTTTATTTAATAAAATAAAACGTACTGTAAATAAAATCGCATTTTTCCTATTTTGAAAACTATAAGTTTTTAAACCATATAAACTTTAGCTCTACATCTCACACTACAAGCAATATTTAGGTTGGATCAATTCACAATTTATGACGATATATTCGTCTTTCGTCTTTAACGTACGGCACGAAATCGTTTTTCTTTCCTTTCAAATCTGCAAAATAACTTTATTTTTATTATTATGTATTTAAATTGAGCTAAAAGTCCACGAGAAGCAAATTTCTTCTCGGCTTTAATCAAAAAATTAAAAATAATAATACAAATAAAAAATAAAATGAAATAAATAAAAATAAATTTCAGTAACAACACAACTTCCCCCAATTGGATAATAACGTTCAATAAGATGTCTACAGATCATGACATTGTCGCATTGTTTAAAAATAATAGGTGCAGCAACGAAAATGTTGTTAAGAAAAATTGCCAAGAATCATGCGATGCGAATGTACCCATTATAATTTGTATGTGCTCTCCGTCGCCTCCTTAGTGTTTTAGGAAGTTATAATTTATGTTAAGATACGTCATGGTATTTCTTATAGCTTTTTTACATAAGGTTTACAGCATATAATTTGACGATACTTTACTAAAAGTTATAAAAACTGATACTTTTAAACAAAACGATTTTTGACCACGGGACAATGTCCTACTTTTTAATATATTGGAAAATGGCTACTTATTAAAGAAAAAATTTTCGGGAAGCATAACTTGTTTTAAAAATTTTGTTAATCAGAAAAAATGATCCTTAAGTATATTACTTTTTGTTCTAATCGTAGTTTTGTTTTATAGTCAGAAGTTTTGGTAATTCCACATAAGGTTTAGTAATTGCTCATTAAATTAAAAACGTTGTGAGAAGATTATTTTTAATAGGTAATTTGTTAATAATTAAGTGTGCGAACATTATTTTATTAATTGTAGTGGACAATTAGGATGAGGAGTGTAAACTTCTAAACAACAGATTTCTTGTCTTTTTTGGAAGTTCGGGAATCCACTTCAAAGGAAAAGCCAAGAAATCAAACGTGAGGGTAGTTTCTACCACGTAGGAGAAAGCCCTACATAGTGCCCTCTGGGGAGACTTTTGTAAAAGGTAGGAGCTACCACAGGGGTAGTGTCACTCTTGAGAGTTGTTCAGGAGTTTGTCACTGGTGAGTGCCCAATTATGAATTAGAAGTTGGATTTTGACTGCGACAGTTGTTGGCTGTAAAAGTAGTGTCGAGTGGGCAAAACATTGCTTAGATTTTTTTCGGAGCGAGCCTGTTCTCGACTTATTTAACACTTTTTTTGGATCTGAAACAGTTAGGTTTTGATTAGATTTATTATATTCGGAAGGAAAGCCAGTCGTATCATATATATATAAAAAATAAATTCATAAAAAAAAAAAGTTATATTTATCTCAGAGAGAGAGAGAGAGAGAGAGAGAGAGAGAGAGAGAGAGAGTGAGAGAGAGTGAGTGAGAGTGAGAGAGAGAGAGTGTGAGAAAGAGAGAGTGTGGGTGAGAGAGAGTGTGAGTGAAAGTGAGAGAGTAAGAGTGAGAGAGAGTGTGAGTGAGAGTGAGAGTGTGAGTGAAAGTGAGAGAGTGAGAGTGAGAGAGAGAGTGAGTGAGAGTG